>CM070745.1:12133510-12713781 GCA_036346245.1 Bonia amplexicaulis | reverse complement strand
CATCCTGGCGTATGATGTTGCATCCTATTATATAGCAAGAGATTTGACAATAACTTTGTTGATAACATTGCAGACTTATGGGCCCAAAATCAGTGGGACATTTGGGATCATTCTTTTTGGGATGAGCAAAAGTATTGGTATTAACAAAAACCACCGCAACAACCCTGCCATTTCGGGGCAGGGAGAAGAGCTAGCTGTTTTCGTTCCGACTCCGTGTGCCAATCAAACATTGGGATCTCCAAAAGTCGTGGATCCCCAGCCTTAGGAAAGCGGGACTGCTACCGCTTGCATGCATGGTCGAGAAGATTAGCAAGCGCGAGTGCTGTTTTTTTCTTCAATATGATGAAGATTTTCTGACTGCATTGGTGGAACTATGAAGGCCAGACACACACACACATTTTCCCTCCCGTGTGGCGAGATTACAGTACAATCAGCCTCGAGATGTTTCCATGAAATTCTTCGCCTATCCAGCTCCATGCAGCTCTATAGAAAGGCACATTTTACAAACCCGGGCATGGTGCTTTAACTCCCGTAATGTTCAGTTTGACGATGATCTATAATTTTTTTTAATAAGTTGGTTTATTTTTTACTATAACTAATGGTAGTATAATAAATTCAAAAAATTCAAAAATAGAAAAAACAGGTTATACCCATCGTGGACAATACGAAAAAATACGAGAAAAAAAATAAAAAAGTCCAAAAAAACTGAAAATCAGAAAAAACAAAATAAAGAAATAGTGAATTAAAAGTTAGAAGTTGAACTTGAAACGAGCGGGGCTCACATTGAAGTACTACTACTCGTCTCCTCCTCTACAAAATTAATACGACTGCAGTCTGTATACTCGTCTAACTTACGACGTCTTAAAAAGACATCCTATTTTAAAACATAAGACTAAAGAACCTATCCAAAGTTGGTATGAGCCGAGCCAAGCTGGCAGACATACTCTAGCCACGGCTCAATTCCCGTGCCGAAGCCGAGCCACCAGCTTCCTGGTCCGACTCAACCAGCCCCAACTCACTTCGGGTCCGAACCGAAACCCATGCATAAATTGCAAACCCTAAAACGGTAAAACCCCCATTTCCCTTCCCAAACTCCCACCGCCGCCACCGATGTATTCCACCACTTCATCCACCCCCACCAGCCGCCTCCGCCGCGAGGCCGTGGTCCGCGCGGTGGCAGCGCTCCGCCGGTGGCTTCAGCACCACCCCTCCCCGGCGCCGGAGCCCATCTACCTCCTCGTCACCCTCAAGCGCGCCCCCGTCCGCCGCTTCGAGCACTGCCTCCGCCTCCCGCGCTCCCCCTTCCCCTCCATCTCCCTCCTCTCCGACCGCCTTCCCGCCGACCTCCCCGACGACATCGAGCCTCTCCCCGACTCCGCGCTCAGCTCCCTCCCCGCCACCGCGCTCCGCGGCCTGGTCCTCGTCGACCGCCGCCTCAGGATCCCCAATAACGGCAAGGGGCGCAAGGGCCGTGGCAGCGTCGTGCCCGTCGACTTCGCCGACCCGGAGTGGGCGGAGTCCGCGAGGGAGGCGGCGCGCTGCGTGGAGCTGCGGGTGGAGGCCGGGACGTGCCGCGCCGTGCGGGTGGGCCACGCGGCGATGGCGCAGGAGGAGGCGGTGGAGAATCTTGTGGCCGCCGTGGAGGCGGCCGCGGCGTGCGTGCCGAGGAAGTGGAGGAACGTGCGGGCGCTGCACGTGAAGGCGCCCGAGTCGATCGCGCTGCCCCTCTACTCGGCGCCCGGCACAGGCGACGACGGCGGCAACGGCGATGCGGAACATGCGAAGCGGGAGGGCGCGGCGGCGGCGGCGGAGGAGCAGGGGAGGGTGAAGCGGAGAAAGAAGAGCAGCCTGGCTTGTGACTAGTTGTAATGCTTCCTTGTCCAATTGTATGCCTCCTCTTGTGCAATTTTGATGCGTGATTGTATCGCGATGAACAATTTTGATGAGCAATTTTGCAGTGTGTTTTCCTTATCTGAGCAAGAACTAAGGGCAGTGGTTCCCAAAATTCTGAAGTTGCATCGTTTCCTATTGATCATCGGTGTACCACTGTGCGCCATTCGCCCATTCCAATGTGCTCCCCGCTGCGGAACATGTGTCCTAGTTCCTCCTCTAAAGCAATGCAGCATTGCAACCTCATCCATCAGTGGCGGATTAGGATTTAAGGAATAGGATACAAAACTGCAAATTTAAAAATTCAAAATACATAGTATAAGAACTTAAATATAACATATTACAACTTTGTGAAGTACAATCAAATACAAAATGCAAAATCCATGGGGAAAACGCTTTTGGGCTGAAATATGAGAAAAGTGCAAATAGAACCTCATGTACATACACACATATATGCATATACATATACATACATATATATGCATACATATAATAGGTATTTCTTCCAAAATTTTTGGGGATGCAGCTGCACCCCCCAAATCCGCCTCTACGAGCGCGTTCCACTATTTGCCACACTGGTCGCGCACGTCGATCAGCAGCCACCCACCCTCCTTACCCACTACTCGTGGTCGGCTAGCGTTGCGCAGGGGCAATGCCAACTTCACTGTGTTGTCCTCGCCGCACGTGGTCCTGCCACCAAGTTGTCTTCACCAATCAATGGGCCTATTCTTTTTTGCTTTGGCTTATGACTTGGCCAGTTCGTGAGAGAAAGTATGGAATAATAGAAACTTGTGTGTGGTTTGGCCGATATAAATAAAGTCACTACAGTGTATACTACAATCAACTTGTAGATCCCGCCATGAAAAGATACTCCGTTTGAAAACTAGTTGTTGTAAAAAGCCAAAAGTAGCTTTTAGAAACTGAGAAGAAGAGGCCACCCACCCCACCCCAACCGCACGCAACCATGCCATAATTTGTTGACATAGAAACAAAAAAGTGGTAAACGCTGGTATACCAACATTCAAGAAAATTTGCGTTCAATGATGATTAAAATTTATACAATCAATGCACCATCCCTCAGCCATGATACCTGTTATGGTTACAGACTAAACAGTGGATGATGGGGACTAAGGGGAGGCCACATAGGGGTTGTTCGAAGCCTGAAACTCATAGTGGGGAGTGGACGTAGAACATGATGCACTATGACTGAGCTATTGTATACCCGTTTCTCTAAAAATGAATCATCTCTCCTCCATGACGACCTGAGAAGTGTATTTGCAGCCACATGGAGATTGTTTACACAAATACTCCTAGTGGGGTGTACAACAGTGAGATCAAACCTGTTTTTTTCCCTGTCATAACACTTTTGGGCTTGCCACATGGTTTATATGCTTTAGCGGGCCATTTAGCATGGTGGGCCGATTGGGCCACGGTGGGGGACACTACCCCAACAGTAGTCTCTCATGATATAGGGTTTCATTACCGACAGGCTGAAACCATGGCACTTGATTATTGGGCCCTCTCTGTCCCTTTGGCTCCCCATTTAGTAGCCCACGAAATTATGGCGAGCTATCTCCATCAACGTCATTGCTACGTATTTGGCGCAAATCGCGGCATACATGTGGCGGCCATCTGCTTGTTGGTGGTGCGGCGTGGGCTGCTGCACTAGTTAATGGGTGAGCACGTCCCCTAAAAAGGTGCACCTGCCCCGCCGCCATTAATGTTGCATGTCCCATCCACTTAAGCGACGTGGCGCTTTCATTTCGGCCATTTCCTTCTTCTTTCTCATGTTTTGTCATCACCGTCTGTAGCTGCTTTCGTTGTTGCCTTTTCACCACCATGCTTTCGCCGTTCGCCTTTTCCTCATCGCATTTTTGCTGTTTATGATGGGTCATGGAAGTGACCGCAGCGGTCGCGATGGCACATCAGTTGCCTCGAGCAATCATGGTGTTGAAGATGAGCGCTTCGAGCCCATCGTCGGCAAGTGATGGAAGGCGTCAGAGAAGGTCTCTGGCACATGCATGAACATGCTCGAAGAGCTGCAAAATGCACTTGTGCGCGATGGCAAGGTGTCTTTCCGTGAGCTTGTTCGCCTCCCCGCCAGTGATGAGATCACCCCGTGGCCACGAGAGGGCGAGACGGTGGTGTTTGCGGCCTACTTTGATGCCGGACTTCGCATCCCGATTGCATGCTTCGTGGGTGATCATCTCCGTATGTACGAATTGGAGCTCCCGCAGCTTACATCAAATGCCATTGCGTGTCTTTCATCTTCTCCTGGGTGGCATGTTTGGAGGGCATCATCCCCAATGGGTTGGTCTTCACCTCGCTGCACGACGCGTGGTGCCAACCGAAGTGACTGGGCAAGGGGCAGTATTCAAACCTGTGTAGTGTACGAATTGGAGCTCCCGCAGCTTACATCAAATGCCATTGCGTGTCTTTCATCTTCTCCTAGGTGGCATGTTTGGAGGGCATCATCCCCAATGGGTTGGTCTTCACCTCGCTGCACGACGCGTGGTGCCAACCGAAGTGGCTGTGCAAGGGGCAGTATTCAAACCTGTGTAGTGTCAACTTTCAGCTTTGGGGTGGCTACTCGAAGAACTTCCCTTCGAACTCTACTCGAACGAAGTGGGAGTTTCACTAGCTCCAGAGGTGGTTTTACCATAAGATCGAGCACAAGAGCAGGCTTCACTTCACTAGGTGCACCATGGACTTCATCTCTTTGCCACACATGATGCTCGACTGGGATGACAAGACACATACCCGAAGGCTTCTCATGGTCGTGCTTCAACTAAATATGCGCGACTGCATGGAGGAGTTATTCATACTCTGCATATCCCCACTAGCTTATCGGTGGGACATGCAGACCGGGCCCGCTCGGGATGATGGAGTTCGCCTTCACGATGACATCGCGAAGCTCGCCGCACTGTAGGGTTTTGATGGTTCGTGTCACACGACCGCATTAATTTAGTCTTTCGTGTCCGCAGTGCGCTTACCCTCATCAGTCTTGTCTTGTATAATCTTGTCATGAGCAAAGGCGAAGCATGCGATGGTTGTGTTCCTAGGGACTTGTATCTTGAAGTAGGTCTTTGGGCAACTGCTATGTTAAATGGGCTGTGTATCAACCATGTGTGCAAAGCCCTTAGGCTCCCAATGCCCGATCGTCCTATTCCTGCTGTGAGCAGAGGCCGCGCTCGCGGCTCGCGTGGTAGAAAGGACAAAGACGCTGGCACCCACGATGCCCCCAGGACGCAAAGGCTCTCGTGCAGCCATCACCACCGTAGCTCTATATTTGGCCCCTCCTGCCTTGCTGGAGACGGAGGCCAAGCCAGATGACTCCAGTGGCGAGGCGGATGGTGAGGCCTGCCGTCGACGCCAGCTGCCGCACCACCACCAGACGGTAAGCAGCCTGCCGTCCCATGGACAGACATCAGGTAATTAAGTCAGCTAATTAGCTGGGTAAATTACCTACCTTATTTTTTTGCGTATTATTTATTTTAATTTTTAAATATAATAAATAAGCTCGAAAAATTACGAAATTTTATGTGCAGCCTCTCGGCACAATGTACTTGACTGTGTACTTGACAACGTAGGCTTAGATAGGCTTCAGCCTACCCTTCTCTGGTGGTAAGAAACCCCCGGGCGGCCGATGACTAGGGAGACCGGCGATGGCAACGACAACCTTGAGGATAGAGTCATGAGAGAACCAGCTGCAAAGTAAAACAAAAATAAAAAAACGTCTGATCAAGTGGTCAGCCCGCTGCCCTTAAGAGGCCCAATAAACCCATCTCACCGGCCCACCAAGACACCAATTCAACTCACAAACCTAGCAAATTAGCAATCGAATTTCCTGAGAGGAGAGATGGCGCCGACGCACAAGCACAACGCAGACTCGCAGAGGGGGGCATGGGGCGACCGGGCAGTGGCGGCGAAGGCGGGGGGAGGGGAGCAGATCTGAGGCAAACCGACCAAGGGGAAGCTGATCCAGGGGTGGGACCGCAGGCGGCAAGGGCCGAGCCGCCACCGGTGAGTGTGGGCGGTGCACCGACGCTGCGATAGGAGCACTGTCCGGCCTGCGGCCGCGCCCTACCTTGCCTGAAGAAGACGAACTGACGAAGAAAGGACATGGAGACTGTGGAGTGGAGTTTGAGAGTGAGAGAGATTAAGGGTAAGAGAGAGGCGAGGGTAGCCAGGATCGAGGGCCATGGGACCGACGTCAGCGACGCAACCAAAGGAGATTGGCAAGCAACAATTTCTCCTCCTCGAGGTGCGTAAAAATGTAGAACACAGTGAGATCATGCTTGTGTGCGGAGGAATTGGACAAAAACTCACCACGAGGACGTGCTATGGTGGCAAATCTCGACAGAGCTGGAGAAGGGAAATGGGTGATCTATCATGCTATATTAATTGAAATAAAATTAAGTTTTGGGATGGATTTGCGAACGAGGTGGAACACCAAATGATATGAGTAGATATCGAGGTAGCTTACCTGTTTGTGAGATCGACTCAGCATGTTTTTACCAGAGCTTAGGGAGCCAATTTCAGTGTAGTGGTAGTGGCGGCTTTGTGCAGCATGTTTCATGACCAGGAGTGGCGACGCGAGCGTCAAGATGCAAGCATAGTCAGATTTCTGCCGAGCTACTTTTTTGGGAGGGAGCGGCTTGGTCATGGTAGGTGCACATTGTGTCTTTGGTTGGTAGGCTGTAGATACTAGCTCGCTTGCAGCTGCAGATCATGCCGCCAATAGATGATAATAGCTGTAGATTCTTGCTTGCTTAAAGTGGATGCTAGCTAGAGCAAAGCATTGGGGGCGGCTTTAGGGTGAAACCTTAGCAGCGCCAGCGAGGTTAGTGAGGGCGAGCCATGGTGTGGTTTGCAGCGTGACATACAGGGTGCAACAAGCACGAAGGAGAGGGAAGGGAGCTGGTACGTGGCCACGGTGTGGCGAGATGCTTAAAGTGATGAAAACGGTTCGAGTTGGTGGGGTGCAGTTCACCACAAAGAGCATTATGGCGGCGGTGCGGCCATCTCTCGGTGGTTTGAAAGAAACAGAAGGTGTGCTCGGAAGATAACGTGAATATTAGCGTAAAGCGGATGCACAAACACTATATATTATTAGCATGGTATATAAGTTAAAACTATGGCTGCGTAAAATAAATATTAGCATAATATATAAGCTAAAATTATGGCTACGTAGCC
Source organism: Bonia amplexicaulis (assembly GCA_036346245.1). NCBI lineage: Eukaryota > Viridiplantae > Streptophyta > Magnoliopsida > Poales > Poaceae > Bonia > Bonia amplexicaulis. The sequence goes on along the minus strand of CM070745.1, from coordinate 12,706,695 downwards.
TATGTGAAATAAAACTATAATGGTGTGGAGGAAGGAGGTGTTTTCATCGGATTTATAGCTGATTCGGACGATTCTGTGGTTCCGGATTGAAAAGCGAACCGAGTACAAACGCCGAAAAGTGCCCACGCCTCCCTTCCTCCACCAACGGAGCCCTCTATCCCCAAGCCAAAAAAGGGGACAAAAAAGTTTCCATTCCTCCGCGATTTTTCTCGGGCGCTCGCCGATTCCTCTCGATCGAGTTCGCGCGGTTGGCTGGTCGGGTTTGCACACCGGAAGCATGCAGTCGGATCAGCCGGTGATCAGCTTGCGCCCTGGCGGTGGCGGCGGCCCGCGCGCCGGCCGCCTCTTCCCCCCCGCCTTCGCCGCGGCCACCTCCGGCTCCGGCGACTTCCTCCGCCCGCACGGCGGCGCCGCCTCCGGCGTCCACAAGGTGAGAGAGCTCGCCGCGCCCGATCTGGAGGGCGGGGTTACTGTTCGATGGGGACTCGATTGATTTCGCGGCGGGGTGGGAGGGGGAGATCCGGGGGAAAAGATCAGATCTCGGGATTAGGCGCTGTGCTAATCTGGAAGGAGCGTGTATTGGTGCGGGATGCTGGTTCATTAGTATATTTGGGGAGATTTAGCAGTCAATCACACTGCTTAATGAGGTTTTAGGAGGTGTTAATACATAACAAGTGATTGATATTCGTAACCGGGATGTGATTGGGCTCGTACTGGTCGAAGTTGGATGTTTCAGTAGACTAACGTTAGGTTTTTTTTACTGGATTCCGGTGTGTGGTGTGTGCTTTCGGGTGGATTTCAGCTTTCAGGGCCGCACTTGCGCTTGTGTATGGTTTGTGGGATACGATGGGCTGTTCATAAGTAGTGAATTGAACCTGGCTTTGCTGGTTATGCTGCTACTTGCATATAGAGCCATGTTTTCATACTCAACATCATATGAGTATTACATGCCTAGCTGTACCAAACAACTAAACAAGTGATTCTAAACTGAACATTTGTTTGCATTGTTTAATTTTTTGTTTTGAGTATTTTGGTTGGGTTCAAATTCTCAAAATTTTACCCATATTGTAGTCTACTCGTAAGTTTAATTTAATTATAGACTTATATTTGCTATGCTAACATGGCTGGTATTTTGGCGCAGATTGGTGATTCACATTTTGAGACACGTGAGCATATTCGTTATACAAGAGATCAACTTCTCGAGCTGCGTGAGGTACCTGTGATCTGATACTTCCAAAGTCAGTTTCTACATGGAAAATTTGCTGTAAATATCTTCTTGGATGTGTTCTGCTTAGTGTACCATGATTGTCTTGTTTTGGTGAAAAGCGTCTGTAGTGTGGCCTGGCCTCCTGGCAGATTTGAGATACATTAGAGCAGAAATTTCTATTTTGAATATTCTAGGATACTTTGGGCTATGGCAAAAATAGTACATAGGCAGTGAAAAATAATACTCCCTCTGTTTACTAATGGGTGTCACTGTGGTATGTGTGCAGTCAAACTTAACCAACTTTGGTCACAATAAACATAAAAATGTCTGGATTGGCCACATGAAAATGATTCCAATAAATTTGCCGTTGGAAATACTTCCATAATTTATGTTTAGCTAGCATATCACTGGAAAAATTAAATGGCACTGGGAAGGTTATATCTTGGAGACCGTGCTATGCCCAAAGTGACATTCATTTATGAACATAGGGGAGTGATGTTCAAGGATGAAGTAGAGGCGTTCACAAGAGGTAATAGTACCCACATATTCAAACCTGGTGCTATCACTTGTTTTCGAGAAGCAGGTCTGGTCTAATCCTAATAATATTCTAAATTTGATGAAGGTATGTGATATCGACTACAAATAGTACCAAGCTAGCGCACCTGTTGCCGTCAATTGGAAGAGGCAGAAAAATTTCTCTCTGGCTATACTTCTATGAGTCGCTGATCAGTAGAAGTTTTCGTAACTTGTTTTAATTTGAATGTGAGAAATGAGGACTGAATATTGAGCAGCCTAGTTTCTTCCCAATTTGGATGCTTCTGTTTTAAGAGGGTGGAAACTCGAAGGCTAAATGGTATAGAGCACCTTTTCATTTACGTGTAAGATGGGTCTAGATAGGGATCTGCTATCTTTCCTTATGGAGGTAAGTGTGCTACATTAACTTCAATGACTAGGTCACTAAGTTTTATCAGCACATATGACTCAAACATTCAACGGGGCACACATTTTATTGAGTACAAGTCTAAAATCCTTCCTGACAATGCAGACACTTTATTTAATTTGTAGTTTTGTACACACTGATTATAATTCCACTCCCCCCCCAGATTGCTGATGTACCTGATGACATCTTGAGAATTAAGCAAGAGGTTGATGCAGAGCTTCACGGTGAAGATCAGAGCTGGGTTCACAATGATTCTAATGTGAGCTCTTCAATATTTCCATTGGCATCGTAATTCACATCTTTTTACCTTCTGTAACTATAACATTCGTAAACCTTTCCAAATGGTCTTCATGACACTGTTTTGCTGAAATTATTAAAGTGCTTTTCTGTTTTGCACATTTGGAACGTGGCATCCTTATGGTAGTTTTTAGTTATGCAGGTGCAAGTGCAGACACAAACACAAATACACAATCGGTATGCTGAGACAGATAACCGTGACTGGCGTGCACGCACAGTTCAACCTCCCGCAGTTAATGAAGAGAAGTCTTGGGACAACATACGTGAAGCAAAAGAAGCATATGCTTCAAGTGGTAGGCAGCAAGAGCAAGTTAACAGGCAAGATCAATTTGCTTCAAAAGCTCAGGTACCTTCAAGATAAGGAGCATCAGTAACTCTGCTTACTTTTGTTGTTCCATTTGGCCTTTCTCATTATGTGCTTGTAATTTGAATAAGCTCCTGCTTCTTCCTGTGCTCAACATGGTTACTATGGATCACTTCTTGTTTTGTTTTGTTGGTCGCTACTGATTCTGATTTAATACCCATTTGCCTGGGTTAATCAATGCTTATGTGTGATATAACTATTTTCATCAAATTTTAGTAGAGCAACCTGTTTTTTCTGACCTGTCATTCTGTCAATGTTGGGATCATTGATCCAACTCAACAGCGTAGTTTAATCATGTTTCAGTTTTCTTATTATACAAGTTGCTTCATTAAATATCATGCTATGCAATTGTAAACATATCATTCTGGCAACGAATGTTGAAATGTAAGCTACATGCAGAAGTTGCGGGATTAAAAGCAAAAAAGGTAATAGGATTATAATATTCGTTATAGAACATTGTCAACATTCAACAATGAGGTATATGTCCCTGGCAATTTGCTGTATGCAATCGATTTCATATGTTGTAATGCTGTATTGTTTAATTTTCTGAATTTGAATGTATAGTGTTTAGCCGTATGCATATGATATCTGCTATTCTGTATGCGGATACTTTTTTCTTCATATTATTATTATTTCACATTATTTTGTTTTCAAATTTTCAGGTTGGCTCCACTTCTGCTCTTATCAAGGCTGAGGTACCTTGGTCAGCCCGAAGAGGCAATCTCTCGGAGAAAGATAGAGTCCTGAAAACAGTGAAAGGGTAATATAATGATCATTTTTTTTGCTTGCTTGTTCGTTTTGAAGCGGTTGTTTGTTTTCTTGTTTACAAAGTAAAAGTGTCCCAGTTCTTGTGTTGTCTTTTCATGCTGTTTATTTGCTCTTGCTTGTACAGTATATTAAACAAACTGACGCCAGAGAAATTTGATCTACTCAAGGGCCAACTATTGGATGCTGGAATTACTACTGCTGATATTTTGAAGGTTCGATTATTTACAGCTGTCTTTTTCCATAGCTTTCTATTCTCTCAATTTGCTGGTGATTCATCCATTCTCTGCTTTTGATTCAGGATGTTATTTCTCTCATTTTTGAGAAGGCTGTCTTTGAGCCCACCTTCTGTCCGATGTATGCTCAACTTTGTTCTGATCTCAATGACAACCTCCCATCATTCCCTCCTGAAGAACCAGGTGGTAAAGAGATTACATTCAAACGTGTGCTGTTGAACAATTGTCAGGAAGCCTTTGAAGGCGCCGACATCCTAAGGGCTGAGATCGCAAAATTGACTGGCCCTGATCAAGAGATGGAGAGAAGGGACAAAGAAAGGATTATCAAACTTAGAACACTTGGTAATATCCGTCTAATTGGTGAGCTACTCAAGCAAAAGATGGTACCTGAGAAGTTAGTTCATCACATTGTTCAGGTACTCATCAGGAAATTGGTAATACAATTATTATTCAGTGAAAAACTTGCCTAATCCATTTGCCGTATGTAGGAACTATTGGGATCCGGGCCTGATAAAGAGGCTTGCCCTGAAGAGGAAAACGTTGAGGCCATCTGTCAGTTCTTCAATACGATCGGTAAACAGCTTGATGAGAACCCAAAATCTCGCCGAATTAATGATAACTACTTCAATGAGATGAAGGAGCTAACAAGAAACCCTCATTTGGCACCACGTTTGAGGTTCATGGTTCGCGGTGTGCTTGATCTCCGTTCGAACAACTGGGTGCCTCGACGTGAGGAGGTAAATAAAATCACTCAACTGTATGAATTAGCTACTCTACATGGCGTGTCTTTCATAATGATTTTAATGGACCGATGTTACCGGTGTACTGCTATTATTGTGCAGTATATCAGCCTTTAAGTAACCATTACCACTGGATAGTGTCTTATCACACTTTAGTGCCATAATACTAGAAGAGGCATATCACTTCGTAGGAAAGATTCTAAGCTCTTAATGGTGAACTGACTAGAAGAACAAGCATGCATGTATGGAGTGGCAAATGATATTTAGTGTGATGAATTGTTCATTTATTGAAAATAGTGAGGCGTTCATTTTGCTTTGTACACCCCAACTTGAGGTATAAATAGGAGATTGCATATGCTTGTAATCATTCTGTTAAATTAATCCATCACGTTTATCATACTGAAGGGTGTAATGCTTGGTACCAGATATTGCTTCTGAGCTCAATACTTAAACTGATCACTAAGCATAGCTTCACCATTATTTTTCCACTTTTAGTTTGCTGTTCTTATAGCAATTGCTGTCCAGCTGGATTTGTAAATTCAATCATTCTGAGCTTTATGCTGTTTGTGATATTCAGATTAAGGCCAAGACAATCAGTGAAATTCACACTGAGGCTGAAAAGAATCTTGGATTACGACCAGGGGCAACAGCGATCATTAGGAATGGCCGTAATGCACCAGGTGGGCCCCTTTCACCCGGAGGCTTTCCAGTGAACCGACCAGGAACAGGAGGGATGATGCCTGGGATGCCTGGATCAAGAAAGATGCCTGGAATGCCTGGGTTAGATAATGATAACTGGGAAGTTCCACGTTCTAAATCAATGCCAAGAGGCGACCCACTTCGCAACCAGAACCCGTTGCTTAGTAAACCATCATCTATCAACCCCAGGCTTCTTCCTCAAGGCAGTGGAGCACTAATCGGCAAGAGTGCACTTTTGGGCACAGGTGGTCCACCATCTCACCCTTCCAGCTTTACGGCTGGTCCTATTCATTCACCAGCTCAAACTACAGCATCACCAAAACCATTAAGTGCAGCTCCAGCTGTTGCACCTGTCCCTGACAAACCGGCCAGTTCTCCCAAGGTGATCCCCACGGAGCTTCAGAAGAAGACAGTAGCCCTTCTTGAGGAGTATTTTGATATACGTATTTTGGACGAAGCACAACAATGTATTGAGGAGTTGCAGAGTCCTGATTACTACCCTGAGATTGTTAAAGAAGCTATCAATATTGCTCTGGATAAAGGTACCAGTTTTGTTGATCCTCTGGTTAGGCTTCTGGAGCACCTCTACACCAAGAAAATTTTCAAGACTTCAGACCTGGAAACTGGATGCTTGCTATATGGGTCCCTGCTGGAAGATATCGGTATAGACCTTCCTAAAGCTCCAGCACAATTTGGTGAAGTTGTTGCTCGTCTGCTTCTGTTGTGTGGCTTGAACTTTGAAGCTGTTGAGGAGATTCTAAAGAAAGTGGAGGGTACCTTCTTCCGTAAAACAATTTTTAACGCTGTCACGAAAACCCTGGAAGCAAAACCAGCAGGTCAGGCTATCTTGAGCTCACATGCTGCTGTAATGGACGCCTGCAACAGCCTTTTGAAATAATAGCTCTTGGCAGCTTTGTCCTATCAAGATGCTGTATATAGGCAAAACAGCATCGTGTACTCTGATACTTCAGGTGTTTCGCCCCTGAGGAACTCTCGTGCTGGAGATGTGAGCAACAGCCAGTTTTGAGCTGTATATTTTTGCGAGGTCAGATGAGTGTTTACTATCGTTTCGACAACGAAGGAAAGAAAGAAGCCATGGATTTTGCTCTCGGGCGACTGCTTAATTCGTTGGAGCCTGAGATGAACAAGGCCTAATGAGATATTTTTGTGTCCCCTTAATGTTATTAGTTCTTTTCTGTGCCTACACGTTTTGTAACAATGTCCTATGGTTTTGGACTACTCTGTTGGTTACAATATGTTTTGTGTTTTGTAGGAGTCAAAATTTCAGATCTAAGATTGCTTTAAACTGTGCCCATCTTAAACTTTTTATTTGATTATCCATGGGCAAGCATTGTCTCAATTGTCTGCGTGATGCATGTGTTGTTTCCCTGAATATTCATTCTGACAGCTGAGGAAGGATATGATGATAACGAAATGTTTGCACATGGTACTGCTTGATGCTGCCATTTCATCTCAAGCAGTCAGCATCTGGTGGTTATGGTGTTCTGCGAAATTTTGTCCAATTACCGTAGTTTTATTCAGTTCAGTAGGCTCTCACATCGTTAGTCGAGTTATTACTTTGAGAAATTCCCTTTATGCCACTGTTTACTCCATTGTCTTCCATTAGCAGCTTAGCACGCACGCCGCACGGAGCGCCGTTCCTTTCTCTGCTCGTTCAATCTCTTTTTTCTCTCTCCTCAATTGATCATATACCTCAAGTTCATGGGCCATTCCCAAAATACCCTTGAACACACTGTCATAGATAAAACGTTTCACAGTTTATGAGCCAATTGACGATTTATCATTTTTTCAAATTTTAGCCGTTTTTATTATTATCTAGCCACTTGAACCAGAGGGAAATGACCACAATACCCATGTCTCCTTTGCATCCTCCCCTTCTCTGTTCTCCTCTCCCCTCCTCATTTTCCCATAATTTGCGCTGCTTGGCACCACCTTGGCCTTCCTTCGCTCCAACTCTGCCGTCACCCATGCTCAGCCATGCTGCTGTCACCACTACCCCTTGTCAACTGCCGAGCTCATCTCTCTAGCTAGCCGCTACCCCTCGTAGCCCCCCTTTGCTTGCGCCATGCTTGACCTCCTTGCGGGCTTCGTCTCCGCGCGCCGAGGCCACCAAACTCACCGAGACACGCAGAGACTCGTCGGAGTTGAGTTGCACATCACCCTCATCTACGCCTACAACGATCCGTCACCTCCGTCATTTTCCAACCGAGCCAACCGCATCACAAGGTATGCCTTGTCGCGCTAATGATCTTCCCTACCTCCTTCTGCAGTCTCTGCCGCTATGGACTACCGCTACCAAGTGCCATCTCGTCACTATGGCCATCACTGATGCTAGCCTCCTTAGCACATTCCCTGATCCCGACATCCACAACATGGAATCCCTTCCTCAGGGAACGCGCCATTCCCTTCGTCGATTTCTCCTAAAACCATCGCCTCCATCTCCACTCCTCCGTGCCCTATCGCCCTATTCCGACCATCTTCATTCCCCGACCCACCGCACATGTGCCTCCGTCTTGGGAGAGGTGGGCACGCCGACCACACCCTGCAACTTGCTGAGGCAGAGTAGCTTGTCGATGTGGTCGAATGCATACGCCACCGTGGAAAACCTGCCCGGCAAGAGTAAGAAAGGAACAGAAGGAAGGAGAGTAAAGAACCAATGACATTTTGGTTGTTTATGCAAAAGCAATTCAAAATTTGATTTAAAATAAAAAAGGGTAGATGATCAATTGCCCTCTCAACTTTAAAGTATTTTATCTTTTACTATATAATAGAAAGTATATTATGGATATGTTCTTTTCAGCTTATAGCTTATGACTTTCTTCAAACAAACAAACAAACAAGACAACTTCTCTATGTCAACAAATTATGGCAGCTTATAGCTTATGACTTCTTTCAAATTTTCTTGAACGCTGGTATACCAGTGTTTACCACTGTTTTTCGTTTCGATGTCAACAAATTATGGCAGGGTTGCGTGCGGTTGGGGTGGGGTGGGGTGTGTTGTTGCTGAAGGCAACTTGGCGGCGGGGCCGCGTGTGGTGAGGGCAGCGCGGCGAAGTCGGCATTGCCCCCGCGCAGCGCTAGCCGTGGGGTGAGGAGGGTGGGTGGCTGCGGATTTGCGCGTGCGGCCAGCGCGGCAAACAGCGGAAGGGCACGCACGGCAGCAAAAATCTCCGCCCACGTCCCTGCCGTTTCTTGCCTGCTCGATCATTTTTCCGCCTGCCGGCTTTGCTTTCGCGTCCCACGCGACGGTTCGGCCGCGGATCCCAGCCGCGCTGCGTTTCTTCCTCCTCTTTTTTTTTTTGAGATGCCTCGTGCTCTTTTCTAGTACTGCGTGACGCCGTGAACTGCTCAACTTGGAAAGTTGGAATATCCACTGGGTAAGCAGAGAAGCTGGCTCTGCCACTCTGGGCGTTAGTACGACACCTTAAATATGTTCATATCGACTAACCAAGAGCAATCTGTGTGGGCATTAGTACGGTAACAGAAAGTACAGATAAACTGTAGTACTGAAGATGACAATAGAAAGGTGCAAGGTATCTTAAATTTTTCTCTAATTATTTTCTAATCTTTACTTTAATAGTTATGAGAAGCTATGAAAATTAAGAGTAGAGAATAAATCAATAGAGACCTAATTGACAGAGAAAAACCAGTGTGGTCGAAAAGACTGAGTGGTTGAAGACCAACAAGTGATCGAAAACCAATGTGGTCGAAATAAGATCAGAGTGGTCGAAAATCAATGTGGTCGAAATAAAATTGGAATGGTGGAAGACCAATGTGTGGTCGAAGATCAATAAGTGGTTGAAAACTAATGTGGTTGGACCAGACAATGTGATTGAAATAAGACCTATGTGATCAAACCGAAAAATATGGTCGAAATAAGATCTATGTGGTCGAACCAGATAATATGATCAAAATCAAACATGTGCAATCGAACTTGTGTGGTCGAACCAAACAATGTAACCGAAATAAAATCTATGAAATCAAGGGATGAACAGAGATTCCAGCACTATTTCATGAACGAAAAATCCATGTTACTTTTGATTCTTAGATCCAAATGATATGAAAATTTGCAGAAATCTTCTCTAGGATATCACAAATCTATTCCAACAGATGATCGTGAAAAACATTACCAAAATTGAGACTTTTTTTTAGTTTTAAGACATTACCAACATCACCAACAAACGATCGTGAAAACATTTCCTGAGATTATCTCCATCTCTTATATGCCTTTGGCATAATAAGATCAAGAAGAGGGATGAGAGGAGAGGAAAAACCAACCAAATCAAGAGCAAATCAATTAAGATAAGAAATAGCCATGAAGATGATCAAATATTGATTTTATTGCTGCTTGAGGAGGAAAATTTTACAGCCATTCTATCTTGGAGGATAGAGAGCACACCAAACACTTTACTCTCAAACTCTAACCCTAAACATGAAAGCACAAAAGAGATGTGTTAGATAGTTAACTACATATCTCCATCCCAGCCCCTTTTATAGATGGGCTAGCCAGCTAGGGCTGTAAACGAATCGAGCTCGAGCGAGCTTGGCCTTTCAGGCTCGAGCTCGATAGAAGCTCGAGCCGAGCTCGAGTCGAGCTCGAGTTGGGGTCCGAGCTTGAACCTGGGCTCGAGCTCGGCTCGGCCTAAGCTCGAGTAGGCTCGAGCTCGGCTCGGTGAAGTTCGATAACAATTAAAATAATCTATTATGCATTATTTTTCAATAATAAGAAAAGTTCGAACTCGAGTAAGCTCGATAACAGTTAAAATAATTCAAATATACATTAATTTTCAACAAAAAGAAAAGCTCGAGCTCGAGTTCGGCTCGAGTAAGCTCGGTAAGAGTTAATATGTATTACTATTTAAACTCGAATCGGAGTTCGCGAACTATTCGAGCTCGGCTCGGTAAAGCTCGCGAGCTCGAGATCAAGCTCGAGTTCGGCTCGTTTAAAGTTCGAACTGAGCTCGAATCGAGCCTAAACGAGCCGAACTCGAGTAGCTCGCGAACTCGAGCTTTTTACACCCTATAGCCACCATATCCACTCCTTAGTGGATACTATTCACTTAGCACATTGAGAAAAACCCGTTAACCCTACACACATAGGTTTTACTCACACATATTCACTAATGTATGTTTTTCAAAACGCATAAGTCCGAATATGTTAAATCCTTAACCTTAATCCATCTTGATCAACCCAGCTACATCTTGACCTAAACTGCTCTCCCAAGCGTCACTTATGCGCCGCGAGGTTTTGAACCAAGTTAGTTTCTGATATTTTGGTCAAACTACCAAAATACTCTTTGTTGACCCGGTTATCACTATCCTTTACAAGCAATCGACATGCATGCCACGTGTAGGTGCACCACTAGCTTGCTACGTGTTGCCAAGTCTCTCCCGTTCCAGTTCCACTGAACAGCGGCTTACTTGGACCGTCCAAGGCACATGGTGCAATCCCGCTGTTCGAACTCGCTTACTACCGTTTTCCTCGAAAAATTTAGAAACCAATCCATACAAATTGCGATCTTTATAAAATCAGTTTACCAACACTGTAAATTCAAACAAACTTAAAGCTAGATCTTTAAATTCAGTTATCAAAGCATGGGAATACTTTATCAAACGTATAACTACAAGGTACTGCTGTTAACAATGAACTTCTACTTGAAACACTGTAGATTCCGAATAAACAGATTTTCCACCGCGGAAACAATGAACTTCTACTTGAAACACTATGGCGACAAAAAGAAGGAACCGAAGTGCCTGAGACACATGCAGGGAAAATTATGTGTCGCGAAGCAACTCCTACGCTCAGTCAACTCTTGCACATGACCGAGATCAGCTCTGTATCTTCAGTTTTCGCTATCAAATGCTGCTTGTGCCTATGATACAAAGCAGTTACTAGGAGAGCGCAGAACAAGGTTCTACCACCGCTTGGCCTGATCATGGTAACACTGGCTCCCCCATCTTGAACTACTGAAGATACAGCAAGCCAAATCAGAAATGCAGAAGACATGGAGTGCGTCGTTGATCAATTGTTCTGGTAAGTCAGATCTTGTCCATGAGTGGGATCAGCTCTATATCTTCTGTTACAGTATCAAGAGCTTCACTTTTTCGTCTTCAACAAGGACAGAAAATTCAATGATGTCTGATCCTTCTTTCACAGCTTCTGTTGATCCTCCATCTCCAAGCATCTCTGCAGGAAGGAGCGTTGAGTTCTGATCACTTCGAGGGACCAGAAACAGGAACATCAACGGGAGCAACCTCATGACGTTTCTCATCAACACAGCAGCCCAAAGGTTACTGAATTCTGTTCGTGTCACATTCAGCATGTGTAGCAGCAGGCCACCCCACCAAGAAGACATCAGCACCCCAGCATTCTGTATGGACATGAGCAGTGCGAAAAAGGTGCCTTCGATGCCTGAAGGGCAAAGCTTGGAGCAAAGTACAAGAAGTGGCAACCATTTGAGTTGGCCAACCAATTGAGAGACGCTGTTATCAATCACCGCAAAGAAGTAATCTGGTATGCCAATTTTCATGTTCAATCTGGTGACTAATACCAGGTCAAGCATCCCAGCTAAACTCGCGAGCAATTGGCTCCATAAAAGCAAGTTGCGGAAAGGATAGTCCTTCAGCATGTTTTGGTATAGTAAAACGCCGAGCAGTGAACCAACTGAACCTATCGAATAGATGAGACCAATAAATCCCTGCACAAATAAAGGTTCCAGTAGTTCTTTTGTGGTGAGTTGAGCATCAATAAAAGCTTATCATGACCTAAAGGAAAATCAATGGAAGCTGAACATATCAAAATAGCATCCTGCCGTCTTGCCTCGAAGGGTTTCACAAGACCAAGGAAAACCATTAGCAGCTTAAAAAGGCGACATAAGGAATTTTAGTCTGAAATAACACCCTCGTGTATATGGATTCATCTTTAGCATGTGTTTTTAGCCTTTGTAATATAGATAAATACTACAACCTCGAGAATTTTTATATGTGCGGGCATGTATGATGTGTACGTATTATAGCACAAACTACCTCAGAAAATGCTAGTCCAGCACTTTGATCTGTGTACCAATAGAACATTCCTCCTTGAATATCCAGGCTTAGCGAGAGGCACACAAACATATAAACACACGGCCTCCAGACTTCCGGGCACTTCAGTGTTGTCCACATAGATTCAATTGTTCTGTATAACTTCTTGTGGACCTGGAGTTAGCAATAACATTGAGAGTGATCCCTGTCCATAACTGTACTCAACCAACTCAAAAATCAATCACTTCAGCGGTATAGCACTCTGGCTAACCTGTTTGTACTCAAAATCCATGGCACGGTCCTCCTTAAGAAGAATCCCAGCTGAAAAGACGAGCGCAGAGGGGATACTTAACAAGCCAAGAGCCCCCTTCGAACATTGAAAAGATCAAAACAAAGGCATGTCATGTGGCAAGAACAGTTGAATGTATATACTGAACGAATTGCATGAGGAACGAAGCTACCATCTTCTCTCTGGAAATTTTCAGACCTGAGAACCCATTGCGTGCACAAGAAGGCCGCTGATGGAGAACCCCAGCAATGCCCCAACGGAGGAGCTAAACCCGCACAAGCTTTGCATGCCGGCGGCGAGAGGAGGGTGAGTTATGCTGTTCTGCGCAACCATTGCGTCCACCGCCACGTCGGCTATCGCGGCGCCTGCGTTCTGCGTCGTCAGCGCCACCAATGCTGGCATGACCGCCGTCGTGCGGCGCAGAGCAAGCGTGAGCATAGACGACACGCCCATCACACCTACAGTACATCAATAGAAAGGAAGCATTACGGCGACATTGACCGCAGTAAGCGTTGGTTGAGGTGCTTTCACCATGCGATGGAATCGAGAAAGTTCTAATCTTTTCACCTGCAAGAACGAGGTACGGGCGGCGGTGGTAACCGGCGACGGGGACGACGTCGGTGAGGAGGCCCCAGAGGGGCTTGACGATCCAGGGCACGTTGGCGACGCCCTGGTAGAACTGCGAGGCGGACGGCTGCACGCGCTGCACGTCCTTCCAGTAGTACCCGGTGGCGACGCCAGCGAAAGCGCTGCCGACGCCCTGGCAGGCGCCGTAGACGGCGACGATGGCGAGCACGAAGCTCCAGTGCAGCTCCCGGGATAGCCTCCCGAGCCAGCCGCAGGGGGAGGGGGCAATGCTGCGCTCGCCATTGCCGTCGGGGCTGCCGTTCCTGGGATCCGTGGAGACCTCGTGATCTCGATGGGGTCCTTGTTGGGGCTCCATTTGCAGCGTCAAGAGTGATTTTCAGAAGACATTATGATTTGCACAGAACGAGTCAAGGTTTCAGGCATTGCTTGCTGAGAGAGGATGCACAGATGCAAGATGCAAGATTTTCTTGGCAAACTGAAGTGTTCGATGGGTTGACTTCATTAGTATTATTCTAAACCTTCGGGTTAGAAATAATGCGTGTTGGGGAGTGGCCCTACGAAGGCCATTCAGCCCACCATGTATGGGCCGAAGCGTATATATTATATATAAATAAAAGGTAGATCTAGTTTGGACGTAGCAAAAAACAAATTATGTATATCCTTAGCAGTAAACTCCTTAAGAAGGATATTTATGTAAAGATGCTTCTCCATGGCTATAAACATGACCTATAGAGCACCATTGGAGGAGAGACCACTAGAGATATAAGACCACAACAAGATCAAACATTGGGGATCTATTCTACTCCTCTCCCTTCATCCGAGTCTTAGGATTCGAACACCCCTCTCGGGCCTCCCAAAGTTCTTCTATCTACTATTTGCGTGTAACCACAATAGTTAGCGTCATCCATGGGGAGTAGCATAAGAGCCACGAGTCAAATCTAAGTCACCGAGACTACCGAATCGCATGCAAAACTGATGGCGCCAAAGAGGAGGCAGCGCTCGCCCTAAAGCGAAAAAAACGAGCCATGGCCACAGGGGCGATGGACCTAGTGGTTGAGGCCCCCGCCCCATGGCAGTGGTGCACCGTGGTGGCTGGGCCCGGCACCATGGTGGGCGCTAAAGAGGGCCCCTAGTGCCGACGCAGGGTGTGGGACAGGTGGTGTCGTAAGTAGAGGACCCTGCCTCGATCGCAGTGTGGTAGTAGTTCTAGTACCCCCGTCATCGCAGCAACTGCCTCCGGTGACACTGGCACCCCTGATAAGGATCCAACTTGTAAACTAGCGAAATCGTGTTGTTTTGGCCTGATTTTTCGCGATACACATCAACCACAAAGATAGATGGGTTTGATAGCTAGGAACCAAAACCCTGCATAATACATCCTCTCCCCACGTACACCTCAGCATGTGATCCAAAGAAGATGAATCTCATGATTCAGCGAACAAGAACTAGCAGCGCAACTAGAGCCAACACACAAAGATGAATCTCCTGTCGGAAATTCACAAGAATGCAGGCATAACATGGCCGCCAACCATAGTGATTTTCTAATCTTTATTTCTTAAACTAATATAATAGATAACCTAACTATTCTATTTTGCCCCCCAAAGGGACATGTACCTAGGCTTATATAGCCTTCGTAAGACTTAGATCAAAATTAGACTCCAATACAAACTATAAAGGAAATATCTAAATTATAACCATCGATTTGTTTTGGAAGTTGCGATGTGACCATATGATTTCGGAGGCTGGTACCTCATCCATTGTATGGGGCATTAATTTATCTTTTCAATGAGTCCAAGAACACTCCAAATGGAATTCATTTGTGAAAGTTATGGACATTTTAACATTGGTCTTGGTGGCTCTCTTGAATTGAGTCCGAAATGACATCAAATCTTCATATTTTTGCTTTCCTGGTTTAGAGGGCTTCCAAATCTATTTGAAATGTGAAAAGAAAACCTTCTCAACCTTTGAAAAGTCATGGTGTGGTTGGATATTAGCCACACTTGCCTTGCAACACATGGATTCCTTATGCTTAGCAACTCTTGCGCGTCTCTCTGGACAGCCCGTGCAGTATCCAATGAACTTGGCATAATTTTGTGTAGGAAGCTCCAAATCAAGCTCCATTTGAAATGTTGAAAAGTAGAATTCATAAGCTTTCAAAATATGTGTTTTATATGCATTGAAAACATCAAAATTGACATCAAAAATTTGTGTCATTCTCTTGAGCTAAACGAGCTTTCTCGCTTCGCTATCCATACCTTGCGTTGCTATCTTGTTTGCATTGCACAAAGGAGGAATCACATAAGTAACCATACGAACTAGGGTTTTTCCTCCTTGGCTAACCACTCGTCTCTCCCCCACGGCCTTCTCCTCTTCGTGTAATTCAGCACCATGTTGCGAGCTATTCTCAGATTGAGACTTTGAAACACCAACCAACGTAGCAATGGCGATTGGGCCCCATCAGCCCCCCTCACCACCACCACGCTATGGGCTGAGAGCGTTCTAATGGTGACACCAGGAGCTGGCAGGAATGAGATGTTGCAACGGACCTGTGAAGGGCCATGCGGGAGCTGCAGGAGGCGCAGATCCCAACGACCCATGTCATCATTGTGACTACCATTAACCACTCTGAACCTAAAGATCTTAAAATTTTAGTTGCATTATCTCCATCAGTAGGAATAACACTAACTCTACGCAACTTACTCAAAATCTTTTCAAAATAAGCAAAAAGATCATCTATAAATTTACCAGACTTCGTAGTAAAATCATAGTACTCTTTATGATACAGATTGTTGCACACTTTTTTGATTTTAGTGGTTCTTCATGATAATCGCAAAGAGTTTTTCATATTAAGTGGGCAGAAGCAATATAAACTACACTATCAAATTCTTTGCAAGAAATCCCTTAAAAAAGCAAGTTACGAGTATGGGCATTTAAATCAATATATGTTTTATTTTTGGTAGTAACATCAGCAGGAACCACATAAGGTTGAGAAACTTTTTTCAGACATCACTACCTTGAGCCTCAATGTAAGCCTGTATACGACACTTCCAAAGATCAAAATAATTAACATCTAGCATGGGGAACGATTCACATACCTCTCTGATTCCATCACTACTTGCTCTGATAGCACTTATAGGATCGAATACTGTACTCAAAGAGGGGTGAATGATTGTTGCCGCTTTTCAAAGTCTCCTGGTTGTCGACAAAGCTTTTGCCAACTTAACACTTGATAGCTCGACCGCTTCAATCTGTAGGATCTACAACCAGTTTGCATGTGGTCGTAAACTTCAATCTATCAGTACTCTTCAAGCAAACCACGAACTAGTTTGATCCAAGATGATATTTATTGCTGGATTTTCGTAGATTTACAAAGTGTACTCACAAGCACCCATAAAAGCCTTCCCGTTGAAAGCCCTCAAAAACCTTCTCTAATCTCTCTAAAAATCGTTTAAAGCCTTGCATTAACCCTTAGCATCTCCCTACTTTATAGGTTAACATCAGAAACCATGTCTACCTCAAATACAGACTCAAAACTTTATCTCTTCAAAAAACCAAGGGACCCGAAACCCTTCCAAACACGGGTTTTAACCAAACTCTAAATCTTCTCAATTATAGACTCCATCCACAACTCCTAAATTATCATGTGATGAAGCCTCCATGATCGCACGTCCTGTATCTTTATCACATATCATCAATTTTGATCTCCAAGTGCCCCAGCGTGAGCCCAACTACCTCGTGTGATATCCTCGATCACCTGGACCTCATATTTCCCCATTCTAATCCCGATCCTCCTCATCACCGACCATGACCATCTCCATGCTAACTTTCACAAGCAAAGACCAAATAACATTTTTTTTGGCACATGGTCTTCTCGACTTGATCGACATTAGTTCACACACGCAAACCACACTCTTAACCATCCATCAACACCAGCCAGGTCATCCATGACCACACTTTCCATGCTCTCTAGAAAATCAACTTCCAACTACTTAGTATGACCGATATGACCGCCAAGCACAGGTCGGTCAGATCACTATCTCAACGAGTACTCGAAAACCACAAGACTCGAGAATTACTACCACTTAGAATACCAGCAAATCACAAGCATTGTAGCAATCCTAGTCTACGATTATCAACCATCAACCAGTCACTGTATCATCGACTACCAAGTACCAACCAGATACTATAACGCAGACTACCATCAACAAATATTGTAGCACCGACCACTGAGTATCAACCTGGTACTGCGTAGCAATGACCACTAACCAGTTACTGTCACTTCTGATCGGTTCACTGAAGCTCACGACCCCAACCATCATAGTCGAAGCCTGCCAACTACCGACCATAGTCCATTGTATCTTATGACCAGTTCACTATGTCATACAACTGTTCCTCTTAGCTTACAACTGGGTTATTCGGAATCTCCGACTCCTCTAAAAACTCCGGACTGGGGTTGTTCCACCATAGTCATTCACTTGTGGTCGTTTTGCCATGATCGACTGCCATGGTTGACTGCCGTGGTCTACCTGCAGACCCGACCTACTCTCCTAAATATTCCAGCAACATAAGAGCATCGACCAGAACTTTCACAATGCAAATTCTAATAAAACCCAAATATCAATTAGTTATCATCACTAAATACATGACCATCACATGGTCTAACACGCTACAAGGCTTCAAATGGTGTCCGATTAGATGCTGGGTTAGGTGGCGCTCGAAGTCACGCTCGGCTGAGGAGAGCAAGCTAGGACAAAAGTGACCAACTTCGATGTGGTGGACCTCTCGTAACTGTACAATGCTATCCTGGGGAGGGCCACCTTGAACGTATTCGGGGCAGTCCCACACCATAATTACCTCTATATGAAGTTGTCCAGCCCAAAGAGAGTCATCACGATCCTCGATGATCAAGACCTCATGAGGTAGATTGAAATGCTCGCATGAAGTACTCACCAAAAGGTGCACACGTTGGATGAGATGCCCGCTACCCCCGTCGAAGCCCACTCCCCCTTCTGCCATAGGATGGACCACGAAGCCAAATCCAGATGGATAGGTCAAGAAGATACCGCTTGCCGAAGATACTTATACATATCGAACATGACTCAAATACAAAAATCGACTCTGAAACCTGAATTTCAAGTTCTAAACTGACTCGGACTCAACTCAATACAGACTCTGAAACGGATTCGACAGGATTAGTTCCAACACTGCCATCCCTCTTCTCTCTCATGCCACCACACCGGTGTCTGCTCTCTGGCCCCATGCCATCGCCGGCAAACACTGACCAAGTGGCACCATGCCATGCTGGTAGTGGAGCATTAGCAGCAGAAGAGGAGGAGCAAAGAGGAAGTAGCGCTGCCACTGAACAACCCCTCTCCCGCTGCCGAAGAGCAAAAAGGAGGCAGCGGGGTTCCACCTCGGAGTAAGGAGGAGACGGCAGCGGGGGTCCAACCCAGAGCAAGGAGGAGGCTGGTTTCTTTCCCCATCCAATCTCCACCCCGACGCTGGTGAGCCCCCTGCGAGCATGGACACGACAAATATAAAATCGGAACAACTCTCAATAGAATACAGAAATTTTCTCATGAACATATTCCATGGAAATACGGCACGAGCTCTCTTCTAGATGCAGGCAGGCAGCATGTCGTGGCAGCCAAGCAAAGCATCAACCAAACTTTTGGTGATACGATATCACCATCTGAATTCCCAGTGGCAGCCACAGAGCAGGAGGAATGAAACTGCACGTACGTGTACGTATTTGTTTGCGTGAGAGATGCTGCTTCTCGTATCGTATGGTGACGTAGAGTGGCCTCTGCTGATGCCAACAGAATCAACTGAAGAACACACGAAATGCTGCTTAAATTTAACACTCGATGGATCAGCGCTCTGCACGGACGAAACAACGTCAGAGCGGCACAGGAGGGGTTTGCGACGCAAGTTGTTGCAGCATATGCCGCTATCTTTTGTTCAGCAACAGGTCACGGCATGATCTCTTGTCCATCCAACTCACAGATGCCATCTCGAACTATTGAACAAGGTCCATGGGCATCAGAGGACAGGCATTCGTGGAGAATCGAACAGGTCTCCCCATCTCTCTCCATGTCCAACCAAACCAAGAACAGTACCAATCGATTACCGAAAGCGCACCGGATATACAATAAACAGGGCGTAAACATGTGCAGTAGATACAACGATGTCGAAGGTAAAAGGCATAAACATTTGCAGTAGATGCCAAAGACCAATGGAGCAAAACTTTCCATCTAGCGGCAGAGCATGCGACACACGTCCTTCTTCCAGCCATTTCTATTTTTACAGGTAAAGGCGTGCTCTTCTGCTTTTACGCTGTACATCTGTACAGCCCAGCCTTCACCACAGGAACGAAGGGGAGCGCGGCAAAGTTGACATCAACAGCGACTTTCTGATTGCCAGCAGGCAACAGCGACGAACAGAAAATGTGTTCCTGTCCCTAACCACAAGCAGCCTTGCAGAAATCTTGGCCTGATCGACACACATCTTACGAGAGAACACCGATGGTTTGTAAACGACTAATATCAATGACATTATATACCTGCGGTAGGAATGTGATACTTTCACTTCTTAATCCATCAGCGATCAAAATTTGACCAATGTAAGGATAAATAGAAATCGGTACTGAAGGGCGCTTGTTTCAAAAAGAAAAAAGTAGCGAAGGCAAAGAAATTTGTCACACACATAATACTCTTATATGTTTCGACATTTCTCCAAACATACGCTGCTCATTGTGGTAGACGCAGCTGACCACCTAGAGCTTCTAGTTTATTCAGACTTCAAAGCACATGTCGCAACATCAGAACACGTGCTCACAAACGATAGTGCTAATAAAATAGCCTGGCTGACTGCTTCACAGAATAACCAAACGACAACCACAACACATCAGAACAAATTTCCACGGACGAAACTCAACAGCGAATCGTCGCCTTGTTCGTCCAACACTCCGTCCTTCTCCTCCAACGCATCCTCTCCCCGGGAGGAGAGAAGATTAGCCAGTTTGCAATCCTTCGCGAGGGCAGGGTTCTCCACATTCTCGCCCTCAAAGCAGCGCAGGACAGATTTGGGCGACCCAACCTCAACAGCGTCGGTCACGACAAAGCTCTGGTAGATGAGGAGGCCACCGCAGGGAAGCTCCTGCTCTACCATGTTGTTGCAGTCATAAGCCATAGCATCAAGCTTCTTCCCCCACGTCCCGGCATGGCCGCGCCCACCAAAGATGGTAACAGCAACAGAGAACTCTGAAGGGCCAAAGCACCTGAGGACCCTCTTGACGAGGTCACCATAAGCGAGAGCAGAAGGGTTGATGCCCATAACCTCGTAGCTGGCATAGCTGAAGCCATCCTCAGGGGTCACATGAATGGTAGAGTGTGCAGAGCCATGGATCGCATTCATGGAGTAGCCGCAGGGTTCAAAGTCAAAATCGCAGATCTCCATCTCTGGGATAATGTCAGAGATACCCGAGAGCTTTGTCATTTCCTTAGCGCATGTAGTGTGGCCATCAGCAGAAGTCTTGAAAAAGACTGAAGCTTTCTTCTTGTCCAGTCCAGTCATGCACATCTCAAGGGTAACCATAGGCTGCTCAGGGTACTGGGTGGCATGGTAGATGTGCCACTCCTGGCCAGGCTTTGCTGGATCTCCAATCACATAAGCATTGCCACCAGATTTCAGGCCGCCAAAGTAATGGTTCAGAACAGCAACCTCCTCAGAGAAGCTCCTGTGGGGAGCAGGCTGTGCGCTAGGGAAGATGAACGTCCCACGAGAGTACTTCACAGCAGCAAGTGGCATGGACAGCCCTTCAGCAAGCTCAAGAATCCTGGGAATGGTGAGCAGGAGCATGGTAGTCCCACAGGTCTTGATCACAATCTTATTAGGATAGATAAACAGGCTCGACTCAGAAAGGACATAGGAGTCAAAATCCTTGTTGGAGAGCTCGGACACAATGGTGCACCGTGCAAGATCCAGAACAGAGTCAATCTGGGCCCTAGAGAGGGCACGCAAACCCCGACCATGAGGGTCAGCAAAGACAGGCGCCTCTGAGAAGGTGAACTCAAGGCGCTTCTCATAGCCCTCAAACCCGATCGCTGAGACCGGGGGAGGGTCAGCAATAGAAAGGACAGCCATTGGAGCAGGTGAGTCAGAACACAGTGCTGCAGATGGAGGGAGGAGTACAGGGAGCAAGACTAGAGAACTGGTCGATTATCGGAAGCAGCTAGCCAGAGCGCGCGGTCAGAAGCAAAGAGTCAGAATGCAAATGTTGAGAAATCCTGAACTACTAGAATGGGGAAGCCGAAAGGGCTATCAGGATGGCTTCTTCGCACACTGCAAGAGAAGAAACAATGGACCTGATTAGCAACATATCTAAAAATTCCATGGTGTAGATCTTTGTGTTTCACCCTTACGTTGGAGTAAGCAGCAGACTGGAACTTCTTGACACCTCCGGCAGGTCGAACGTCCTCAATGCTGTAGCCGAGGGGAGCTTCGTACATCAAGGAACGACTACTGCTAGACTTCTTCTTGCCACCCTTAGACTCCATTAGTACATCAACTTACTGCAGGAGAAGAAAGGAGGAGTCACACAGCAGATTCCAACAAACTTTCATGGTTTAAAGTGAAGAAAGGACCATCTATGTTTTTTTGTACAACATAAAAGCTAGACAAGAACGTCGATTATTTATGCAACAAGGTAAAATTATGAGATTATTTCAAGTAGTAATCGTAACAGAATACTATTTATGCAACAAAGTAAAATTATGAGATGATTTCAAGTAGTAATCGTAACAGAATACCTAAACATTAACAGGTACAGAATCATATAACCAATTCCAACTAAGAGCAGACGTGCCTAAATTATTTATATCAACAACCAGCGACTCAATGGGGTCAGAGCAAAATCTAATCTTGTTCAACTCCTACGCAATATCATCCCTTGACAAATCGCCTGTGTTCTCCGCCTGAATTTAGATTTCCAATCTATGTACCTTTCTTCAGAAAATTCCCAATCTATGTACTGAATATGAGTAAAATAACACCGTTACAGCGATTAATCTTTCCAGTAAAACGGTAGCCATGAACAAACTCATCGTCCCAGCAAGAAATTAAGGGGATAACTTGTACCTAAATCACATAATCATACTCGTCTCACTCGCAAGATTAATTTTCTTGCGCGTATCTAAATCACATAATCGACAAAAGTAAAAAAAAAACACAACCACTGCGCATAACAGCATGTCCTACAAATCATAAATCCACACACTACTGCAACCCAAAAGTAAAGAGGGGATTTAACAAAGAAACTTACAGTTCCGCGAAGCTATGTATGGGAGCCCCCAATCCCGAGCGCGCCCGCGTGATCCGATTCCGATCTCACGAACTCCCCCTTGTAACCTCCCTCTCGACACAGATCTCGAACCGAGACAATGAAAATTTCTCTCTCTCTCTCTCTCTCTCAGAGCTCGTGGATTTCTTCTCTCCAAGAGAGCGGTGGCGGTGGCGGTGGCGGCGACGGCGAGAGGTCGGGGAGGAAGGAATTCTTAGGCAACAAGAAGCGTGCGGCTGACAAGGGAAGCCCTGATTTGGCCCGGTATTTATAGCGCGTCTTATCGGATCCTGGTTTTTGCATGACAGCCAAGGAAAGGACCGCCTGGCTAGACCCAGCCCTCGTGGAGGCCCGTGGACTGGTGGGTGTATGGTGGGTCCCAGCGCGCGTGGGATTCGCGACTGTGAGGGCCTAGGTGGACCGGGTCCAGGGAGGGGTCCCTAGCGTTTGAGGAGGGAGTTTCTCTGAGGTTCCGACTGCTTCCGGGGAGTGTCCGCATGACAGGTGGGACCCACCTGTCGGAGTTGGAATCGGGGTCTAGGTGGTGGCTGACTCGGCGTGGTATGCCTGGGATGCTTGGAGGATGGCATTCCTGAGCTCGATTCCTTTTTTTCCTGGACTCCTACTCGTCTTAGATTTAAGTTTCATTTTCTTTAGATTTCACTTTCATGACAAACTGCATTTGTGAACGAACTTTTTCTGAGGTGCGTAGGATTTAGGAACTGACCGAATGGTTATTCCTCAAAGTATCAATTAGATTTTGAAGTCTCGAGTGGCATTAATATTTCTACACAATCTTAAGGCATGTTCGCAACATAGAATTTTCAGGTAAAAAGGGTTCAATCTTCTCACGAATCAAAAAAAAAACTTGTAGTCTAAATAGTGCGGTCTCGTAAACATAATACATTCCACCGTGCATGTGGACTTACATCCAAAATGAGATAAAACAGTAGTAAAAAAAACACCTAGGATCCGAAATCAGATCAAACAGTAAGCTGTTAAAAACACCACCCAGGAGTAGTAGCAGGTCAACGAGTGAACTTACAAACATACACTTATAGCTTTTCACGCTTTTAACAGAAACTTCGTTTTGTCAATATAAATGAAGTCGATAAAATATGTACTACAATTAACTAGAGACTCTATCTTGAAAAATATTTCGTTTAAAAAGTTAGGATGAGCAGAACAACGCCATACACTCACGCTAACAGCTTTGGTTGGTCGATGAGAGGAAGTTTAATTAGGAAGAACGATTGGAAGAACATGGCATTCCCTAGTTGACTACGAGTCGCACAGTGAAAGACCTCAAAATTTCAAACCAAAATTTTTTCCTGATTTTTCCTGAATTTTTTGAGTGAATTTTGAAAACTTTCCCAATTGGGAAATTTCGCTCTTTCCGCTTTCCTTTCGGCCGAGCTCTCTCTTCTTCTTGGCGCCTTCTCTTTCCGCTTTCTCCTCGCGCCTACGCTGCGGGAGCGGCCGCCGCCGCGCGCCGCGCCGCGGACTCCCTCGCTCCACCGCGGATGCGGTCCGAACGCGCCACGCCGCCGCCACGCGTCTTCGGACACGCCCTCGGGGTCCCTTTGTCGACCTCGCTCCGCCGCTCGCTCCCGGCCAAGACACCCCGCCCGGCCCGCCTTGCCACCTCGCTCTGCCGCGGACGACTTCGCTCGCACGCCACGTGCACGATGACTCGCGATCACCGTCACCAGCGCCCCCGCTGCCAAGTGGCGCGCAGCTTCTCTCTCCGCGGACGCGCCACCGCCATGATGCCACTCACTGCTCCCTCACTCACCGCCCGCATTTACTCCCCTCTGCGCCCGGTCACTTCTACATCAGCGGACGAACTCACTTACCCCTCTGCAGCCCGCCCGTGCCTCACCACCCACGCCATTGCTTCCCCAAGCTTCCTCTTTCGGCCCTCTCGCTTGACCTCCCTCGAGCCACCCAGAGCCTAACCACCTCTCCAACCACTTCCCTCACTCCCGGATACTCCCCGAGCAGCCGATCGGAGTGTAATCGCCTACATTGCCGCCGATCGTCTTCTTCGTCTCCGGTAATCACCGAGCCTCTTCTCTTCATTTCTTCGTTAAAATCTGATTACTCTTGCTGACTTGCTCCCTTGTGTTTCCTGAATGCAATGGTGGGCTTCCCCGACCGAGTACTTGCTTCTCCTGCTCTGGCGACGAAGCTCCCAGTCGCGACAAAGGGGCCACCGTGGCCAGCTCACCAGAGAGCTTCCCAGCCCGAGCCACCACCACTGTCGAGTTCCTCAGATCCCAGAGATGCTCTAAGAGCCATCAATTTGCTCGAGCGCCGTTCATGGCCTCGGATGCGGAAAATCGCCGAGACTCCCTTCTACTGTTCATCGCCGTTGAGCCTCGGCCTCGTTCTAAGCCCGAAGCAGATTCCCATCTCCCGTGAACCCTTCCCACCCTCCGGTTAGCTAGGAACCACCGAGTTGCCACATCGTTTTCCTCCGCCGCCCTGTTTCTCCGCGAGCTCGAGCGGGAGGTGAGCGGCGATGTCGTGGGCGCATCCCCACCATCGCTCCAATCGTTTTCTTTTAAAGTCGATCGTCGGATAACCTCGATTGGAGACCGTCCGATCTTACTTAAAGTCCCTCCACGACCACCGATCCGAACCCCTCCTCACCACCGTCAGATGTCTTTTAACCCGACGATCGAGACCGCCATTGTCGCCCATCTCGGTAGAACACTGGGGCACGTGTCGGCCATCCGACCGAGGGAGCGCTACCCAGCATGGGCCGCAGCCGTGGTGGGCATGCTACCGGCCGGCCAGCAGAGCGCGACAAAGGGCTGCCTTTGTTGCATCAAGGGCCGGCCGTTCTTGTTCATCGGATTTTCCGATTTTCTCAATTTCCAAAATCCAGAAAAATCCAAATAAATCCTAGAAAATCACAGAAAATCCCAAAAATTCCCAAATTTCACCACAATATTCCTTTCACTTTTCTAAACCCACCTGTAAATTTCAATTTACAGTTTTCTCCTCCAGTAAAATCTAAAAAATTCAAAGAGCCCTTTCTATTTGATATTTTATGCAATTTACTTCCTTTTATTTCTTTTATAGATTATTTTGCCTTGCTTAATTAGAATTAGCGGGACTTATGTTATTTTATGTGTTTGCGCTAGTGACGGAATCGCGGAAGGTTCGGTGCAAGACCCAGATTCAGAGGCTGCCAGCCACGAGATCGCCAAGTCGCCCGGTTCCACGAGAAGTCGCAATTCTTGATCATGTTGAATCCTATGTTCTTTAAATTATGTCTTTACACTATTTGCATTATTGTTAGTTGTAAAATGTTAGTTTATGTAAAATAAAATGTTTAGAATGACATGCGATATAGATAATACCTACCACCGATAAGTGCCATATTAAATTTGCAGCCATTCCATTGTTACCCCTAGTAGTATTTAAATTACTGAACTAATAAGTGTAGGTTATATTTACATCATGCAAATCTTTACACTGCTAAGGTTGCGGCCGAGAGCCAGTAGATTTGGAAAACCCGAAGCTAGGGTAAGGTGGTATGGGACACCATACCCTAGGTCGGAGGTGCTAGTATACAGAAATTTAGGGTAAGAGTGTTGTGGGAAACCGTGAGACGGTCTTCGCCCACCGTTTACCCTGAGGTGGAGGTTGCGGACCTCATGAGAAAAATATAAGGACTAAATCCCTTGCGCTAAGCATATGACATAGTAATCGCTCAACCATTGGTGTTGACGTGTCAACCCTGGTTTAGTAGCTGCTCAAATCCAAGTGGAGCCCTACATGAGAATTGGTATGTGGTATGTAGATCCATACACAATAACGATGGGTCCCTATAACTCGGGCTTGGCGTTCCGTTTTGGCCTACGGATACCCGAGGGTATATGGATTCTGAACCTATCGGGTAGAGTGTAAGCGAAGAACTGAGCAGTGAAAAGACCTGGTTTCTTAACTCAGTCATGAGGGTTAAGAATGCTTGTGGGCAAAGATGAGCAACTCTGCGAGTCAATTAAATGGTATTCGAATACTGCGTGCTCCGGTTAATGGAGTCATGTCAAATGGGTGATTTCCAGTTGCAAAGCTTAAGTAGCTTTCACAAATATGTTTAACTTGATTAGTTGGTAATTCAAACTTTGAAAACCCCTGTGAATTAAGAAGTAGTCCTATTTTGATCTTCCAAAAGATTTATTAAATAAAGCGCATCCACCCAAGTAATAAACCAAGTGTACTCCCAACCTTTGTTGAATCGTGCAAATAGTTAAGCTAGGTTTCCATTGTGGCTTCTTCGAAATGGTTAGCTCACGACTTGTTGAACACATTAGATGATCAAGATCTTTGCGGCTCTGTCAAGAAGCGCCGAGGGCGATCCCGATGAAGATCCTTGGTTTTAGGTCTCAAATACGCTCGAGTTCTGGTAGTTCTTTTGTATTGTAATATATTTCGGGCTTGCATGCCCTTCTTCAGAAACCGGGTTGCTAAACCTTATCTTGTAATATATGTTGGTCTTTTCTGTAATCTGCAATGGTATATCTTCTTGCTGACGTTCCATAACTGTTCATGTGTGAATAGTTGCGGACGCCGTGTCCCCTCATCACCCCTGGCAACGGGGGTGTGACACACAGTACTCGTATGAATTACGGGCCATGAATCCACGTCTTCCACCGATAATTTAAAAAAGGTGAACGACCACCGCATCCTGTCCTGGGTCGGCTCAAGCGGCGAGGCTCCCCCGCCGTCCTGAAAAGCTAAGAAAAGGAGAGGAGCCAGCATCTTCTGCGTACGCCGATCTGACGCCTCCTATCTTCTTGCAAAAAAGGGACACCGAAAACCAGCTAGCTTTCCATCCTCTTTGCACCAATGCAAAGACGAGGCCCGTCGGCTTCTCCTCTGCACAGCTAGATATGCTTGTCCCTTCTCTTCCTTTTCTTTGCGAGGGATGCGCACTTCCTTGTATTAGCCTATGTGCTCATTCTGGTCATTATATGCGCGCACGCACACAGATAGATAAGCTGGCAATATATTCGATGCGTTTACAATTACTCGTTCTGGTCAGACCTCCAATCCACGAAGGAACTCTATTTATCATTTTCCTCGCGTTTAAACATTTTAACACAAAATATTCAGATCCCAGAAACAAAAAAATTCTCCACGCCTGTATCTTCCCATTTGTTCATTTCACCCGGGTTCAAATTTCACAAACCCTGCATGATTTTGTGTAGGAAAAGAACATACACAAGGAGGGCAACGGGGGGGCTCAAAGAAAGAAAAGCACATAAGAATTCGAAATAGAAGAGCACATAGGCTAAAGACAAGGAAATGCGCCGTCCTTGGCAAAGAAAAGGAAGAGCAGAGACAAGCATATCAGGTCGTGCAGAGGAGGAAGCCGACGGCCAAGTGGCGAAAGGAATCGTGGACCAGATCACTGTCGCACAACTTTAAAAAAAAATTGGATATATTGCCTGCTCATCTATCTGCCCCATCCATCTCTTTGCCTTGGTGCTGCTCCCGACACTACTTGGATCTCACTACAATACTACTTTGCATATCATATCTTTTTATGCTACGCTCAATTGAGTTCTCACAATGATTGGAAAGGATCACTCTCAATCGGAGCGTCTGAAAGCTCAAAATTGTTTGGTGATAATTGAGTCATTTGACTTTATTTTTATGGCATATTTATTGCTAACCATATTTAGATACTCAGATGAACTATATCATGCTTTGCAAAAGAGAGATCAATATATTATTAATGCTGTTGTGCTTGAATACATGACTAAGCTTCACTATGTCATGCTTTGTAAAAGAGGGATCAAGATATTGTTAATGTTGTTGTGCTTGAATACATGACTAAGCTTCAGTTGCAATTGTTGCGAGAGGATGATGGATGGGAACTTTTCTCAAGGATGTCACTTCTTTTTGTGTTAAGCATCGCCTCAAAGTTCCTGACATAGATTGTTTGAATGTGCCTATAGAAAGACCAAAGTGTTTTTTTTTGAAAAGTAAAGAATTTCATTACTTCCATGTTAAAATGTTTTTAAATGTCATTGATATGCAACTTCAAGAGCTCAATAGCAAGTTAGTTAAATTTGTTACAACTACTTATTTTCAAATTACAATGCATCTTTACTTCCTACTAATATATTTGCTTCTTATGACAAGTTTGATGAAGTTAATACAGAGCTACTTGTTTACATGGTATCCTTGCATCCTGCTGATTTATTTACATCATATGACATGGATATAATTCTTAAACTTGCTAAGTTTTATCCTAAAGATTTCTTGAACACAATTTTGATCCAACTTTCTTTGCAACTTAATATGTTTATCACTGACATGCACCAAGATACAAGGTTTCGAGAAGTGAAGAATCTCAGTGAGCTTTCTATTAAAATTGTTGAGACAAAGAAGCATGATCTCTGTAAGCTCGTTTATTTGCTGCTCAAATTGATATTGATCCTTCCTGTAGCTACTGCAAGTGTAGAGAGGGTATTTTCAGTAATGAATCATGTGAAGAATAAGCTAAGAAATATAATGGTTGAATAATACTTATATGACTGCTTAGTTACATACATTGAGCGTAAGTTTTTCCTACAAGTTAGTGATGATGCTGTCATCGATCGCTTTCGAAGCATGAAGGAACGCCGTATCAAGTTGTAATTTTTTAAAAAGAAATTGTGATGTTGGCTATAGTGTGAATATATAATTTGTCATCTTTGTACATTTATACTACATCATTTGAACTTGTATTAGAACGAATGTATCTTAAATTCGCACCATCATCATTAAAATCCTGCCTCTGCCACTGCCTGATGGACTGATCACTAGCATTAGCTCCAGGGAGGAACGAAATGTATGGTCTGCTGCTTGCTTCCACAACTTTGGAGGCGGCCTTTTGGTGTTGTTTTATGTTTATTTGTTCTTGTGGGTGCTGTAAAGTACAAACGATGAATTATGAGCCATGTTGACAATGAGAGGAAAAAAGTATGGGTACAGGTATAGGTCATGTTTGATATGGATGTACCTTATGTTTTTTGGTTGAAGTTTTTGAATTTTAGCTGTTTGTGATAGAAATTACAGAGAGAATACTCGCTTGTGATTTTGGTTGATACAGATGTTATGTTTTTAACGTGTACTATAATTAACTTGTAGACTTCATCTTGAAAAAATATTCTATTTAAAAGTTAGATACTATAGTAAAAATTAAAAAATATTTTTAGAAACTGCTAAAGAACATGCCATAGCAGAAAAACCATTGTTCCCTCGAATCTGGAAGGACCGCAACGCTGTGGGAGGTTTGTTATGGACCCGAGAGAGCGTGAGTTGCACACTTGCACTGCTTCCTGCAAATCATCCCTGTTCCAAACCGCATTGCATCGGCCGATAACCCGTACCGTATCATTGTTTCGATTAAAGACAAGAGATAAGAGAGGCCACCGATGAACCATCAATTCTTGGTTTGATGGTATGTCTGCGTATAGGGTCCGGTTATAACACCATCATTTTGTAGGAAACATGGTAAATCATGTACAAGCTTATGAAATTCTCACCTCCAAACTGGGCTAAATTTTTATTTTATTTTCACATGTTGATTGATAAGAGCCGGCGGCAAGTCGTGAGCAACCTAAATAAAAAGAAAAAATTGATCATATACCTCGTGAACAACGTCGGTGACTTATGATGAAATTCCCATTAAAGGAGGTATAGATCGTTTCCCAAATAAAAATGCAGCGGTTTGACCAATCTGGACGAGACATCCTGGAAACCCGATAGAAATATCTTCGACATCCGCACTCGTCGAGTAGCACCCCTGCTCCACCGGCGGCGATGGCGGCTTCACCAGCGACATCATCCGCGACATCATCCGCGGCCACGAGGCCCTCCTCCTGCCCACGGCTACCCGACGCGCCTCTGCGTGCGCCGAGACCCGCCGCCGTCTCCTTCCCTTCGCCCCCCTCCGGTACGCGCGCGCTCGTTACCGTCTCGACTGCTCCTCCTCTTGGCGCCACCCGTCTTCTGATTTTGTTCTTGTTTAATTCGTGCAGCTCGTCCGGCCGCGCTGGTCGCAGGTGCCCGGCGCCCCGTCGTGGCCGCCGCCGCCGCGGGGCACCAGCGGCTGATGGGGTCGCTGAACAACACCGAGGGGCTCAGGTTTGGTGTGGTGAGTGAGTGTTCCTTTTGTCACCTCTTCTTGGTTTGCGTGCGATTGTGCTTAATCAATAAATAGCGGGTAGTGGTGACCTAGAATCAATGGAGCATTGATGAGATTTTTAATGGACAAAATCCAGTGCTTTCCTGTGGTAATGCTAATTGCTAAATGAGATGCTGTTTTACTGGAAAGCCGTTGCTTTCCTGTTACTCAACACCATTTACCTTTTAATTGTCTAACTTTATGGTACATTATAAACCTGCAGGTGGTGGCACGGTTCAATGAGATAGTGACAAACTTGCTACTGCAAGGTGCTCTAGAGACATTTGAGCGATATTCCGTCAAAGAAGAAAATATAACAGTATGCATCTTTATTGATATGGTTAAATTGAAGTTATTTTGTTCCATGAGAATGTCATATTTGAAATGCAGACAGTTGCGACAATTAATCTTGAACCTCATTGGTTATCACCTCTATGATAACTCACCTGTCTGTGGACTGTGAAGGAAAATTGTTTCGTTGCCTTCCTTCCTAATGTTGGGGATAGAAAATGCTTTTTTCATGAAGTATCACCTGTGAGCGATTGACCATGCAAACCACTCTTGTTGGATGACTTATCTACTTTATTGTGTTAATATGTCGTATAGACCAATTAATTGTTTTCTTCTTGTTCTTTGCTTGACAACATATGTAAGCTATATATTGACTTATAGATAGCTAGCTCGTTTCATGGTTTTCTGTTTATGAGTTATTTTGATCAACATTTACACTTTTGATAAAGATGAACTTTTGACATGTAGCATGTATAATGGTGAGGGTCACTAATAGTCTAATAATAATGAATTAACTACTACCTAACAGAATGTGTAGAGTGATATGCATTTTAACAGGAATGCTTCTGTGTAAAACCTTTGTTACAAATCTAACATATAAATTAAACTACACCACATATACATTCATACATCATCTGCACTGTGATTAGAAACAACCTTACTCGTGATCTGCATAGTTGGTGTATGTTTCTCAAAAAGTTTCACAAACTGTGGTACACACATTTTCACTCTAATTAAAAATATTGTTTAGGTTGTTATTGTTCCTGGCAGCTTTGAAATTCCTGTTGCTGCACAGAAGCTTGGGAAGTCTGGAAAGTTTGATGCAATTATTTGCATTGGGGCTGTGGTAAGCTGATTTCTCCCCTGGGTATCACCTCCATACTAAATACTTGAATTTGTACCCTTTTCTACATTTATTTTGCTTTTAATGGTCATGTAGCATTCCCAAGGTAGTGCTGACCCTCTTGAGGGTTCTTTTCCCAATATATTACAAATAGTACCATATAATTCGATACTATGCAGCCTGGTGACCTGTGCCGAATGATTAATTCTGAAAAGTTTAAGAAACCTGCATATTTTTGTACACTGCCCCTGAAGCAATAATTTTGTAGGCCTAAACCCTTTTTTTCCATTTTTGAGTGACGTACAGAATATCACATATATATGTAATTTCAAACGGAGAAAGCTCCGACAGTAGCTGTATAAGACAAATGCTGCTGAAAACCTGCTTTTTATTTGTATAACTGTTGTTGAGAGTGGAATCTTCTACTGATATCTTCTTGGTTTTAACATATCTTAATTGTGTGAAGTCTATAACCTGTGGGAAGTCATCTATCAAATACCCTAAGGCTAGCTAATACCAAGTTTGCTACATATTTTCCCTTTTTAATCCTGCTAGCTGTGATGCTGTTGTCATAGTAATACCTACATGGACCGTGCTTTGTAAACCCATAATTAGCAGTAGCTGTTGCTATTTGATTTTGAAGATCTTCTTTCAAACTGATTTGTAGATTAGAGGTGACACGACCCATTATGATGCTGTTGCAAACTCAGCTGCATCAGGTGTACTCAATGCTGGACTGTCTGCTGGTATGTTGCTTTCATCTTTTAGCCTCCTTGGATCATGCAAGTAGAAAACTTTGATGTCTTCTGTTGTTAACAATGTGAACTGACACCTAGAAGTATTGAGCTGCTCATAGGCATAACTAGAGGAGAAACTATGTTCAATGAACATACAAATTTCCCATATAAGTAATTACAGACAGCTATACATGTCTCATATAGCTTTTAGAATTATATTTCTTGGATTTGAAATTGTTATAAGCTGTAAACTTGGTGCTCTCAAAGTGCCTTGTGACATTCAATGGACTTTGTGACATGCTCATATTGTTGTTTTATCTGGTGACTACAGTTTGTTAAAATTCAGATCCTGGTAGGTTGATTATTTTCTTTAATGTTGCAACAGGGGTCCCTTGCATATTTGGTGTTCTGACCTGTGATGACATGGACCAGGTAATTCAGGACTTGATAATCTTACCAAATGTTTCATAATTCTGGATCCTGTTTGGTCATCATTTTTCACCCATTTCTTTAGGTTCTTCAGGCTAGCATAACATTATCAGAGTATGTAACTCTGCTATGGTTTGTGTTCCCAAGCCATATTCTAACTCAAATTCAAGATGCCTCACCACTTGAGCATGTTAATAGGTGAAACAATCCTGTTGCTATGAATTCCATAAAGTAATCTCAGCTTCGATCTAGCATGCATGGACTAATGATGCAGAAGTTTCATACATGCTTTCCGATGATGTCGTCATGCAGATAATGCAATCCCTTGTTGATTATCTGTCCATTCAGACTGTTGAGCTCCTTAATCAATCAAACTAAGCTTCCCTACTGTGAAAATAATTTTCAAGTTGAACCTTTGCAGGCGCTAAACCGTGCTGGTGGCAAGGCTGGAAACAAGGGTGCTGAAGCCGCTTTAACTGCTGTAAGTACCCTTTCGTGCCAAGCCGAATAGACCCGGATTTATTTTATCTAACAAACTCTCATTTCCTGTAGATTGAGATGGCCTCGCTATTTCGGCATCACTTAGGCTGAAAATCGGTGGATACTGGTTTCTTCAACGCGGCAATCTTTTCTCCTATCCATGGCTATCGCCTACCAGAGTTCGAACTACTAGAGCTTGTTTCCGGCAGGCTAGCATTTGGGCCATCGTTCCAAATTGCTTGGTCGGGATGCTGATTGCTTGTTCACTTTTCTTCTTGATGATTCGCAAGACTAAATAGGTCTCACTAGTCAGCAACGTTAGTCAACTGTGATCTCTCAGAAACTCCTCAGACCCTGAATAAATTTCACCAGGTACGGTACATGATCATGAATAAAGCTGCATTACCAAATGTTGAAGGGGAAAGCAGTAGGTGTGTTCTTGTTGCTAGTGTGGTAGCTTCATGTTCTAGCGAGGTGGGTGATTTAGGTGAGTTGAGATGAGCAGGCTAGGTGCCTCACATCGGTGCAGCTAAAGTACGGTGGCTCAAGTGGTATGGTTTTGGTGGCTTCTTTTTCTCTCCTCTCTATTAATTCTCTATTAATGAAATGAGGGAGATTTTCTGCCCCTGTTTCAAAAAAAAAAAAGAACGTTTTTCTGGGTGAGAATCACTTCCTTTTTCTTATTAATCGGAGTCGATGAAATAAGGTGACATGTATCCGGATCTCGCATTCATGGTTGGCGCCTGTGCTGCACAAACAGTCTCCGCGCGGTGGTGTTCCCCCTGCCTGCGCGCGCGGCAGCTGAGCTGACCCCATCCTCCATACGACGCGCCTTCCCGGCGCCATGGTTGCGCGCGGGCGTAGCCGAGTGTCACTCACGGAGAGGACTTCTATGGGGTCTGACCCCACTGAGAGCAAATGAGGATAGGTATGTGGCGCAAATCCATAAGCCAGCTGAGACCTTTCTTTAGAATTTTTTTTACTCTTATTTTTTTTATCTCCTTGTTATGTCTGTGTCCTCATTTGCTCTCCATGGGGTCAGAGCCCAGAGAAGTCCTCTCCGTCACTCACGGCGCCTTGATCAGCAGCAGGCTGTAGGTTTAAGGCTCTGGGCTCAACCGCCTCAACACCGTCCTTCCGTGTGTTTTCGTGCACCGGCGCGGCCGAGCCAACGCAGTTCCCCTTCCCCCCGGAGCAGCTGTCAGTGGCGCTGGCGCGCGCACTTCACACCGCGCAGCCGCAGCTGCGTCTCCCGCGGCGCGCACTGGATGCGTCGGTCCCCGTCGCCCGCCGCGGCGGCTCTTGACAGTGGCTTCGTAGTTTCCCGGCGTCAGGCGCGGCACGATAGCGCGACAGTACGGGCGGTTTGGCCCAGTGCGGCGGCAACGGCGCGCGCGCGGTGGACGTGTGGCGGCGGAGGAGGCATTTGTTCGAACGCATGGCGGGCAGGTGATCCTTGGCGGGAGTACGGAACGGTGTAGAAAATAACAGATGTAGTACTGGGTAATTAAAGCGTTCTTTTGTAAATATCCACCGCCGCTCATCTCGAACAAATGCCTGTTTTTCTATTTTAAAATTTTTAGATTTAATTACACCAAATAAACCACCATCAGTTACAATGTAAATTAAGCCAATTACAGTGCAAAATAAATCATAAGCAAGCTTATTTCAGTCGAACTGTGCTGCCCTCTAAGCACATTAGGTGATTTCTTAAACGGACGAAGACATGACCTGATCTAATAAAAGCAATATACGGTTCTAATTACAAAAATCAACAAGCCATACTAAAATCAGTAGACACAAAATCAGATAAGAATTGACCCGAGCTACGTCGGATGCACATCCAACCATTGAGCGATAAATACAAAAACAGGGCAAGCTACGTTGCAGAGTTAACTCTACATCTAATAATCTAATATAGTATAAAATATATATGTATTAGTTACATGTCGACCAAATCAATGGTAAGAAAGAAAATTTATCTCTTGTTATTTTAGCCGTATGCTAAGAGAACACAAGTGCGCATGCATGACGTGGTGATGTAAAAAAAAGATACACTCGCACCCACAAAAGAAATCATTTCTTGTTGGTACCATTCGGGCAACACCTTCGGGCAGAACGAGCCGACCATGGTGGGCAACGCCGGCCTCGTGGCCGCCCTGGTGGCCATCACCAACAGCGGCCGCGGCACGGGCATCGACGCCGTCGACAAGAACACGATGTTCTCCGCCGTGCCACCCATGTTCCCCGCCGCCACCGTCCTCGTGGAAGCCGTAAGAGATTACCTAGCCGACAGAGTTTACGTACGTACTCCTAGCGGTGGTGGTGGTGTAGATCAAGGGTTTCGGTCGGTTGGTTTGGTCATGCAGTTTTTTTGTGATCATGCAGAAATCTTTTGTGCTATACAGGTTAACAACTGTGGCAAGCGATACCGTGGGGGCATGCGTCATTCATGAACTGTAGATGTTTTCATGCATAATTGAGTATGGATGGAGGATATATGTCCACAGTGTCACTCCACTCTCGAACACTCGTGCTATCGCGCTCGGCAACATAGAAGGGATGAGACTAGAGAGCAAGCGTTTTCTCCAAGCGCTTGGTGGCCAGCCTGTACACTGCCCTGAAGCAATAATTTTGTAGGCCTAAACCTTTTTTCCATTTTTGAGTGCGTACAGAATATCACATATATAATTTCAAACGGAGAAACTCCGACAGTAGCTGTATAAGACAAATGCTGCTGAAAACCTGCTTTTATTTGTATAACTGTTGTTGAGAGGGAATCTTCTACTGATATCTTCTTGGTTTTAACATATCTTAATTGTGTGAAGTCTATAACCTGTGGGAAGTCATCTATCAAATACCCTAAGGCTAGCTAATACCAAGTTTGCTACATATTTTCCCTTTTAATCCTGCTAGTGATGCTGTTGTCATAGTAATACCTACATGGACCGTGCTTTGTAAACCCATAATTAGCAGTAGCTGTTGCTATTTGATTTTGAAGGTCTTCTTTCAAACTGATTTGTAGATTAGAGGTGAACGCCATTATGATGCTGTTGCAAACTCAGCTGCATCAGGTGTACTCAATGCTGGACTGTCTGCTGGTATGTTGTACAGACAGCTATACATTGTTAGACTTAATCTTGTTGTTTACTTGTTTTCTCAATTATGTGCATGTGTAGAGGTGAATCAGTCAATGGTTTGCATGTAAGTGGTTGCATGCAGGTGGCCCATGCAAAAGCTGCACGTTGGCTTGGGGGTGTGGTGCCCATCAAGTGATGTAGCGTGATAAAAGGATCAATAGCTGGATGCATGTGTGATGGAGCTTGCATGTAGGGAGTGCTGCATGTAGGTGGGTGGTTATGGCTTGCATGCAGGAGGTTTACTTGGCGAGCGGCAACGGCGCGCGCGCGGTGGACGTGTGGCGGCGGAGGAGGCATTTGTTCGAACGCATGGCGGGCAGGTGATCCTTGGCGGGAGTACGGAACGGTGTGAAAATAACAGATGTAGTACTGGGTAATTAAAGCGTTCTTTTGTAAATATCCACCGCCGCTCATCTCGAACAAATGCCTGTTTTTCTATTTTAAAATTTTTAGATTTAATTACACCAAATAAACCACCATCGATTCTGATGTAAATTAAGCCAATTACGGTAAAATAAATCATAGCAAGCTTATTTCATTGAACTGTGCTGCCCTCTAAGCACATTAGGTGATTTCTTAAACGGACGAAGACATGACCTGATCTAATAAAAGCAATATACGGTTCTAATTACAAAATCAACAAGCCATACTAAAATCAGTAGACACAAAATCAGATAAGAATTGACCCGAGCTACGTCGGATGCACATCCAACCATTGAGCGATAAATACAAAACAGGGCAAGCTACGTTGCAGAGTTAACTCTACATCTAATAATCTAATATAGTATAAAATATATATGTATTAGTTACATGTCGACCAAATCAATGGTAAGAAAGAAAATTTATCTCTTGTTATTTTAGCCGTATGCTAAGAGAACACAAGTGCGCATGCATGACGTGGTGATGTAAAAAAAAGATACACTCGCACCCACAAAAGAAATCATTTCTTGTTGGTACCATTCGGGCAACACCTTCGGGCAGAACGAGCCGACCATGGTGGGCAACGCCGGCCTCGTGGCCGCCCTGGTGGCCATCACCAACAGCGGCCGCGGCACGGGCATCGACGCCGTCTTAGACAAGAACACGATGTTCTCCGCCGTGCCACCCATGTTCCCCGCCGCCACCGTCCTCGTGGAAGCCGTAAGAGATTACCTAGCCGACAGAGTTTACGTACGTACTCCTAGCGGTGGTGGTGGTGTAGATCAAGTGGTTTCGGTCGGTTGGTTTGGTCATGCAGTTTTTTTGTGATCATGCAGAAATCTTTTGTGCTATACAGGTTAACAACTGTGGCAAGCGATACCGTGGGGCATGCGTCATTCATGAACTGTAGATGTTTTCATGCATAATTGAGTATGGATGGAGGATATATGTCCACAGTGTCACTCCCTCTGAACACTCGTGCTATCGCGCTCGGCAACATAGAAGGATGAGACTAGAGCAAGCGTTTTCTCCAAGCGCTTGGTGGCCAGCCGATGTGAAGGTGCCTGCCAACCCATCTCTCCAAGGCGACCGAGCCGCGGGGTCCGTGGGTGTTCTCGGCCGCCGCTTCACAGGCCACTCGCAAAGGTCCTGCTCAATATAGCTTATATTGGCTAGTTATTTGACTATTCATAATTTCGTTTTTCAGAATTTTTACTTTTTTGAGATTTTGTCGGTTCTTTTTCTGATTCGTTTCGTTATCATGATGGGCTAGCATATTTTTATATTTTTAATTTTTAAATTTAATTATGTCAAATAAGCCTCTCGCATCGATGTTTTTTACCAACTACAGTTTCACATAAGCCTTACTTCAGAACCATACCACCAAAGCCTGGTTTGCAGGATCGATGGACCAGTGTCCGGTCTAACCACGACCTAGTCGTGTGATGTGTAAGAAGAGATAGAGATCATGTGGACGTTAATAGCTCGTTTTTTAAAAAAGAGGCAGGAGCACCGATCTTTAAAAGCGAGAAAAGGTGGTGATCATTTAAGCTTATTTTTGTGGCTTATGTAAAAGATCATGGAAAAACACTATAAGTGAATACTTATTTAACATAATTAAATTTAAAAATTAAAAATATAAAAATATGTTAGCCCATCAGCATAAGCAACGCTCGGAAAAGACGCTGGCAAACTCA
Organism: Bonia amplexicaulis; assembly: GCA_036346245.1. Taxonomy (NCBI): domain Eukaryota; kingdom Viridiplantae; phylum Streptophyta; class Magnoliopsida; order Poales; family Poaceae; genus Bonia; species Bonia amplexicaulis. Next base: position 12,667,954 of record CM070745.1, on the reverse strand, counting down.
AAACCAAAAGTTCGGAAAAGCGAATTTATAAATAATAAAAATAAGACGACGAAACAATGAGTTTGCAGCAGGTTCATTCGAACCGAAACTTAAAGCAGGCAACAGCGAAAGCTAAAAGCACAGGAAGATGCAAAGTTGGATTTGGCTTTTTTTTTATCGTACTATGCTTCGTCTTATTAGATGTTTGGCCCCGGCCCCACCTTAATCTAGAAGCGCAAATTGAAGCCACATTCTAGAGGAGTATTGGCACCATCACCAACGTGTTCCACGGTGCTGATTGCTATGGTGCACGAGAGAACAGTTATTCAGTACTTCCCAGCCATGAAAAGGAAGTCGCGAAGGACACCGTACCGCCGTTGCAAAGTTGGAACAACAGTGTACAAGCCCATTACGTCTCCGGGCATTGAACGTGCCACACACCCGTGACCAAAAGCATTCCCCTTGCGTTCTTGTTCATCGTGGAAACAGTGATAAAGCTAAAATTTGGTTACACCTTAGATTTAATGGTGAAATAGTTTAAATTATATGAAATGAACCGTGAAAATGTTACCTAAACTGAACTGAATTTACCTAGACTATACATTTAGATATTTTTTTCACATCCCAAACTAAAATCTATTCTGTTTAAGGTATGACTTCGTCCCTGCAGTCGTGCGGCAAATGAGCTAATCTCTGCATGTATGTGTATGGCTATTTAAAACGTGTAAGCGGTTTGTATGCGAGTGTGGTGAAGTGAAAAAAAATAACATAGAGAGTGCATTGTGTGGTGTGCAGTACTAAGACAAAAAAACTTCTCCGTGTGTGTCTTCCTGTTAGTATACTCTATTGTGATATTGTGTGTGATCAAGGGAAGCGGGCCAACAATTGGTATCGAGCTATGTCAAGAGATGGTGTGTACACTCACGAAGCCGCCGCGGCAATGGCAACGACGCCGACGGCAACCATGGTGGCCATCAATTGGTCATGCGCAAGTGAAGGAGGCGGGGGTGACGGTGCGCACCCCATGCTCTCGGAGAACAACTACAGTGTGTGGGCGGTGAAGATGAAGATCTTCATGCGTGCACAAGGCGTGTGGGCGGCGGTGGAGGCGGCGAAGTGGTCGATGAGAAGAAGGACAGATGGCTCTCGCCGCCATTGTCCAAGCTGTCTTGGGAGGCTATGGTGATGGCCATATCCAGAAGGAGACGGCGAAGGAGGCTTGGGCGCCTCAAGAAGATGCATGTTGGTGAAGATCGTGTCAAGAAGGCCGAGTACAAACTCTCAAGATGGAGCTTGACGGTATGTACATGAGTGAATCGAGAAAGTTAATGAATTTGCTTTGAAGGTTACCACCATCGTGAACGAGATACGTTCTCTCGCACGAAGTGGAGGAGAGTGCCGTGGTGGAGAAGCTCCTACACTCCGTCCCGACAATTTCCTACCCATTGTTAGTACTATTGTACAATGGGGTGATGTGTCGGAGATGTCGGTGGCCGAGACTATCGGGCGTTCTGCTCGAGGAGACTTCAAAGGCGACGTCGTGAAAGAGAAGGCGGCGGTCGCTGTTCACGCGTGGGAGCCGCGCTCACACGCGTCGAGTGGGAGGCCAAGGTCGCCGAAGAGCGGAGAAGCGGCGAGGCGCCGCAGCAGCATCAACAAAATGGTGACAAGAAGTATCTGCGGCAAGTTCGACAAGTCGAAGATTGATTGTCGCAATCGTGGTGAGTTTGGTCACTACCGATGAGTGCGACGAACCAAAGAAGGTGACCAAGGCGTTGGCGCAGCTTGCTATTGCTGATGCGGATTATGAGCCTACACCGCTTTGAAGCCCGACGTGGAAGTGGAGAATAAAGCAAACAAGATTAGGGGGTGATTGTTAGACTTAATCTTGTTGTTTACTTGTTTTCTCAATTATGTGCATGTGTAGAGGAGTGAATCAGTCAATGGTTTGCATGTAAGTGGTTGCATGCAGGTGGCCCATGCAAAAGCTGCACGTTGGCTTGGGGGGTGTGGTGCCCAGTCAAGTGATGTAGCGTGATAAAAGGATCAATAGCTGGATGCATGTGTGATGGAGCTTGCATGTAGGGAGTGCTGCATGTAGGTGGGTGGTTATGGCTTGCATGCAGGGAGGTTTACTTGGCGAGTCGTGCGGCAAATGAGCTAATCTCTGCATGTATGTGTATGGCTATTTAAAACGTGTAAGCAGTTTGTATGCAGAGTGTGGTGAAGTGAAAAAAAAATAACATAGAGAGTGCATTGGTGCTGGTGTGCAGTACTAAGACAAAAAAAACTTCTCCCGTGTGTGTCTTCCTGTTAGTATACTCTATTGTGATATTGTGTGTGATCAAGGGAAGCTGGGCCAACATACATGTCTCATATGGCTTTTAGAATTATATTTCTTGGATTTGAAATTGTTATAAGCTGTGAACTTGGTGCTCTCAAAGTGCCTTGTGACATTCAATGGACTTTGTGATATGCTCATATTGTTGTTTTATCTGGTGATTACAGTTGGTTAAAATTCAGATCCTGGTAGGTTGATTATTTTCTTTAATGTTGCAACAGGGGTCCCTTGCATATTTGGTGTTCTGACCTGTGATGACATGGACCAGGTAATTCAGGACTTGATAATCTTACCAAATGTTTCATAATTCTGGATCCTGTTTGGTCATCATTTTTCACCCATTTCTTTAGGTTCTTCAGGCTAGCATAACATTATCAGAGTATGTAACTCTGCTATGGTTTGTGTTCCCAAGCCATATTCTAACTCAAATTCAAGATGCCTCACCACTTGAGCATGTTAATAGGTGAAACAATCCTGTTGCTATGAATTCCATAAAGTAATCTCAGCTTCGATCTAGCATGCATGGACTAATGATGCAGAAGTTTCATACATGCTTTCCGATGATGTCGTCGTGCAGATAATGCAATCCCTTGTTGATTATCTGTCCATTCAGACTGTTGAGCTCCTTAATCAATCAAACTAAGCTTCCCTACTGTGAAAATAATTTTCAAGTTGAACCTTTGCAGGCGCTAAACCGTGCTGGTGGCAAGGCTGGAAACAAGGGTGCTGAAGCCGCTTTAACTGCTGTAAGTACCCTTTCGTGCCAAGCCGAATAGACCCGGATTTATTTTATCTAACAAACTCTCATTTCCTGTAGATTGAGATGGCCTCGCTATTTCGGCATCACTTAGGCTGAAAATCGGTGGATACTGGTTTCTTCAACGCGGCAATCTTTTCTCCTATCCATGGCTATCGCCTACCAGAGTTCGAACTACTAGAGCTTGTTTCCGGCAGGCTAGCATTTGGGCCATCGTTCCAAATTGCTTGGTCACTTTTCTTCTTGATGATTCGCAAGACTAAATAGGTCTCACTAGTCAGCAACGTTAGTCAAGTATGATCTCTCAGAAACTCCTCAGACCCTGAATAAATTTCACCAGGTACGGTACATGATCATGAATAAAGCTGCATTACCAAATGTTGAAGGGGAAAACAGTAGGTGTGTTCTTGTTGCTAGTGTGGTAGCTTCATGTTCTAGCGAGGTGGGTGATTTAGGTGAGTTGAGATGAGCAGGCTAGGTGCCTCACATCGGTGCAGCTAAAGTACGGTGGCTCAAGTGGTATGGTTTTGGTGGCTTCTTTTTCTCTCCTCTCTATTAATTCTCTATTAATGAAATGAGGGAGAGTTTCTGCCCCTGTTTCAAAAAAAAAAAGAACGTTTTTCTGGGTGAGAATCACTTCCTTTTTCTTATTAATCGGAGTCGATGAAATAAGGTGACATGTATCCGGATCACGCATTCATGGTTGGCGCCTGTGCTGCACAAACAGTCTCCGCGCGGTGGTGTTCCCCCTGCCTGCGCGCGCGGACAGCTGACCCCATCCTCCATACGACGCGCCTTCCCGGCGCCATGGTTGCGCGCGGGCGTAGCCGAGTGTCACTCACGGCGCCTTGATCAGCAGCAGGCTGTAGGTTTAAGGCTCTGGGCTCAACCGCCTCAACACCGTCCTTCCGTGTGTTTTCGTGCACCGGCGCGGCCGAGCCGACGCAGTTCCCCTTCCCCCCGGAGCAGCTGTCAGTGGCGCTGGCGCGCGCACTTCACACCGCGCAGCCGCAGCTGCGTCTCCCGCGGCGCGCACTGGATGCCGTCGGTCCCCGTCGCCCGCCGCGGCGGCTCTTGACAGTGGCTTCGTAGTTTCCCGGCGTCAGGCGCGGCACGATAGCGCGACAGTACGGGCGGTTTGGCCCAGTGCGGCGGCAACGGCGCGCGCGCGGTGGACGTGTGGCGGCGGAGGAGGCATTTGTTCGAACGCATGGCGGGCAGGTGAGCCTTGGCGGGAGTACGGAACGGTGTAGAAAATAACAGATGTAGTACTGGGTAATTAAAGCGTTCTTTTGTAAATATCCACCGCCGCTCATCTCGAACAAATGCCTGTTTTTCTATTTTAAAATTTTAGATTTAATTACACCAAATAAACCACTATCGATTCTGATGTAAATTAAGCGCCATTCTGATGAAAATAAATCATAAGCAAGCTTATTTTAGACGAACTGTGCTGCCCCCTAAGCACATTAGGTGATTTCTTAAACGGCCGAAGACATGACCTGATCTAATAAAAGCAATATACGGTTCTAATTACAAAAATCAACAAGCCATACTAAAATCAGTAGACACAAAATCAGATAAGAATTGACCCGAGCTACGTCGGATGCACATCCAACCATTGAGCGATAAATACAAAAACAGGGCAAGCTACGCTGCAGAGTTAACTCTACATCTAATATAGCATAAAATATATATGTATTAGTTACATGTCGACCAAATCAATGGTAAGAAAGAAAATTTATCTCTTGTTATTTTAGCCGTGTGCTAAGAGAACACAAGTGCGCATGCATGACGTGGCGATGTAAAAAAAAGATACACTCGCAACCACAAAAGAAATCATTTCTTGTTGGTACCATTCGGGCAACACCTTCGGGCAGAACGAGCCGACCATGGTGGGCAACGCCGGCCTCGTGGCCGCCCTGGTGGCCATCACCAACAGCGGCCGCGGCACGGCACCGCCGATCTTTAAAAGCGAGAGAAAGAATTCTGAGTTTGCAGCAGATTCGTTCGAACCGAAACTTAAAGCAGGCAACAGCGAAAGCTAAAAGCACAGGAAGATACAAAGTTGGATTTGGCTTTTTTTTTATCGTACTATGCTTCGTCCTATTAGATGTTTGGCCCCCGGCCCCACCTTAATCTAGAAGCGCAAATTGAAGCCACATTCTAGAGGAGTATTGGCACCATCACCAACGTGTTCCACGGTGCTGATTGCTATGGTGCACGAGAGAACAGTTATTCAGTACTTCCCAGCCATGAAAAGGAAGTCGCGAAGGACACCGTACCGCCGTTGCAAAGTTGGAACAACAGTGTACAAGCCCATTACGTCTCCGGGCATTGAACGTGCCACACACCCGTGTCCAAAAGCATTCCCCTTGTGTTATTGTAAGCAGTGACGAGGTTAGAATTTAGTTACACCTTAGATTCAGTGATAAAATGATTTAGATTATGTGAACTGAACTATAAAAATATTACCTAGGCTGAATTGAATTTATCTAGTCTATAAACTTAAATATTTTTTTCATACCCCGAACTAAAGTCTACTATATCTGAGGTGTTGCTTCGCCTCTTCATGGAAGCTATATAAACCCTCCACGGCGGAACCCCATGATCCATACAAAGTTACAAGCACACATCCAAAAACAAAGAGCAAGAGCAACACCAACAGTGCAGATCGGCACGCACTAGCTAGCTAGGCATTAATACGTCAGTTTAGCTAGAGAGAGGTCGAGCTATAGAACGATCGAAGAATGGCGGCGCAGATGGCGAACAAGAAGGTTGTGCTCAAGAACTACGTGACGGGCTTCCCCAAGGAGACCGACATGGAGGTCGTAACGACGGCCACCGCGCCGTCCAAGGTGCCGGAGGGCACGGCCGGCGCCATCCTCGTCAGGAACCTGTACCTGTCGTGCGACCCCTACATGCGCGGGCGCATGTCCAAGCACGACGACGAGCCCTCCTACATCGACGACTTCGTCGTCGGCGAGGTGCGTGTCCATTTGCACTTGCGCGCGGTTGTTGGTCGATCGGCTAAGCCAGTGCAGCATCTGCCCGTGGCTGTCACTGTAGAGATCGATTATCAGCATCAGTGGCAACTTTTAGTTGCTCAACTGTCGGTGTATCGTCAGAATTTATCCCTCAATTGTCTAGCTTTCTTGCTTAATTGTCATGTGATATATATTAATTATGAGAAATGCTATAGAACATTCGACTGTTTTTGAAGGTAAAAACAGTCAGATGATTTAGGAGCGTTGGATCTCTATCTAACGGATCCAGTTATATAAGCACCCCCTCCAAAAAAAATCTTATATAAGCACCCCCTCTAAAAAAATGATCTGGAGCGTTTGATCACCATCCAACGTCCTAAAATCTGACTATTTTTGCCTCCAAAAACAATCGAATGTTGTATAGACAGTCCCATTAATTATTGCCTTGACACGTAATTAACAAGATTGTCATGATAAACGACTCATTTTGCTGGTCATTTTCCATGCCGTGCATAGGCCATCACCGGTTACGGCGTCGGCAAGGTGGCGGACTCGAGCCACCCGGGGTACAAAGCCGGCGACTACGTGTGGGGTATGACAGGATGGGAGGAGTACAGCCTCATCAAGGACCCCCAAAACTTGTTCACCATCAGCCACCCCGATCTGCCCCTCTCCTACTACACAGGCCTCCTCGGTACGTACGCACACGGTAGTCGTTCTTTCAGTGCATCAATCAAACACGGACGTACCTAGCTACGTGCATGTCACATCGTCGGACGGTATTCTAACACTAGCCGTACACGTACGTATGTTGGCGCCATTCCAGGCATGGCGGGTTTCACGGCGTACGTCGGGTTCCACGAGATATGCGCGCCCAAGGATGGCGAGAGGGTGTTCGTCTCGGCCGCGACCGGCGCCGTCGGCCAGCTTGTAGGGCAGTTCGCCAAGCTCATGGGCTGCTACGTGGTCGGGAGCGCCGGCTCCGACGAGAAGGTTCGTGCCCCGCGCCGAAAAGGGCAGATACCCTGCTTCACACCGCTTTTCAGTCGCGTTGTCCATCGTCTTGTTCTTCCTGGCCCTAGTCTTTCTCATCTCACGTTTGATTTATCGTCATGTTCTTTTCAGTTTTTAATTTCTGTTTTTAACTTTTTATAGTAATTAACTTTCAAATAGTATCTTTTAAGATATGATCTACTAGTTAATTGTATTATATACTGTACCGACTTCATTTATATCGATAAAAACCGTATGCAAGTTTCTGTTACTCTGTAAGCTCTCGCACGATAGCCTAAAAATTATAGCCAAAAGTCATAAGCCTCAGCTAAAAAAATGGAGCTTATGTGTTCAGGTCAACTTACTCAAGGACAAGTTTGGCTTCGACGACGCTTTCAACTACAAAGACGAGAAGGACCTGAGCCTGGCTCTGAGGAGGCGCTTCCCGGAGGGCATCGACATCTACTTCGAGAACGTGGGCGGCGTGATGCTGGACGCCGTGCTACTCAACATGCGGGTGCGAGGCCGCGTCGCCGTCTGCGGGATGATCTCTCAGTACAACCTCGATCGGCCGGACCCCGTGCACAACCTATTCACCGTCATCACAAAGTGGCTCCGGATGGAGGGGTTCCTGGTGTTCGACCACTACGCCAGGTACAGGGAGTTCGAGGAGATGGCCGCCCGGTACGTCAAGGAGGGCAAGATCACGTACGTGGAGGACGTCGTCGAAGGGTTGGAGAGCGCGCCGGCCGCGCTCATCGGTCTCTTCTCCGGCCGCAACGTCGGCAAGCAAGTGGTCGTTGTCGGTAGGAAGTGAGATGGGAAAAATATCATCGATCCTTGTGTAAGGCCACGTGTATTACATATGAGTGAAATCGATCATGCCAGTTCATGTTGATTGCATACAGCTCGGTAATCTGAATACAGAGCTACTGTTGGTTGCCTTGGTGAATATTTATCTCTACTTAAGGCACTGCCAGTGTGGATACAGCATAATCGTTTCTAGTGCCCTCTACCTCATATAGAAACAAAGTAGATATACCACTTTTAATGCATAGTATTTATCACCCAATCAATAAGTATACATCTCCTCATACATTTCTCTCTCCCTTGCCCATTTAACCACTCACCAGTCGCCTCCTCTCGTCGGTGCTCTCCCACCATCACAGCCATCCTCTCTCTGCATCTCCCTCAACCTTCCCCACCACCGCCCCTCTCCTCTATCTACCGTCGTTGCTATTAGCTAGATCCAGCAAAAGCACGGCGGCCCAACATGGCAGCTTAGCAAGAGCACGAGCGAGGTGGCACTGTGAGTCGGTGTCGTTCAGATCTAGCCATATCTGACATTTGCGATGACTGACGATGTGGGTGGCGCAAACATGGCAACGTGACCACGGTGAGAGCGCGGGATGACACGGTGACGTCCTGCACAATGGGACGGTGGGTCGTCCCTGTGGCACTGCTGTCCTAACGAGGTGGTGGTCCTCAGTGGCGGAGGGAGGGGGGGCTGGGAGGGGCCTGGCACCCCCCAACCTCCTACTAATTACATAATTAATTATATATATTTAATTAGTGGTTTAATTAGTGGTTTAATTAGTATGTTCTTTTGTCCAAATTATTTGATTTTCAAGATGAATGTTACATCATTTCTTCCAATTTACTGGTATGTTGATGTGACTAAATCCCGAAACAAGAATTATAACACCACACCTTTCATCATTACAAAATAGATGTGTTTAATGTTGCAATTGATCAACAATTGATTGAGCTAGACGATCGATTTAGTTCTCAAACGATGAGCTTTTGTCCCTTTGTGCCTCTTTGGATCCAAGGTTGGACACCTTCGACATAACAAATATATGCACTCTAGTGAAAAAATATTATCCTGTTGATTTCTCAAGTTAAGAAAGAGCTCAATTAGAGTGTCAATTGCCACATTTTTAACTTAATGTATACAACCATCCAAACCTAAGTGCATTACCATCACTGGCGATCTAACAAGTGAACTAGTTAAGACTAGTAAAGATTCATCTATCCTATGGTGGACACGTTGTTAAGATTAGTCTTAACTCTTCCGGTTTCAACCGCAACTACCGAGAGATGTTTTTCAGCTATGAAACTTGCGAAGACGCGACTTCAAGTACAATGGGAGATGGGTTTCACGAGATTGTTTGGTAATTTATATTGAAAAGAATTGACCGCAAAGATTAGTAATGATGATATTATTAAGGCCTATGATCTTCTTTGGTAGTCGTAAGAGCTAAATTTAAGTTAATAGAGATGTAATTTTCTTTGCATTGTAATTTGCGAAACATATTACTCTGATATGTGACTATTGGATCGGTAAATTCGGCATGGTTCATTGATTCTACTCTACTTGTTGTCCATGTTGCCCCCCCTATATCCAATTCCTGGCTCCGCCCCTGGTGGTCCTAGCGCTCAAAGGTGTGTCCACAGCGGTGGCCCCACAAAAAATAATATTTAGATACAACTATCTCTCCCAATGCAAAGGTACATTGTATCTTAGTGTCTTGATCCTTGTGATAGAGTTGTATCTTACATGAGATACAATTTTCCTCTCTCTCTCCTCTTTAATTTCCTCTTCACATCACCCTCCTTTCTATGTAGACATCCCTAGAAATGATTTAGGGTGGAGCACTGGCAGTGCCCTTATATACTGGTGGTGTAATGTTTATCTGCTTTCTTATCTAAGCTCTCATGTCGGAAAAAAGATTAGAGTAAATTTAACAAGTACGCACACTTTATACAATAACAAAACTACATATTTAAGAGAAGGTTTCACTGAACTACATATAGATTGACAAAATTTATCATAAGACTATATGTCTCGCCAAACTCCATTGCAAGCAACGTTCTGATGGCATAGGCCCATCAACAAGAGTTACAATGAAAATTTGAAAGAACTACCTATCAATTGAAAACGTATCAGAACCCTAATTCTAATTGATTTCTGTTTTAGCCAATGGATTGATACGATGACATGTTGACATGTGTATCTTGCCGGTAGGGCCATGCGGCTGGGAGCCCTGGTTGTGGAACTATTTACACATCTAGCACTGTAGGGAACTTTTTTTTTCAAAAATGGCCCCCAAGTACTCATTTTTTGCAAACATGGTCCTCTCTCAGGACTCAAAGGGCATGACAGGCGACACGTGTCACTTGTTGCACCCCTTGCTCAGCAGGCTAGGTGGCATGTGGCAGCCAACTCGGGCACGACAGGACGGTGCGACGCAGTAGGCAGAGGGCTACCGAGCCACCCTGGCTCGGCAGGTTTGTTGGCTTGTGGCTTCGGTGGCCGACCACGTGGGCGCGGCACGACACATTAAATAGTAATTCATGTGGCTCTCAGCTGGACGCGGCTGCTGCCCCATGCGCTCGCGTGGGTTATTGGTCGGTAATGCCTCCCACACGTATAAAATGCCTCGCCTCCGTCTCTACTAACTCATCAAATGCCGAGCGGCTAAGTATCTTCCCTGTAGAGCGTGAGAGCAGAGGGAGAGAGAGAGAGAGTAGAAGAGAGTTCGAATTAGTTTTTGGAGGTCGTTTTGTTGCGATCTAAGGAATTTTCACAGATGAAATTAGTGTAGTTCTAGTAAAGACCTTCACGAAGATGTATGTTTCATTAACATCTCATCAACTTTAACGGTAATTCGGTTGTGTAAAATGTGCTAAGTAACAATGTGTAAATGACATATGTGTTTAGTTTATGTGTACCTTTTTTGTAATTACCCATGTGTTTAGTTTATGTGTACCTTTTTGTAATTACCCATGTTGGAGTGGATTAGTGGCGCTGTTAACAATTATTTGTTAATACCCAAACATTTTTAGTTGTACATTGTTATTGTATGTACATTGTTATTATTTGTGCACTATTATTGTGTGAGTATTTATGTGCATTGTTATTATTTGTGCGATGTTAGCATTCCTACATTGTTATTCTTTGTGCACTATTATTATTTCTGCATTGATATCATTTGTGCGCTACTATCATTTGTACACTATTATCATTTGCACACGGTTAGTTTTTGTGCACCGTTACTAATTGTACATTGTTTTTATTTATGTTATTACTTGTGCACTATTATTATTGGTGTGATGTTATTGTTTGCGCACTGTTATTATTTCTGCACTATTATCATATGTACACTGTTATTATTTCTGCACTGTTATCATATGTACACTGTTATTATTTCTACCCTGCTATTGTTTATGTATTTGTTATTATTTGTGCACTGTTATCATTTCTACACTGTTAATATTTCTGCACTGTTAATATTTTCACACTATTTTTATTTGTGCATTGTTATCCTTTGTGCGTTGTTATTATTTTCACATTGTTATTGTCTGTGCACTATTATTGAAAAAACATAGATAGAGTTCATTAGTATATAGCATTGTCTAAAATAAGTACATTTTTTCTATATTTGTGGTAGTTACCTGCTGTCAGATATGGAACACTTATTCGTGTTCGACGGGAGGGAGTCGTATGGGATGGGCCGTACAGTGTGGACCTTCAAAATTATGAAAGGATCGTAATCGAGGCTCTAGGGCTTAAGGGGATGGGTCTCCCTGAGCTCAAGAGGTACGTGTGGAGTGCATTTGATAGGGATGTTGCCATGAAGAAGCTCGTTATCATGGCAGTGATAGCCATAGTGGTTGGAGATTCGGAAGAGTGCTTCTGAGAGCTGAAGAAGATCGTTGGCAACGTCGCCTAGCGGCAGTACATGGAGATTGCTAGCAATCCAGCTGCAGTGATATATAGGAGGCCAATGGTGTATGTGCAGTTAATTTGTAGAAAGGGCGAAGGCATCAAGCAATGGTAAGGGTGGCGGGAGTGGCGACGTGGAGCATCGTGTTGTTGGGGATGGTGGCAGCGAAGTGGAACCTACTGGTGCTTGTGGTGTGGCAGAAGATGGTGTCGGCTAGGATGATGGACGATTGTCCAGGTTAGCTCATAACTATCAGCCAACAGAAGGAGCAGAGAGATGGTGGGTAGCGCGTATTGACTGCTATGAATATTTGGAAGGGTTCTCGGATGGAAGCCATTCCAGCGAGAAGGAGGACGCCAACACAACCAGAAGTGGAGTCAAGGTTGGTGTAGGCGGATGTTGGCCAGTAGTAGTTCCGATTTCCTTGATTTTCAGGGGTTTAGCTCCAACGGCTAGTTTTCTTGTGTGGGGGTATAAATACCTCCTGTGGCCGGTTGGAGAAATGGTTCATTGACACATTTCTGTTGTCTTGAGTTAGTACGAGGCTCTCCACTTAAGAGTGCATATATTGCACTTTGTGTGCAAGGAGAAGGGATCTAGATTGCATGTTTTGCATCTAGAGGTGGACTTTGTGTCTAATTGAGCTTGTGCATTAGTTGCACTGTGAGAGTCAAGCGAGGGGCTTGACTTGTTACTCTTGGAGTTTGCCGACTCCTAGACGACGTTGAAGGCGTCGTGCACGGTGATCTTCTCACAGAAGGTTGTGAGAAGACCCGGCAAAGTTGTGAAGGTTGGTGCTCACCTATCCGAAGCGGGAAAGAGCTACCACTAGTGGATTTGAGGTGGAAGGCTTAATTCGTAGAGCCGGTCCAATTAGTTTGGGTTTACCTCAACGTGGACTAAGGGAAACCAGCAAGTCTCCGAACACCACGGTGAAAAGAGATCGTGTCAATTATGGTTTTGTTTCCTTGTGCTCAATTTATATTCAAGTAATTTACATACATAGAATTAAATTGATTGCTTGTTATCCTAGGAGTGCAAACCTTGACCCAGCCTAGAATTGTTGATGCACTTAGGTGAACTTAATTAATATAGGCGTTGTTTGCGCTAAACCAAATTGAATTAAGTTTTCGCAATTGTTTACTTTATTTAGACAAATAGAAAAGATATTGAATTGTTAATAATAATTAGAAGAATTTTAAACCGTCTATTCACCCCTCCTCTAGTCGGCCTCATTGATCTTACACCAACTAAATGCTGGTACTTCCAACTTTTGGTAGTACCGCAAATCATGTGGTTATACCGATTTGTGGCACTACCATGCAACACATATGGTAGTACCGCTCCAAGGAATGTCAAAGGAGTACCTCTCTAGAAATTAGCTACCGTCATATATCAGTCGGTAGTATTGATCTGCTGTACTACTGTTCAAAAACCTGTAGTCATACCAGTTTTTCGAGGGAAGTTTAGAGAAGGTTCTAAATGAAGTTCAATGCATATATGACCACTTAATTGATTAAAGTGGCCCAAGTTAAGCTTCAAACTACTAGGCATGACCCCTTCTTATAGTACGACACTAATTTACAAACCCAGTCTTTTCATATAAACATTGAGACCGCTAAAAAGCTATAAAGAAGTCCTTATACTACAATTTACCTTTGTCTTGAGCTTTATCTTGATCCACGCCACTCCTTGATCACTTTTACATGCCTTTTTCATGACGTCATCAATCACCAGGACTCAACCTTTTAAACATCTCAACAAATAAGTTAGTCCCTTTAATCATTGCTATTATTAATTACCAAAATTATTTTTTGGGGCCTAATTGTTTTCAATTTCTCCCTTTTGGTAATCGATGACAACCTAAACAATATGAATGAATTGAAAGTTTGAATGTTCCAAATGAAGTTCAAATGCATCCATAGACACTTAATTGATTAAAGTGGCACAAGTTAAATTTGAAGCTACTAGCACTGACCCCTCTTTATAGTATGACACTAATATGCAATTCCAATCTTTTCACCCAATCACCGAGACCAGTAAAAGGCTATAAAAAGGTCCTTAGACTATAATTTATCTATACCGAGCTTTATCTTGATCAACATCACTCTTTGATCACTTTACATGTCTTTTCCATGATGTCATCAATACCTGGGACTCAACCTTTTAAACATCTCAATAAACAAGTTAGCCCCTTTAATTATTGTCATCATTTATTACCAAAATTATTTTTAGAGGTGTAGATGCTTTCGGAAGTACGTCATGAGCCACGCAAGAGGCGATCGTAGGCATGCTGCACCACCAATGAAGTTGTGGCCTACACGTGCAATAAATCGATGCTCCTTCACAAGCCTTGCTCACCTGTGCACACTGCATGGTGGAGTCCTTCGCGCAATACATTTTAGAGTACTACGACATCCACCATTTGTGTGGGACTTAGAGCGCTGAGTTCAACTCTTGCACGATGGACATGTATTATAGGGATGTTTGGTCGGGGGGAAGTGAAATGAGTGACGAACGACACACTAAAGCAATCCAGGCACAACAGACATCAGTTCTGTTGCATCCGTAATGACATAGATGATAGAACGTTGCCAGCGGCAAAGGCCACATAAGTGTAGACTATGCAAGATAGTGACCCACTCCATAAGGAACTGCCCAAATAGGCCCACTTAGTCAGCTGCCCGACAGACCTGTCGATTTATACCACCTGTATACCCGTTTATTCTCTATAACGCAGCGTTTCTTGCAATGTTGGCACATTCTTTTTCGTAACTTTTTATGCAAATTTCACGTAGGCACTGATAGTGCAGACACTCAAACATCCTTTAATGTCTTGCAGGGGATCGTACTACATAAACAGAAGCATGGCGAACAGCCCAAGAAGCTCAAGACGTGGGAGGGGATGGTGAGCACGGGTTGGGTTTCCAGTCCGTGACCCTTACTTCGAAGACACGAGCATCTATGGTCCCCTAGACCTCGACCCACCAAGCCCTGATCTACCGCTCGAAATTAGAGAGTCGTACACCCCTAGAAATTCTCTCCGTGACTACCCCACATCTTCGAGCCTTGGTCGTAATGCAAGCACAACCTCGCAATGCAAGCACAACTTCAACACAATGGTGTAGGTTTGCGACAATCACGTGCACCCAGAACGCCAATTATTTGGTGCCCTCTATTCATGGTAAGTGATTCATTATCTACATATACTTGCACGCATTGAACGCTTGTAGTAACTTCATCTTGCTTAAAAGCAGTGGATTGTAAGTTCACCGAGTGGGTGGATTCATTGTATCTAATACCCGCCCAGGTTTATATCCAAAAACTGCACATCCGCCTAGAAGAGTTGCGCGAGGAGCTCTAGACAGAGAGGGCCAACAACGACGAGCTCCTCAGGCAGAGGATTAGGGAGAGGAACAATGAGGAGGTCGTACACCACGACAGCGACTACCACTCGTATTGTTGCTGCGCCAATCTAAGATGCAATTATGCCTGTCACTACCATGACAACTAGCCACATCCACGTCGAACGGATGACGGCCACGCCATGTGGGTGCTGTACAGATCCACATTTTCGCCCTATGTGCTATAGGCTACACGTGGTCCACCCTTACACTTCTTTTAAGTAATGTATATGCATTACTTATAAGATGGAGTTGTTTTCATTGGCATGTCAAAACTGTTGTCCTGTCTAAACAGTGAGTCCGTATGGGTTAGTCAGATAGACAACCTTTCGTGCGGGGCCAACCAGCAAACCTGTCGAACTGTGGGACCACAAGCTAGCCATTTACCAAGCCAGGGCGGCTCGGTAGCCCTCTCGCCGCCGCGCTCGAGCCGACTGCAGCGCGCCACCTGGCCTATCGAGAAAGGGGCGTGGTAGGTGACATGTCACCTGCGACGTCTAAGGAGAGACTATTTTTTGTAAAAACGAGTATTTGAGGCTATTTTTGGGGAAAAAAGTTTCTATAGTACTAGATGCGCGAACAGTCCCTGTTGTGCTGTGTAATGACCGGCTCGTGTGGCTGGCCTGGGTGCCCCTGTTGCGTCGTGCTGCGCGGGTCGGTCGGTGCAGTGGCACGAGGAAGTTTCGGACCGATCGGGCAGCAGCACAAGTGAAGCCGTTCAGTTCGGGGCGCCACCGAGTCTCCCAACTGCTGCTTGCCTCATCCTCCTCCCCACTTGTTTCTCTCCCAAATCGTCAACATTTCCTTCCCAGCAATTCGTTTCGTTTCCCACACTTCCTGCCCACTTCCCTCCGGCTCCGCTCCCCTCCCGGGAAAGGGAAACCCTCTCGTTCGGATCCCGACGCGGGCGTGGCGCGACGGATTCCACCGCCCGGCCGATCTGCCGCCAGAACCCCGGTGAGCGCCCTCACCCCTCCCTCCCTCCCACCTGGCTCTCGGCGGCGTGGTCTGTTTGACTGCACTGTGGGTTTCTCCCCCTCGTTTTGGGGGGGCTCCATGGCCACGGCTTGTGCGCATTTGGATTGGTGGTTCGGCGGAGCAGATCGCCACCAGCTTGCTCACAGGCAGGGTACAGCGGTTTCGATGCTTACCTTGCGGTGGTGGAATTTACAGGTTTTGATTTTATTGGGGCTTGTTTGGGGTCAGGTGTCCGATTTTCGGGCGCAAAATGATTTGATCATTTGACCAGACATAAATATGATGTGATTAGTGGTCCGGCGCGGTCAAATATTCCAAATCCAAACATGACGTGATTTTAAATGCTTGGAATTGATGGGCACAACCACGCAATACCAACAATAATGTGAATCAGATGACTCTATTGGCATTAAGCAAACACATCTAACACTTCTAATCTGAGTCGGATTGTAATTTTTTTTGGCGATGTACGTCGATAAATGCTTATAACTGTTTTAAGATATCTGCTGTAAACATTTTTATGATGGATTATTCACTTTCATCTTTGTTCTTGGGACAATCTATATTGTTATATGAACTTGGTGCTCTAGGTGATGGTTATCGTTGAATCTTCCGAACAAGCTAGGGTTGTTGCAATTTTGGACTCTGGATTTCCTTCCAGCAAGTACTTGGAGTCATTGATGCCTTTGAGGATTGCCGTAGATATAGAATGCATTTTCTGGTCGAAGTATTGTTTTGCAAGCTAATTTTGGCCTTTGATTCTTGCGGCAGTTTGCCAATGCTGATTTTGGGCATGAATAATGCTGATTGTCGTAGGCATAGAAAATATATTTTTATATTTTTAAAGAACTGTTGAACTATCTTTTCTGTTATGCAAGACCATGGGCAATATAAGTTATGTTTTTGACAAACTTTATGTTAGCGTCCTTTTTCTTGCATGTGTTTGCATACTTTAGATGTAGCAATGCCCATAACTGGAGGTTTGCCATGTTTCAGGGTTCTACCCGGAAAGGCATGACCCTGGTATTCTATTGAGAAAAGGAAGAAGCAATCAAGAATGGCCTCGAGGGCGATCGTTAGGAGAAGGAAGTATATTCTGGAGCATACTAATGCACCTGTTTTATTACCTTCATCTACCTCTACTTTTGGGCAAGGAAAATTTGGATGTGAGGTTGAGCAAAGCATTATACATCATTTATCGGAGCAAAACTCAGGAGATTCTAACCGTGAGAAGGCGCAATACACTTTAAGGAAGAGAGACCTTTTGGGCCTTAGTAATGGGTTCCTGTGGCGCCCAACTCATGGGGTTTCTCTTGCCACTTATGAATCTAGATCACATAATTTTGGATTCCCCTTGGGAGTCAGGTATTTCCTACAGTCAGTCCGCACAGCATCAAACACAGCTGGGCAGCCTAAAGTTGATATTCTAAATGAGCAGAGTGAGGATCAGAAGCAGAAGCAACAAAAAAAGGAGGCATCCCCAGAAGAGTGTGATCAGGCAGTGGAAGGCTTAAGCACTGCAAAAGCTAAAGCTAAAGCTAAAGCTAAACAGGTGCAGGAAGTTCAGAAGACTGACCAATCAATCATACAGAAATTCTGGGCAAGGCTTCTGGGTGTTGGCCCTGCTCTGCGTGTTGTTGCTTCGATGAGCAGGTCTTGCTTCCCTTCTTTGAATTGAAGTATATTTGCTGTCTTGCTCTTTTTCAAGGGTTAGCTGTTTGTTTTCAATGTTTTGATTTATATTTTGTTTTGTGGGTTTAAGAGCTGACTGGGCTGCGAAGTTGAAGCATTGGAAGGATGAATTCATTTCTACACTGCAGCATTATTGGTTGGGCACTAAGCTACTGTGGGCAGATGTTAGAATTTCATCAAGATTGTTGGTGAAACTTGCTGGTGGAAAGAGCCTTACGAGAAGAGAGCGGCAACAGCTCACACGCACAACAGCAGATATGTTCAGGCTGGTACCTTTTGCTGTGTTTATCATTGTTCCGTTCATGGAATTCTTACTGCCAGTGTTCCTCAAGTTGTTCCCAAACATGTTGCCGTCGACTTTCCAGGACAAGATGAAAGAAGAGGTACTGACCCGGGTGTTATATGTTGTCTTGCCATCAGAATTACTAAATGTAAACAGATATGCTCAGGACTACATTTCACTTACCGATGTACAGGAGGCATTAAAAAGGAAACTGAAAGCAAGGATGGAATATGCAAAATTTTTGCAAGATACTGCGAAGGAAATGGCAAAGGAAGTTCAAACATCACGGAGTGGAGAAATGAAACAGACAGCTGAAGACCTGGATGAATTTTGAACAAGGTATTGGCTCAATTCGTTGTTTCAAGTTGAATACATAAATCATTAAGTGTGTTGTATTAATGGTTTTTGGTCATGTACTCTTAAATTTGCTACTAGGTTAGGAAAGGTGGACATGTCTCCAATGAAGAAATTTTGAGCTTTGCAAAGCTCTTTAATGATGAACTGACTTTGGATAACATGAATAGGTTGCAATTTCATTGATATCTACTTCCCTTGATTAGTTGATTTTACTAGTTTTATGATCATTTATTTTTCTGCAGAGCACGGTTGGTAAATATGTGCAAATATATGGGATTCAACCTTCGGTACAGATCACTACTTGAGATTCATGCTTCGGAAGAAATTGCAAGAGTATGTCCTTCAATTGCTTCAAAATGTAGAATTGTAGATGTCAGAGTAAGAAAAAAGATATGATGGACCATGTAGAACATAACTTTCTGCAAATCTTTAGTTCAGCTTGAGAGTTGCATCTTCAACATTTAAGCATGCTTTATACTGGACATAATCACTACTAATGTGGGCCTTATACATCTTTGAAGATCAGCTATTAACTCAAACTTGAGTTAGAATATTTTCCGAAAGCCTACCAAATAAATGCCCTATCGAAAGTTCGAATGATTTTGTGGTTCTCGTGACCTTGTCGAAATTCGAATAATACGTCCGAACGTAAATTACTTTATTGTCTTGTTACTTGCTGTCATGGGCGTAGTCCTTAGGCCCGATCGGTTTATTATTAGGAAGTTAGCTATTAGTTTCTATTTATTAGAGATATGATTAAGATTAGATTCTATCTGTTAAGGGGAGCCCGTCTATATAAGGAGGCTGCCACATGGTATTGGAATTAAGTAAAGAAATAACAAAGCCATTCTTATCTATAATCTCTTCTCTCCCAACCACGCCGCCGTGCCCTACCATCCTCTTGGCAAGTGTTTACCTGTTATGAACTAAGGTTCGTACCAACTTGGTATCGAGTCGCACCATGGCTTCTCTGCCGAGTTAACATGTGGCAAGATCATTCTTGGCTATGAATAAATCCTCATTGGATTAAGAATGTAGAGAGCATGTTGAAGAAGATGATGGCGAATGCCTTTGAGGATTGCCGTAGATATAGAATGCATTTTCTGGTCAAGTATTGTTTTGCAAGCTAATTTTGGCCTTTGATTCTTGCGGCAGTTTGCCAATGCTGATTTTGGGCATGAATAATGCTGATTGTCGTAGGCATAGAAAATATATTTTTATATTTTTAAAGAACTGTTGAACTATCTTTTCTGTTATGCAAGACCATGGGCAATATAAGTTATGTTTTTGACAAACTTTATGTTAGCGTCCTTTTTCTTGCATGTGTTTGCATACTTTAGATGTAGCAATGCCCATAACTGGAGGTTTGCCATGTTTCAGGGTTCTACCCGGAAAGGCATGACCCTGGTATTCTATTGAGAAAAGGAAGAAGCAATCAAGAATGGCCTCGAGGGCGATCGTTAGGAGAAGGAAGTATATTCTGGAGCATACTAATGCACCTGTTTTATTACCTTCATCTACCTCTACTTTTGGGCAAGGAAAATTTGGATGTGAGGTTGAGCAAAGCATTATACATCATTTATCGGAGCAAAACTCAGGAGATTCTAACCGTGAGAAGGCGCAATACACTTTAAGGAAGAGAGACCTTTTGGGCCTTAGTAATGGGTTCCTGTGGCGCCCAACTCATGGGGTTTCTCTTGCCACTTATGAATCTAGATCACATAATTTTGGATTCCCCTTGGGAGTCAGGTATTTCCTACAGTCAGTCCGCACAGCATCAAACACAGCTGGGCAGCCTAAAGTTGATATTCTAAATGAGCAGAGTGAGGATCAGAAGCAGAAGCAACAAAAAAAGGAGGCATCCCCAGAAGAGTGTGATCAGGCAGTGGAAGGCTTAAGCACTGCAAAAGCTAAAGCTAAAGCTAAAGCTAAACAGGTGCAGGAAGTTCAGAAGACTGACCAATCAATCATACAGAAATTCTGGGCAAGGCTTCTGGGTGTTGGCCCTGCTCTGCGTGTTGTTGCTTCGATGAGCAGGTCTTGCTTCCCTTCTTTGAATTGAAGTATATTTGCTGTCTTGCTCTTTTTCAAGGGTTAGCTGTTTGTTTTCAATGTTTTGATTTATATTTTGTTTTGTGGGTTTAAGAGCTGACTGGGCTGCGAAGTTGAAGCATTGGAAGGATGAATTCATTTCTACACTGCAGCATTATTGGTTGGGCACTAAGCTACTGTGGGCAGATGTTAGAATTTCATCAAGATTGTTGGTGAAACTTGCTGGTGGAAAGAGCCTTACGAGAAGAGAGCGGCAACAGCTCACACGCACAACAGCAGATATGTTCAGGCTGGTACCTTTGCTGTGTTTATCATTGTTCCGTTCATGGAATTCTTACTGCCAGTGTTCCTCAAGTTGTTCCCAAACATGTTGCCGTCGACTTTCCAGGACAAGATGAAAGAAGAGGTACTGACCCGGGTGTTATATGTTGTCTTGCCATCAGAATTACTAAATGTAAACAGATATGCTCAGGACTACATTTCACTTACCGATGTACAGGAGGCATTAAAAAGGAAACTGAAAGCAAGGATGGAATATGCAAAATTTTTGCAAGATACTGCGAAGGAAATGGCAAAGGAAGTTCAAACATCACGGAGTGGAGAAATGAAACAGACAGCTGAAGACCTGGATGAATTTTTGAACAAGGTATTGGCTCAATTCGTTGTTTCAAGTTGAATACATAAATCATTAAGTGTGTTGTATTAATGGTTTTTGGTCATGTACTCTTAAATTTGCTACTAGGTTAGGAAAGGTGGACATGTCTCCAATGAAGAAATTTTGAGCTTTGCAAAGCTCTTTAATGATGAACTGACTTTGGATAACATGAATAGGTTGCAATTTCATTGATATCTACTTACCTTGATTAGTTGATTTTACTAGTTTTATGATCATTTATTTTTCTGCAGAGCACGGTTGGTAAATATGTGCAAATATATGGGGATTCAACCTTTCGGTACAGATCACTACTTGAGATTCATGCTTCGGAAGAAATTGCAAGAGTATGTCCTTCAATTGCTTCAAAATGTAGAATTGTAGATGTCAGAGTAAGAAAAAAGATATGATGGACCATGTAGAACATAACTTTCTGCAAATCTTTAGTTCAGCTTGAGAGTTGCATCTTCAACATTTAAGCATGCTTTATACTGGACATAATCACTACTAATGTGGGCCTTATACATCTTTGAAGATCAGCTATTAACTCAAACTTGAGTTAGAATATTTTCCAGAAAGCCTACCAAATAAATGCCCCTATCGAAAGTTCGAATGATTTTTGTGGTTCTCGTGACCTTGTCAGAAATTCAGAATAATACGTCCAGAACGTAAATTACTTTATTGTACTGTTACTTGCTGTCATGGGCGTAGTCCTTGGGCCCAGTCGGTTTATTATTAGGAAGTTAGCTATTAGTTTCTATTTATTAGAGATATGATTAAGATTAGATTCTATCTGTTAAGGGGAGCCCATCTATATAAAGAGGCTGCCACATGGTATTGGAATTAAGTAAAGAAATAACAAAGCCATTCTTATCTATAATCTCTTCTCTCTCCCAACCACGCGGCCGCCGCCCGGCCATCCTCTTGGCAGTGTTTACCCTGTTATGAACTAAGGTTCGTACCAACTTGGTATCAGAGTCAGCACCATGGCTTCTACTGCCGAGTTAACATGTGGCAAGATCATTGCTGGCTATGAATAAATCCTCGCTGGATTAAGAATGTAGAGAGCATGTTGAAGAAGATGATGGCAGTAGAGGAGAGGGCACAAGCAGCTGTTGCTTCTTGATCTGCGGTGGCACAAGGGGCAGGATCAATGGTGGGCGTGCCACCAAGAACAGTGTCGCCATCGCTGCTCCTTCATCCCAAGACGGCAATGGCGTCTTAAAGTGACGTCGGCATGGCATCTTCCCAGGTCGACGCACAGGGTACATGCCGCACCTGGTATGCCTCCCGGCCAAGAAGCGCGCGTATACGCCACCGCTGGATGCCATCGAGCCGGCGAGTCTCCACGCCCTTGCACCACCGCCGGAAGACGCCGCCACTTCTCAAGGCGAGGCGCTTGCCGGAGCGAAGGACCCTGGTAGGCTCGAAAGGTTGGGGCTTGGACGCCTTGGGGATGAATACACGCGTGGAGTGGCTGGCCCCGGCGGCCGGCATGGGCACTGCGGGCACGTCGTCGTCATCTTGGTCCTCTAGCGGCGGCGGCGCAGGTAGCGGGATGTTGGTGGGGACCCGATGGCGATTACATCCAGCACGCTTCCTTATCCAACATGGATACGTCACCGCCCATCAGCTCATCCTCCAGAAGGAGAGGGGAATCAACTCGAATCGACGACAAGAAGATGAGGAGGGTCCAAGACTGGATCTTGGAGGCGCTCTGCGGCTGCGACGGAGCCAGCGCGGGAGGCGACGCCGCCGAGTCGTATTGCTGTGGGAAAACGACGTGGTAAGCAGCGCCGGCGCCAACGAGGAGGTAGGGACGATGGTGGAGCTGCGGGGGACGGGCCGCGGAGGTGCAAGGGGTGGTGAGGTGCGGCTGTGGTCTTGGCCGCCGTGCTCGCACTGTCGCGCGCGGCGCCGCCATAGAACCGGAGGGATTTGCTCGCGGGGAGGTCGTGGCGGTTGTGAGAGGATGGAAGCGGGGGTGGGGATTGGATTGGAGAGAAAGCTGTGCGAGCTGCGCACCCTCCTTTTCTTGTGCGACCTTGGATGGGGCTGCAGGCGTGTTGACCAAGTCAATAAGATGGCGTAGCAAAATAATGAGGTTTCTAATTTATTCTTAGTCCGAAATAGAGAAATAAGCCGATATGTAAAAGACTTTGTTTCTTTTAGCGTTGTGTTTTGTTTATTTGCACCTATGCGTGCATGTCGAGTTAGCAGCTCGAGGACGAGCTGTATGTCCGGGAGGGGTATAATGTCATGGATGTAGTCTCTGGGCCCAGTCGGTTCATTATTAGGAAGTTAGCGATTAGTTTCTATTTGCTAGAGATATGATTAAGATTAGATTCTATCTATTAGGGGGAGCCTATCTATATAAGGGGCTGTTGTATGGTATTGGAATTAAGCAAAGGAATAACAAAATCATTCTTATCTATAGTCTCCTCTCTCCCAACCATGCCGCTGCCGCCCGACCATCCTCTCGGCGGTGTTTACCCCGTTATGAACCTAACACTTGCCAAATAAATGGTATTGTTTTGATCAAAAGATAGGAATATCTGATTGTTGCACTAGCCTCAAATCTCTTTCGAGTTTCAAGACAACGTAATGTTTGCCTTTTTTAGATTGCTCACGCAAAATTTGCTATTTACTGTTTTGTTAATTGACTGTAATGCAATCTTGTTTATATGTGCAGTATTAAGAATGATGATAAGATGATCCAAGCTGAGGGTGTGGGGTCTCTTTCTGAAGAGGAGCTTCGACAGGCTTGTCGCGAACGTGGTCACCTTGGTTTATTATCAACAGAGGAGATGCGCCAACAGGTTTGTTTACCTTGAAACTTTTCATGAGACATCCATGGTGTTGAGTAGGTCATGATGTTAAATAAAATGCATCAGGTGCTTAGTGTTGGAGGTTTAGATGTTCTTGTGTTCCCACATTATTATTTTAGCTTTTTACCATCCATACCCAGTATATTCCCTGCTATGTAGTTTTGCTAATTGTTGATATTTTACATAGATTATTCATACAAGATTTTCTTGTCCCAGTAACCCATTGAAATACATCTAGTGACCATGTCCTGTAAATTTTCAGCTATAGCTGATACCGTTACAAGAGAGAAGGTAAATGGCGCATCATGCTCTATGTGACTTCTTTGGCCAATGCTGTTTGTTAAAATGCGTCAGTGTACGTTGAAACAAAGCAATGACAAAAATACTTGAGATATTGTAGAAGCTGTCTTGGGTTCTCTCTACAATGATTCAGTGGGAGCTAGTTTGCATGAACTATATTGGTGTTTCAGTTATGCTAAATTAATATGAAACTATTGTAAGAATTTAAACATTTCCTCTCATGTTCAGATCAGAGACTGGTTGGATCTATCACTAAATCATTCTGTGCCATCATCTCTTCTAATACTATCAAGGTAATTTGGTGTTAGTTGCCCTGTTGACTTGGTGCTTCTGTTCAAATTCTTACTTGTGTTTGAAAATTTTGTCAGAGCTTTTACTGTGTCTGGGAAAATGAAGCCTGAGGAGGCTGTTGTGGCAACATTATCTTCTCTGCCAGATGAAGTTGTAGATACTGTTGGAACAGTACTGCCTTCTGAAGATTCTGTTTCTGAGAGGAAGAGAAAATTGGAATTCCTGGAGATGCAGGAAGAACTTATCAAGGTACTATAACCATGAGTACCTGAAATCCATTTCTTTTTGAGGAATTTTCAAGTTGTAACTCTTAATCAGGGAGATGCTTAATTAAAGTTCAGGATGACAACACATAGCTTATCCACTATGCATTGCTTTGCTCAAACTATTTGGTTTTGAAATACAAAAATGTGATATCTGATGTACTATCATCATATTTTCTTATTCCTAGTTAGTTTGTTTGCTTGAACCTTGTAGGCCACCCTGTTCATGTTTATGTTCACTTAGATGTATTGAAACTTCAAAATTGGTAAATTATGGTTGTTTTTAAAATTTAAAGTAGGAAGGTGCTATTCTGAAATAAAAATGCTACCACGAATGAGATCCTATCTTGCATAATTTCTTATTTGTATTGTTTAGCAATGCAATAAATTTTGGTTCTTCATGTAATTACTTGGGCAACTTGAATATGCAATTTTTCGATCTGGCTTTCTATATGTTCCTTGGTTGCTCAATTTTATTATGTAATTCACCTATGTGGCTTTGTATATTATTCAGCTGAAGCATCGACGTTTTTTCTGTACGTATTCTCAATCCTGTTTTATGCATCAACTGTATTGTCAATTATAAATTGTTGTTAATGATTCTGTTCTGCACATAAAATAATAATCAGGAGGAGGAGAAAAGGCAAGAGAAAGAAGAGATGGCAAAGCTCGAGGAATCAGAGGCTACTGAAGAAGATTTGGCTTTGAAGGAAATGACTGGGCCTTCTGCTAGGGAAGAAGAGGAACTAAAGAAATCAAAAGAGCATGAGAAGAAGGAGCAGCTTTGTAATATCAGCCAAGCATTGGCTGTGCTTGCATCTGCCTCTGTATGATCCTAGCTTTTTTGCTACTATTTATATCCTGCATTTCTAGACAAGCTTGCATTAACATTCCATTGCACCTTTTTATTTTTTGTTGTACCTTGCAGTCTGTTACCAAGGAGCGTCAAGAGTTTCTGAGTCTTGTCAATAAGGAGGTATGAGTTGAAGTTGGACTGAATATTTATGCGCTATCAGTTTGCATAAGGTAATATTGGCCCCACTATTGTGGAATACAGATAGAACTATATAACACCATGCTGGAAAAGGAGGGTACAGAGGGTGAAGAAGAAGCTAGGAGAGCATACAGGGCTGCTAGGGAGGAATCAGACCATGCTGCAGAGGTAGCTGCAGGAGAAAAGGTCTCTTCAGCATTGATAGAGAGGGTAAGGAATCCTTTTCTACGTCTAAACCTCAACTTCTTGGGCTGTCTCTGCTAAAAGTTCTACTCAGAAGCTTGGCTAGCTGTGAGCTTTGGCAATCAATCGCTTATAAGTTGTAATAGTTGAATAGTTCATTTTTTATATTATGTGCAAAATTTAAGAAGTTTGTCCCAATTTTCCAAAATTAATCTTTGCTGATTTATAACTAGACTCAGATAACAAAGATAATAAATGGGCTTTTTGCTGGCAGCAAGTACCTTCTGCAAATTGTTATGAATATTGTGTGTATTCATAAGACCTAATGGACAGTATATATAGGGAGTACAAAGGGATATTATAAGAGAATATGTCATATACATATAAGAAAATACAAAGGCATATAAGAATATATATATATATATATATATATATATATATATATATATATATATATATATATATATATATATATATATATATATATATATATATATATATATATATATATATATATATATAGGACGAAATTGGGCACTGTGGTGCCCGGCATCTTGATTTCAAATGCGCTAATTCAACCCAAATTGGTATGTTTTTGAAAATATCGCTTTAGGGTATATACCCATCTATAACAATTCAAATGAAACATATACCTTTGAAAAAATATACTTGAATTCAAAGTTTTGAACAATTTAGATCACATGCTTTGCTGATTTATATATATAATCAAGACATACCTACAATCAAATTATCAATAAAAGTCAACTACAGCTCAAATTTCATTCGAACTTGTTTGAACTAGTTAGTAAACTAGTTAAATTTGATATCCAAGAAATTTTAAAATTTTTCGCACGCGATACATACCTATTTTAGACTTATGGTGCCCGGGCACCAAGGAGCACTCGTTATTTTACTATATATATATATATATATATATATATAATCCTATTCTAACACCTCCCTCAAACTTACGGTGGATCACCCACACTGAGTTTGGAGAGAAAAATATAAATGTTGTACTCTAACATATGGTTTCGTGAAGAAGTCATCAATCTATAACGCTGAAGGCACAAATTATAAATCAAGTACTTTCTTCTGCACCTATGAGTATATGAAGCATCCACACCAATGTGCTTGATGAACTAATGCTTCACTGGGTTACGGACAATACTGATAGCACATGTATTGTCAGACAAAAGAGTCGTAAGTCCCATCACAGACACTCCAAAATCTGCAAGTAGCCATCTCTGCCAAGTAATATCTGCTTTCACTGCTGCCATAGCTCTTAATTTAGCCTCTGCACTTGAATGGTAAACTGCAGTCTGTTTTTTTGTCTTCTAGGAAATCAGAGAGAACCAAGAAAAACACAATAAACAGAAAGAAAATGACGATCAGAAGGATCACTAGCCTAAGTCATATAAAGTATGTAAGAGAACCAAGATCAGTCATCAAAAACTTTTCATTGAGATGGTTCTACACATATGTGATGAACGAGAAGTCATCACCAGTGATGAGTATGTCATCCACATACATAAGAAGCTGTATCTTACCCCGATATGAGACATGGACAAAAAGAGCAAGATCGTGGGAACTGACACTGAAATCGATAGCGGTAATCACTAAAATAAAACGCTCAAACCAGATACGAGGAGCCTGTTTGAGGACATAAAGAGCACGAAGATGAAAGACGTGCCCATCTGGAACATAATACCTAGGTGGTGGCTCCATGTAGACCTCATGCCAAACACCATTAAGAAGGTATTATTAATATTTAGCTAAGAGAGACCACCGGCGAATAGAAGCAACTGCAATAAGAGTGCAAACAATGGTCATATGAGCAACAGGGGCAAAAGTCTCATCGTAGTCACTACTGTACTCTTGCTGAAAGCCGCGAGCCACAAGACGAGTCGTATAGCGCTCGATAGTATCATCAGACCGGATCTTAATCTTGTACGCCCACTATGATAAGGCGATCATGTATAGGTGTCGTTATAATATCCCAAGTCTCTGTACGTTGAAGAGCATCAAGCTCCTCTTCTATAGCAAGCTGCCACTTAGAATGAGGAGCAACCTCACAACAAGAACCAGCCTCAGTGACAGAGAGCATGAGCTGCCGAAGCAAAACCAAGACGTTCAGGAGGGTGAAGGGATGTCCGGTCACGAAGTGCGTAACGAGGAGCATCATTAGAAGTATCAGACGCCGGTGTCGGCAAGATACCAGAAGAGGAGGATGGTGAAGGACGAGAACACATGGAGTAGTGAACCTCAGAGAAACAAGACGGTGGTGCTACAGGAACAAAAAGAGTGCTGCAAGAGGCAGCATAGGAGCTGGGGGGTACAGAAGGAACCACTGGAGATAGAATAGGGAAAGGCTCTGATAGTGGAGAAATGGGTGAAGAGTCAGAAAGAGACAACCATGAGATCGTCTCAACAGTGGAAACAGGATAAGAAGCCGAATCTCGATAGAAGAAAGGTTGTGATTCGTCAAAGACGTCTCGTGAGATTAGCAGCGATAACCCTTATGATCAGAATTATAACCAAGAAACACACTCAATTGACTGAGCCGACAGTTTAGTGCGCTTAGGAGGTTGTAGCAGGACAAAACAGGTGCAGTCAAAAACACGAAGGTAAGTGTACTGAGGGCTCAAGGGTAGAGACATTATAGGACTGACATCCTTAAGAGCAGTGGAAAGCTATATATTGATGAGATATGCAACCGTAGAAACAGACTCAACTCAGAACTGTGGTGGAACATGAGAGGCAAGGAGAAGAGTGCAAGCAATCTCAATCAAATAATGATGTTTGTGCTCTGCAACCCCATTCTGAGCATGGACACCAGGACAAGAAGACTGGTAATGAGTGCCCTGCTCAGAAAGAGTGTCTAAAAGCACCAGACCAGTATTCGCCAGCTGAATCATAACGAAAAGTACGAATAGAGGACTTAAACTGAGTACGTACCATCGTTGCAAATCTACAATAGATTACATGAAACTAACCACGATTAGACACAGGGAAAGACCATGTAAAGTGTGAATAATCATCAATGAAAATCATATAGAATTTATACCCGTCTTTAGAGATAATGGCTGAGTTCTTTTTCACTTATGGTTTGTGGCTTATGGTTTATGCTACAATAATTAGCTTTCAAACGGTGCATTTTTTCAAGGCGATGTCAATTTAAAGATTGTAGTAAAAAGTGTACTGAGTTTAGCTGTACCGGCCAAAATCGCATGCGATTATTTTTCTGTGTGTACTGCCTCTCGCGAACAGTCAGAATTCAAAAATTTAAGTCATAAGGCATAAGGCACAGTCCAAAAGAACCCACCCAATAGGTGTAGGTCCCCATACATCTGAATAAACTAATTCAAAGGACAAGAAGACAACGGCCCACTAGAATGATAAGGAAGTTGTAGCTGTTTACCTAGCTTACAACCTTGACAAAACATGGTCGTGTCAATAGTAACACGTCCAAGAACACGCTGATGAACTAATGAAGAAAGATGGGACCTACGCAAGTGACCTAAACGGTGATGCTACTGCGCAAAAGCTCAAGAGGTGGTGGCAGCAGTGGCGATGGAGGTAGACGTATATGCGATAGGAGCAACTGAAGTAGACGGAAGGTGGAGGTGTTCAAGGATGTAAAGACTCTGACGGTCCCTACGGCGCCCGCCAGTCCCAAGAATCGTCCCTATCTGTCAATTCTGGTCAAAACAGGTGTGAGTCAAAACCAACGCTATAGTCGAGATCGGTGAGCTGACCCACCAAGAGAAGTTGCATGGTAAGCTGGGGAATATGGGAAACAACTAGAACAGAAAAGTCAGTGCAAAAAAGAGTGCCTTGACAATTGACATTCAAAGGAGCACCGTCAGCTGTCTGAACAGAGATAAAAAGACAGGATGTCTTACTGAAGTGAGAGATGTAGAGTCCGATGTCATGTGGAAAGAGACACCAGAATGCAAAACCCAAGAAATACCTGGAGGAGACGTCTGAGTTAGACTGGCAGAACCTGCTGAGCTGTAATAGAGCTGCTGAAGTAGAGCATGGCAGACAAGGTTATTAAAGCGGTAAGGCGATGTTAGGTGACCCACTCCCCTCACCTTTTAAGCGGTAAGGCGCGAGGTGAGGCGACGCCTTATACACATCCTAAAGCGTTAAGGCAGCAAATAAAATGAGCATTTCAGCTGCACATATATATTCCTTGTTGACTAAACCACTTTTGTCATTCACATCCCCGCTCTCATGACTGTGGGGCCCCACCCAACTAATACACTTGGCAGTGGCAGCACTGCAGTGCGAATTAGCATGTATGGATTACACAATTCGCCAACTATTTACCTTGATCCGACCCCTCCCAGGCCCACCGGTCAGCCCCTACCATGTGAGGTATTAAATGCTCATCCACACAGCCATGGCCACACGGGAATCCATTGATCGATCGATTCCTCCTACCCCTCTCCTTGCCTCACTCCCTCTCGCCGCCCGCCGCCTTACCGTGCGTGCTCTCTCCCTCCCCTCCAGCGAGGGTAGAGAGACCCTAGTGGAAGCCTATAAGAAGCTATGGGCTGCGTCTTCGGCCGCACGTCCTCGTCCTCCACCGCCGTTCTGAGGAGGGGGAGGAACAAGGAGAGGGCATCCCCGCAGCCCGCGCCCTCGACCGGCTCCCCCACGGCCACCGTTGCCAGCGGCGACGGAGATAACTCGCCCGGGAGGCCGCCTTAGTCATGCATGGCAAGGCGGGGGCGACGCCTTGCCACCCAGGACCGCCTTAGCGCTTAAGCGACTATGCTGGCAAAGCTGTTGAGCAGAGTCACCTCGCTGAGATGGTCCTAACGTGCTGATCTGTCCTCCCGTCGAGGAAGGGCCTCCTTGCCCCCTGGATCGTCCACCCCCACGCGCCTTGTTTCGCTTTTTCCATATCGGGGAGAGCGGTGGCTACCTGAGGGCGGCGGTAGTCCGAGGATTGGCAGTCAGCTCTAGCGCGCGGCCCTCGGTGGTTAGCTTCGGTGTGGGAAGATGGTCGGGGAGGCGACCAGATCTGGGGAGGGCGGTGACCCAAGGGAGGCGGCTACCCGGGGAGGGTGGCGGTGGCTCGACTGTGGGCTGGTGGCAGCGACGGCGACGAGACGGTGGCTGGCAGCCAATGACGATGGTGGTGGGATGGCAGCGGAAAACTAGGGTTAGTGTTCTGGTTCTGATACCATGTTATGAATATTGTATGTATATTCATGAGACTCAATAAATAGTATATATAGGGAGTTCAAAGGAATATTATAAGAGAATATGCTATATACATATAAGAAAATACAAAGGCTTTAATTCAGCACTTACTCACTTATTGCGTATTCACAAGAAGTGTTTGGTTCCCAGTGCTCACTCTGGTGGGATTGCAGCGGCTAACTCCAGGTCCAGATGATTTGGTCTTCACCTTGTGGTAGCGTCAAGCTTTGCACCAAGTCCCTAAGCAGCAGCGCAAGGGCCTTAATTCTTTGGTCGTGTTGGTGGCTTGGCGGGTTTGGAAGCATAGGAATGGTTGCATTTTTGACGGCGCCTCACCTAATGTCAGCATTGTTTTGCAAGACATTAGTGATGAAGCCAAACTGTGATATTTGGCAGGGGCCAAAGGCCTTTGTACCATTTGGCCATAGGTGCTGTGTTTGTTTTTGGTCGGTGGGCGTTGCTCTAGTTTTGTCCTTTTGTTTTTTTGTTTTTGTTTTAGCCTCGCCTAATTGGTGAGGATTGTTAGAGTCTTCTTAAGACTCATTTATTCTTCTTAATATAATGATGCGCAGTTCTCCTGTGCGTTCGAGAAAAAAAAAATACAAAGGCATATAAGAAATCCTATTCTAACACAAATTACTGCCAAAGATGACCATATTACCAGACAATTGAAGGTTAGAAAAGAAGCAGGCATGGCTGGATTTTATTTTTGCTTTTTAGGAGGAAAATATATGTTTTAGATATACTAGTGATTACTGCCTTCAACTTTCTTGTTTGCAAATTCCGGCCTTGTACCAAATGGTCCAGAGGTATTATTTGGAACATCACAAGAACTGTTCCAACCTATATCAAAGCAATATGTTATGTTGGGTCTACATAATTGCACTATGATTCTAAAATCAAAATACTCAAATGAGTCAAAATCGCACCAACCCGCTCTTTCTTTTCCCGCTTGGTATTACGAAACCTGAATTTAACCAGGCCATAACTTATCATCATTTTCACTCTTCTGAGCTCTAATTTTGGTGTTATTTTATGTCTGTGACACAGTGTATTGACTGGCTTCTAGGATCTCTCTCTACTAATGAGGGTCTGCACTCTGCAGTATTCACTTGCGTGTCTTTATTCTGTATCTACTAATTTAAAGATTTTCCTTTATAAATATGAAGTCTGTCTTGTTATATTGGGTAGGCTTCTACCTGGAATCTATAATTCAGACGTGAGATTTGTACATTTCTGTTTGCTCTTCTTGCTCTTTGATAACTAGGGGGCTATTGTTGACATACTGTTTTGCTGCATTTCAGGTTGATGCTATGCTTCAGAAATTGGAAAAGGAGATTGATGATGTTGATGCACGAATAGGCAACCGCTGGCAGCTGCTTGATAGGTAAATGCCCCTTGCATGTGCATAAGGCTGTCATGAACCACTTACTAGCATGTTTTGTTGCTGGTGAATTTCTAGAGAAACTCTGTGGTAGTATTTCTTGATCTTCATTTTTTAGGAATAACTGCAGAAAGTGCTAAAATTCTGTGAGAGAGAATTAACTGGCTAGAAGAGAAAGCTAGTCCAAGTTAGGACAACAGTCAAGAATTGAAGGAAATGTTAACCATATGGCCATTCACAAGTATCTTTCCTATGTAGCAGAAAAATTATACACGATCAAATTGCTCGCGTATAAGCATAATTTGCTCATTCATACTGTATGCCACTAACCGAGGTACTGGATTGCGTCACGGATATGTTTGATTTCCCTTTATCATCATCAATAAGCTGATCCCGTTCCAGGGACCGTGATGGCAAAGTGACTCCTGAAGAGGTAGCGGCAGCTGCAAATTTTCTCAAAGACACCCTAGGGAAGGAAGGCGTCCAAGAGCTTATCAGCAATCTTTCAAAAGACAAAGGTTCAACAACCCTGACACTTGTATCTACTGTACTGATGGATAACAAACCAACAGTCCATCTTCCTCACTCCTATATCTCTTAAGATTTTTTTTTGTTTCTATGCCTAACAGAAGGAAAGATCCTTGTGGAAGACATTGTGAAGATGGCATCACAAACGGAGGAAAACAATGAACATGAAGAAGTGGCGCGATGATAGGCAGAAGAACAGGCGCGTCCATGGCTGCTAACATCAGCAGTCCATTCTTTACCCAGTTTTAGTTCATGGCAGTGCCAACTGCAATGTGAAAATCAGTGTGTTCTTGACTAGCTGCGGTGGAGCGAGTTGTGACTTGTGACCGTATCATGACTCGCTGTGAAGATATTGCATGCGTGTAGTCCCGGGAGCTGCCGATCGTTGGGTGAAATGGCAACTGAAATTTCAACAGGTTGCTGTTGAAATGGGCAATACTACTTGGCCGGATGGGACAGCAATTCATGTCTGATCAGAATGAGTTGAATAAAAAGGTATAGATATGTTCAATAAGTATGTGACTTTAATATATTCTATTTGAATACAAACGAGTTGGATTTTATGTTTCAGCAAGCAAACATGCAATTTGCGAGAATGTTAAGGGTGACATGCACAATCGAAAAATAAGTCCTATAAATCCAAAGAAAAACCATATGGTAAGAAAATTTAATGTAATCTATGCTCATCGCGACTCTGATCCTTCACAATTGTTGCTGCAACTGCAACGGATCGATTACGAGCACTGTCAGCTGCTGGATCAAGGATTTAACAGCTAGGATTAAGGCCCCGTTCCACGTGTTCGCTTCTGGCTTTGCCAAGCTGAACGCGGTTTGGAATGGCTTGGGTTCGGTCGCACAACGTTGGCAGCTGATAGCCTAAACAGTCAAAATTTAAAAATTTTAACTAAAAGCTATAAATCAAAGAAAAAAAAATAACAGACCAAACGATCAGCTTGCGGGAGACGTGAGGGAGCCTTTCGCCAACTCCTCGCTCATGGCTTCTCTCGCTCGCCTCTCCGGGCCCTGCGAGCTCTCCTTCTCCTCCAGATCCGGTCCCTCGCCGCCCCTGAATCCGGCCTCTCCCCATGGCACTCCGCTTCCTCCCCGTGCGAGGCTCTTCCGACAAACTTGGTCTCGTCACCAGAACCGGTCCTTCCCCTGCCTTTGTCCCATCCGCCGACTTTAGCCGTCCTGCTCATCAGCGCACAGAGGTTTGTGCCTGCATTACTTGCTTTGGCTTTCTTGATTTCTCGGCCCGAGCAGCATCTTCGATATTGCATTACTTGGCCTTGCGTTACTTGGTCTCGTTTTCTTGATTTGTTCGCCTGATTTTGCGGCCCGAGCAGCATCTTGGTCTTGGTTTCTTGATTTCTCGACGTTGCATTGCTTGGTCTTGGTTTCTTGATTACTTGGTGCGAGGAGCATCTTCGGCACCGGCCTACATGGACAAGTCCGTCGCAATCTGGAGTGTGGAGTGCACGCTGGTTTTTCTTGAAGATATGTGCGGAGGAGGTCACCACCAACGACTGTCCCGTCGGTTGTCTCAACATCAAAGGGTACGATAACCTATGCCAAAAGTTCACCGAGCGTACAGGCCCTACTTACCTTCGGAGGCAATGAAGAACAAGTGAGACACCCTAAAACAGGACTACACAACATGAAAGACCTTAAAGCAGTGTGCCACCAGGCTCGGGGTTAATCCTGAAATCGACTCCATCGTCGCCGACAACTCATGGTGGGCGCAGGCATCCTCAGTGAGTGTCGATCCTGTGCTTTGTTTGATTTCCCATTTTGTCGCTACTTGTTTCCATCTGTTGTTTCATGCGTGCCATATCCCCGTTAAATCTTAAGGCAAGGCGTCTGTGCGCAAGTTCAAGAAAACGCCCCTGGAGAACGAGGAGTCGATGGAAGTTGTCTTCGACAAGGTTGTCTGCATGAGCGAGCACACCTTCGTTCCCAGAGCGAACACTTCGCCATCCGAGAACGAGAAGAACATCCGCAGGATAGCCCTGCAAGATGGCAACGTTGGGGTGTCCCAAGCCAAGCGCACCTGCATGTCCCCCTCTCCTGGCAGCGACAAGGAGAAGGCAATTGAAAGATCTCAAAATTTCAAGCCAAAATTTTTTCCTGATTTTTCCTGAATTTTTGAGTAAATTTTGAAAACTTTCCCAATTGGGAAATTTTCGGCTCTTTCCGCTTACTCTTTCGGGCCGAGCCGCCTCCTTTCACCGAAGGCGCCTTTCTCTTTTTCCGCCTTCTCCTCGCGCTTGCGCCCGCCGGGAACGCGCGCCGCACCGCGCCGGAGCGACCGCTACCATGACTCCTCGCCGCGCGGACTTGGTCCGAATCGCCACGCCCCGCCTCCACGCCGCCAGATGCGCCGGGTCCCGCCGCCCCCTGTTGTTGTTCGCTCCGCCGGCGCACGCCTCGCCGAGCTCCGCCACTCGCCCAGCAGCCCAATGCAACACTTGTTCGCCACATAGCTTGGTGACTCAGATTGCCGCCCCTCAGACCCCACCCGTCACCGCCGCAGCTTCCCTCTCTCCGCTGACGCGCCACCGCCGCAGATGCCGCCACCGCTCCCTCACTCACCGCCTGCATTTACTCCCTCGCGCCAGTCACTTCTACTGTCACGGACGAACTCACTTACCCTCTCGCAGCTCGCCTGCATTTCGCCACTTCGCGCCATCATCTTCCCCAAGCTTCTCCATTCGGCCCTCTCGCCACCTTCCTCGAGCCACCCTGAGCCCAACCACCTCTCCGACCACTTCCCTCACTCCCGGATGCTCTCGAGCACCGATCGAGCCTAAGCACCTACTTTGTCACGATCGCCTTCTTCATCTCCGTGATCACCGAGCCTCATTTCTTCATTTCTTCATTAAAATCGATTACTCTTGCTAACTTTGTTCTCCTTGTGTCCCGAGCACAATGGTGGACTTCTCCGGATGAATGCGCCCTTCTCCCGCCTCGGCGACGAAGCTCGCCGTCGGCAGAAGAAGGGCCACATCAGGCTGGTTGCGAGAGCTTCCCACTCAAGCCCCACCCACCGCCGAGTACCCTGGATCCCGAGATGCTCTAGGAGCCATCAATTTGCTTAGAGCGCCACTTATGGTCTCTAATGCCGTAAAATCACCGCCGATTCCCTTCGGTCTTTCGTCGTCGTTGAACCTCAGCATCCGTTTCAAATCGAAAATGATTCCCATACCCCAAAGAACTTGTTCCCACCTCCGATTTCCGGAGAACCCTGTGGCTTCAACCGATTCGCCGTCGTTTCGCTTTTTTCCCGAGGGCGACGAGTCGAGGTAGACGATGACGACGTGGACTCATCTCTCGCGTCCATGCGATCGTTATCGCTTAAAGCCGAACGTCGGATGGTCTCGCTTCAGAACCGTCCGATTTCACTTAAGTCCCACCTCCACAGCCGTTCGATCTGAGCCCCCTCCTCGCTACCGTCCGATTTCATTTAACCCAACAGATCTGAGCCGCCCGCAGTCGCTCCATCTCAGCCGAACACCGAGCCACGCGCCGACCATCCACCGAGAGGAGCGAGTGCGCGCCGCAGCCGCTGGCTTGGTGGGCTGCGGCAGGCCTTGCAGCGAGCCAAAGGCTGAGCACTGCTGCATGTTGGGCAGCACCTTCATCGTTCATCGGATTTTCCGATTTTCTCAATTTCAAAATCCAGAAAAATCCAAATAAATTCTAGAAAATCACAGAAAATCCTAAAAATTCCCAAATTTCACCACATTGCTCTTTTCGTTTTTCTGAACCCATCTGTAAACTCCAATTTACAATTTTCTTCTCCAAGAAAATCTAAAAATTCAAAGAGCCCTTTTATTTGATATTTTATGCAATTTACTTTTTTATTTTCTTTAATAGATTATTTTTACCTTGCTTAATTAGAATTGAGCAGACTTATGTTATTTTGTGTTTGCGCTAGTGACGGAACTCGCGGAAGGTTCGGTGCAAGACCAGATTCGTGAGTTGCACCACGAGATCGCCAAGTCGTCCGGGCCACGACAAATCGCAACCCTTGATCATGTTGAATCCCATGTCCTTTAAATTATGTCTTTACACTATTTGCATTATTGTTAGATGTAAAATGCTAGTTTGTGTAAAATAAAATGCTTAGAATGACATGCGATATAGATAATACCGCCACCAATAAATGCCATGTTAAACTTGTACCATTCCATTGTTAACCCTAGTAGTAAATAAATTATTGAATTAATAGCTATAGGTTATATTTACATCATGCAAATCTTTACATCTGCTAAGGTTGCGGCTGTGGGCAAGAGATTTGAAAACCCGGGTTAGGGTAGGGTGGGTGGGACACCGCACCCTAAGTCGGTGCCGGTATACTGTAAATTTAGGGTAAGAGTGTTGTGGGAAACCGTGAGACGGTCTTCGCCCACCGCTTACTCCCGAGGTGGAGGTTGCGAACCTCATGAGAAAATATAAGGACTAAACCCTTGCGCTAAGCATATGACATAGTAATCGCCAACCATCGGTGTTGACGTGTCAACCCCGGTTTAGTAGTCGCTCAAACCAAGTGGAGCCCTACATGAGAATTGGTATGTGGTATGTAGATCCATACACAACAACGATGGGTCCCTATAACTCGGGCCCGGCGTTCGCTTTGGCCTACTGACACCGAGGGTATATGGATTCGAACCCATCGGGTAGAGTGTAAGCGAAGAACCGAGCGGTGAAAAGACCCGGTTTCTTAACTCGGTCATGAGGGTTAAGAATGCTTGTGGGTAAAGTTGAGCAACTCGCAGAGTCAATTAAATGGTATTCGAATACGCCAGTGCTCTTGTTAATGGAGCTGTGTCAAATGGGTGATTTCAATTGCAAAGCTTAAGTAGTTTTCACAAATATGTTTAACTTGATTAGTTGGTAATTCAAACTTTGAAAACCCCGTGAATTAAGAAGTAGTCCTATTTTGATCTTCCAAAAGATTTATTAAATAAACCGCATCCACCCAAGTAATAAACCAAGTATACTCCCAACCTTTGTTGAATCGTGCAAATAGTTAAGCTAGGTTTCCATTGTGGCTT
This sequence comes from Bonia amplexicaulis, assembly GCA_036346245.1. Classification (NCBI taxonomy): domain Eukaryota; kingdom Viridiplantae; phylum Streptophyta; class Magnoliopsida; order Poales; family Poaceae; genus Bonia; species Bonia amplexicaulis. The sequence continues at coordinate 12,629,704 of CM070745.1, read as the reverse complement.
GTCGAATGGTTAGCTCACGACTTGTTGAACACATTAGATGATCAAGATGTCGGCGAGGGCTGCCTGTCAAGAAGCGCCTGAGGAGCCGATCCTCGATGAAGATCCTTGGTTTTAGGTCTCAAATACGCCGAGTTCCCGGTAGTTCTTTTGTTTTGTATTATATTTCGCTTGCATGCCCGCCGCCAGAAACTGGGTTGTTAAACTTTATCTTGTAATATATGTTGGTCTTTTGTCAGTAATCATGCGATGGTATACTCTTGCGCGACGCTCCATAACTGTTCATGCGTGAATAGTTGCGGGACGCCGTGTCCTCACATCACCCCCGCAACGGGTGTGACAAGAAGTGGTATCGAGGTGTTTCTTGACCGTAGGTTGAGACCTAAGGAAATTTAGGAAGCGATTTCATCGCAAAACCTAATTTAAATTCTAAAAAGAAGTTGATGAAAATATAAGTATTATCATTGCCTTGCTTCTCTCTTGTTGCTATCTTACCTGTCTTAGTGCGTCACTTAAGTTTTATTTTGCAAAATGTTTATTACTTTACTTGTCTAACTTCAAAATTTTCGCTTCGGCAGATGGTGCACTTCATCCACCCCGCCCCGAGCGTATGGAGGGTTGGCCTTCCAAGCTTTGGGAGATGCAGAAGCTTGGGAGCGTACGGCCGGCACACCCGTGTTTCATGCCGTCATTTGCTTCACGACTGTGAGAGGTACGAGTGGAAGGCATGGGTGACCTTGATCCCCTTGCCTGTCCGCCCGGACCAGGAGCGGAGGTTCGTTGCTCGCCGCATCGCCCGGAGGACGCCCGCAGATGTGGCTGTGAAGGCCGCATCCACCGCGTGACTACTACGATCCGGAGTTGGCCGAGTCTCCTTGATCTCGATCCCATGGTCGTTGGACGCGCGGAGGGCCTTCTTAGTGCCCCGCCCACGAGGGAGACGATCCCGCTTGCCGGGTCGCCAACATCGTGGCCAAATAGAGCTCCAAGACGAGCGGGCCGTGAAGGAGTCACGGTCCTTCAGCAGCAATGCGCGAGGCACGCCAGAGGCGCAGCAGCCTGCCTCGCCTCGTCCGCCATGAGGCGCCGAGGCAAAGCGAGATGTCGATCATGGAGAGTCTCCCAGCGTTGCCTCCTCGTGCGACTGCATGCCTCTCCGAGGCGCAGCCGACCGCCGGGAGTACCGTGCGTGGTTCCGTCTCGCAGCCTCGCACCTTGCCAAAGCACCAGATGCCGAGAGGAGTAGTTAGTATCATAGATTAGTCTCGACCGTAGTAGTGGTACTTTTGGTAGTGTAATGCAAGTTGTATCATGAACCCTAAGTGGTGTGTGTATACCACTTGCTTATTGTAATCCTTATGTTAACTATCTTTATGTTGTTTATCTAATTATCAATATTCTCAAGTATTCAAAGCTTTCTTCCGCCTTGTTCGCCTTAATTCTTACCTTTTCATCCTATACTTGCCTTGAAAATTCAAGTCTTACTTATCTATTCTTGTTTACCAAAGCCGCAAAGCTAATCTCAAGTTTCCAACTGGCGACTCACAATGGACCCAACACGGCAGATCGAGGCAGACCGGTGGGGTGGTGCACCGCCACCGATCGACTACAATTGCAAGTGTGTTAGCTATGATAGAGCGTAACGTATATCGATCGAATGTAATATGGCTAGAATATTAGAACAAGATACCGTATTTCTTGAGCGATTGCAACCCGATCCCTGTGTCAACAAGGTGGAAATAATGTTAATAGAGAAGGTGCCCCAATCACCTCTCGATGGGTCGATTTCAAAAGACCCGTCCACCAATCTTTTCTACATCTACGATCCTCTAGCGCAGAGGACTGGTCGTTGGATGTAGAAAGGAAGCTACAAACAAGACAAAGGTGATGATAAAGAAAAGTATTGTATGCCTCACATCGCTATAAGGCCTGCGTCGACATGGTGGATCAACTATCAGCGTATACAGAGAAATGAGGAAATCACTTGGGAGGAATTCTCAAAAGCCTTTCGTAAAGCACATATTCCAGATGGAATCATTGAAGCTAAACGCCGAGAGTTTCTGACGCTTAAGCAAGGAAATAATACAGTAATGGAGTACTTACATCAGTTTAATCATCTTTCAAGATTTGCTCCAAATGACGTCGACAATGAAGATAAGAAGATGGGAAAATTTCGAATTGGATTGCAGAAGACATTAAAATTTCACATTTCTGCAATAAAATTCAAAGATCTATCTGAAATGGTGGATAGTCTTATCGCTCAAGAAGCCGTAAATGAGAAAGAAGATTTTAAGAAACGCAGCAATGTATAAACCACAATCATTTTCACATGGTGCTCAACAAGGACGAACAACTGGTCATCCTCATACCGACCCCATCGTCACGACGACTTGTAATTCTTCCAAGAACTCAATCAAATCAATCACAAAGAAAATCAAGCCCTCGTATTGTCCATTAAGTGCTTCACATGTGGTGGTAATCACCTAGCTAGCAATTGTCCATGAAGAACAAATGCATGCTTCCATTATGAGAAATTGGTCATTCTGAGACCAATGTCCCAAGAAAATTTGCCGTCAGAAGTAGCTAAGACACAAGTTCTCAATCAGCAGCAGGAAATGAAACCACAGACAGGCACCGGCACTGCAAGAGGAGGATTCTTACAGATAAAGCCAGCAGGACCTCGGTCACCACCAAAGATAGCAAACTACAGTGCGGTAGAGGCAGAGGCCGCCTGGACCTACCTTCTTAGCCGAGTCAACCATGTATCTGTCAAGACGCAGCAGAGCCGACATCATTGCGGGTATGTTTCAATCAATTCCATACCGCACCGGTTTTATTTGACCACGGTGCAACACATTCTTTCATTTCCAAGAGTTTTGCTTCAAGAAATCGATTACCATTTGTTTCTTGCCAAAACCCTATGTAGTCCAAACCCCTGGGATTAAAATGGAGTCCCATATAGGGTGTGGTGGACTTACAGTAAAAATACAAGGAGTAGATTTTAAGGCAGACTTACTGCAGCTAGACATGACAGGACTAGATGCCATTCAGGTATGAATTGGCTAGCCAAGAATAAAGGCCAAGTAAACTGTGAATCCAAGAGTTATATTAGTCACCCGAAGGTCGACGGTGGTGGTAAAACAGATCGAGAATTGGTAAAGAAAACCAAGAAGCATGTACTCAATGCATCGACAGCTACATTTAATCAAGCACCGTGGTGCATGAGTACCCTGATGTGTTTCCAGAAGAATTGCCAGGAAGACCACCTGACAGACAAATAGAACTTGCCATAGAATTGATTCCGTGCACTAAGCCGATCGCCAAACATCGAGCAGTAATGTCGAAGTTTAATTAAAAGAACTCAAGAGACAACTGGATGAATTACAAGAAAAAGAATTCATTCAACCAAGTATTTCACCTTGGTCAGCCCCAGTATTATTTGTGAAGAAGAAGAGTGGAGAATTGAGAATGTGCGTTGATTATCGGGGATTGAATGCTGTTACAATTAAGAATAAATATCCATTACCAAGAATTGATGACTTGTTTGATCAACTCAAAGGAGCTAAAGTATTTTCCAAGATTGATCTACGTTCAGGTTATCACCAACTCAAGATCCGAAAACAAGATCGAGAAAAGACAGCTTTCACAACCAGATATGGATTGTTTGAATTCACAGTTGTGCCATTTGGTTTGACCAATGCACCAGCATATTTCATGAATCTTATGAATTTGGTGCATATGGACCAACTGGACCGATTTGTGATAGTCTTTATAGATGACATCTTGATTTACTCCAAAAGCGAAGAAGAACATCAACAACATTTGCATATGGTATTATCCAGACTCAGAGAACATCAATTATATGCCAAGTTTGAGAAATGCGTTTTGGTTAAAAGAAGTAGCTTGGGTCACATTATTTCGTAAGAAGGAGTCAAAGTTGATCCGAGAAGATTGTCAGAAGTTATGAAGTGGAACCAACCCAAGACAAGGATCAAGTGAGAAGTTTTCTTGGATTAAAAGCTATTATCGCCGATTCATAGAAGGATTCTCAAAAATCTCTCGTCCACTTACTCAATTATTGAAGAAAGACAAGCCATTCATTTGGACAGATGCTTGTGAGAAGAGCTTTCAGATACTGAAGACCAAGTTAACAACAACGCCAGTTTTGATTCTACCAAACCCAGAAAAAGAATTCCAAATTTATTGTGATGCCTCAAACAAGGTTTGGGATGTGTGCTAATGCAAGATAGAAGGGTTGTTGCTTATGCATCCGCAGTTGAAACCGCATGAAGAGAACTATCCAACGACGATTTGGAGCTAGCAGCAGAGTACATTCTCTCAAAATTTGGAGACACTATACGCTAGGAAATCGTTAGAAATATTTTCGATCATAAGAGTTTGAAATACCTTTTCACTCACCTTAATTAAACATGAGGCAGCGAAGATGGTTGGAATTGATCAAGGACTATGATGTGGATTTACAATACCACCCAGGCAAAGCAAATGTGGTTGCTGATGCCCTTAGCCGAAAGACCCGACAAAATAAGATTAAGGCAATCGAATATCCTTCGGAATTACAAAAAGATATACAACGACTGAACTTAGTTATAACAGAAGAAGGTGATGAAGCAGCACTAGAAATTCAATCTCTACTGACAGATCAAATCAAGGCAGCGCAAGAAAAAGATGAAGAAATTCAAGAACTTAAAAAGAAAATTCAAGAAGAAGGGTTGACAGATTATGCAATAGACGAACATGGGATTCTCATTTTCCGTGGACGTTATTGCATCCCCAACAAAAAGGAGTTGAGAGAATTGATCCTAGCTGAGGCTCACTCCTCTCAATTCTCGATTCACCCAGGAAGCACCAAGATGTATCAAGACCTGAAAAAGAAATATTGGTGGAAGACAATGAAGAAAGAAGTGGCAGAATGTGTAGCAAAATGTGATGTCATCAAGAAATCAAAATAGATCACCGAAACCCTCGTGGTTACTACAACCTTTACCTATTCCTGAATGGAAATGGGACAGTATCGGCATGGACTTTATCACTGGGCTCCCCAAAACTCGTGAAGGTTTTGACGCCATTTGGGTCATTGTCGACAGATTAACCAAAGTGGCTCATTTCCTTCCAATCAAGCAAACTTATGGGAAAGATAAACTCGCCGAGTTATACCTGACAAAGATTGTGACACTCCATGGAATCCCTAAAAGAATTGTCTCGATGAGGAGCACAATTTACATCCAAATTCGGAAGAAGTTACATGAAGCCATGGGCATCGACCAATTTCAAGACAAAGATATCATCCACAAACGGATGGTCGACGGAAAGAACAAACCAAATTCTAGAAGATATGTTGAGAGCTTGTACTATTGTGTATGGAGCAGCGTGGAACGCCCGCCACCATTTGCTCGTTTTCATACAACAATAGTTACCAAGCTAGTATTAAAATGGCCCCATTTGAAGCATTATATGGTAGAAAATGCAGAACGCCTTTGAATTGGTCAGAAACCGGGGAACGACAATTTATGGGTCCCCAAATTGTTCAAGATTCGAGGCTCATGTCAAAATTATCGAGATGACTAAAGATTGCACAAGACCGATGTAAGAGTTCTACCGACAAACGCAGAAAAGATCTAAGCTTCGAAGTTGGAGATTTTGTTTACATTAAAGTTACCCCATTCAAAATCGTCAAAAGATTTCAAGTCAAAGGGAAATTAGCTCCAAGATATGTGGGACCTTTTCAAATAATCGAAAGAGTTGGGGAAGTAGCTTATAAAGTCGACTTCCACCCAACTTATCCAGGATACATAATGTATTCCATGTATCCCAACTTCGGAAATGTCTACGACAACCCACAGATGAAGTACCATTATCAGATATTGAGCTACAAGATGATTGGACCTATCCGGAAGGACCACATGATACTCGAGACTTCGAGAGGCACCGTAAATAGAAATGTCAAATTCTACAGAGTACAGTGGAAAAATCATACGGCCGATGAGTCTACTTGGGAAAGAGAATCAGACTTGCAGCGGGATTTCCCTAACTTACTCCCTGGACCAGTTGAATCTCGGGGTCGAGATTCCTTTAAGGGGGGTAGGTTGAAAGATCTCAAAATTTCAAGCCAAAATTTTTCCGATTTTTCCTGAATTTTGAGTAAATTTTGAAAACTTTCCCAATTGGGAAATTTTCGCTCTTTCCGCTTACTCTTTCGGCCGAGCCTCCTTTCCAAGGCGCCTTTCTCTTTCCGCCTTCTCCTCGCTTGCGCCGCGGGGACGCTCGCGCCGCCACGCCCGGAGCGACCGCGCTCGGACTCCCTCGCCCGCCGCGGACTTGGTCCGAATCGCCCACGCCCCGCTCCACGCTGCCGCCAGATGCGCCCTGGGTCCCGCCACTGTCGTTGCTCGCTCCGCCGGCCGCACGCCCGCCGAGCTCCGCCTCGCCACCTCGCCCAGCAGCCAGCGGCAACACTTGTCTTCGCGCCACGTAGCTTGGTGACTCCGCATTGCCGTCCCCTCAGGACCCCACCCGTCAGCCGCCGCAGCTTCCCCTCTCTCCGCGCGGACGCGCCACCGCCGCAGTGCCGCTCACCTGCTCCCTCACTCTCACTGCCCCGCATTTACTCCCCTCTGCGCCCAGTCACTTCTCTGTCGCGCGGACGAACTCACTTACCCCTCTGCAGCTCGCCCGTACTTCGCCACTTCGCGCCATCATCTTCCCCAAGCTTCTCCATTCGGCCCTCTCGTCGCCAGCCTTCCTCGAGCCACCCCAGAGCCTAACCACCTCTCCGACCACTTCCCCTCACTCCCCAGATGCTCCCCGAGCAGCCGATCGGAGCCTAAGCACCTACTTTGCCGCCGATCGTCTTCTTCATCTCCGGTGATCACCCGAGCCTCATTTCTTCATTTCTTCATTAAAATCTGATTACTCTTGCTAACTTTGTTCTCCTTTGTGTCCCGAGCACAATGGTGGACTTCTCCGGATGAATGCGCCTTCTCCCGCTCGGCGACGAAGCTCGTCGGCGGAAGAAGGGGCCATCGTGGCTGGGCTTGCGAGAGCTTCCCACCAAGCCCCACCACCGCCGAGTACCCCGGATCCCGAGATGCTCTAGGAGCCATCAATTTGCTTAGAGCGCCACCATGGTCTCTAATGCCGGAAAATCACCGATTCCCCTCGGTCTTCGTCGTCGTTGAACCTCGAGATCCGCTTCAAATCCGCAAACAGATTCCCCATACCCCAAAGAACTTGTTCCCACCCTCTGATTTCCCGGAGAACCCTCGGTGGCTTCAACCGTATTCGTCGTTCTCGCTTTTCCCATGAGGGCGACGAGCTGGAGGTAGACGATGACGACGTGGACTCATCTCTGTCGTCCATGCGATCGTTATCGTTTAAAGCCGAACGTCGGATGGTCTCGCTTCAGAACCGTCCGATTTCACTTAAGTCCCACCTCCACGCCTGCTCGATCTGAGCCCCCTCCTCGCTACCGTCCGATTTCATTTAACCCAACAGATCCGAGCCGCATGATCGCTCCATCTCACCAACACCGAGCCACGCGCCGACCATCCAAAGAGAGGAGCGAGTGCGCTCGGTCATGACCGCCGCCTGGTGGTGCGACCGCCTTCGCCACAAGTAAGACCGCATGATCAAAGGCTGCTGCATTGCGGTTGGGCCACCCGTTCTTGCTCATCGGATTTTCCGATTTTCTCAATTTCCAAAATCGGAAAAATCCAAATAAATTCTAGAAAATCACGAAAATCCCAAAATTCCCAAATTACACCACATTGCTCTTTTCGTTTTTCTGAACCCATCTGTAAACTCCAATTTACAATTTTCTTCTCCAGTAAAATCTAAAAATTCAAAGAGCCCTTTTTATTTGATATTTTATGCAATTTACTTCTTTTATTTTCTTTAATAGATTATTTTTACCTTGCTTAATTAGAATTGAGCAGGACTTATGTTATTTTTGTGTTTGCGCTAGTGACGGAACTGCCGGAAGGTTCGGTGCAAGACCAGATTCGTGAGTTGCGACCACGAGATCGCCAAGTCGTCCGGCCACCGGCAAGTCGCAACCCTTGATCATGTTGAATCCCATGTCCTTTAAATTATGTCTTTACACTATTTGCATTATTGTTAGATGTAAATGCTAGTTTGTGTAAAATAAAATGCTTAGAATGACATGCGATATAGATAATACCTGCCACCAATAAATGCCATGTTAAACTTGCAGCCATTCCATTGTTAACCCTAGTAGTAAATAAATTATTGAATTAATAGCTATAGGTTATATTTACATCATGCAAATCTTTACACTGCTAAGGTTGCGGTGTGGGCGAGATTTGAAAACCCGGTTAGGGTAGGGTGGTGTGGGACACCGCACCCTAAGTCGGTAGTCTTGTATACGTAAATTTAGGGTAAGAGTGTTGTGGGAAACCGTGAGACGGTCTTCGCCCACCGCTTACCCCGAGGTGGAGGTTGCGAACCTCATGAGAAAATATAAGGACTAAACCCCTTGCGCTAAGCATATGACATAGTAATCGCCAACCATCGGTGTTGACGTGTCAACCCCGGTTTAGTAGTGCTCAAACCAAGTGGAGCCCTACATGAGAATTGGTATGTGGTATGTAGATCCATACACACAACGATGGGTCCCTATAACTCGGGCTGGCGTTCGTTTTGGCCTACGGACCCGAGGGTATATGGATTCGAACCCATCGGGTAGAGTGTAAGCGAAGAACCGAGCAAAGTGAAAAGACCTGGTTTCTTAACTCACCATGAGGGTTAAGAATGCTTGTGGGTAAAGTTGAGCAACTCTGCAGAGTCAATTAAATGGTATTCGAACGCCGTGGTGCTCCGGTTAATGGAGTCGTGTCAAATGGGTGATTTCAATTGCAAAGCTTAAGTAGTTTTCACAAATATGTTTAACTTGATTAGTTGGTAATTCAAACTTTGAAAACCCCGTGAATTAAGAAGTAGTCCTATTTTGATCTTCCAAAGATTTATTAAATAAACCGCATCCACCCAAGTAATAAACCAAGTATACTCCCAACCTTTGTTGAATCGTGCAAATAGTTAAGCTAGGTTTCCATTGTGGCTTCTCGAAATGGTTAGCTCACGACTTGTTGAACACATTAGATGATCAAGATGTTGGCGAGGGCTGCCTGTCAAGAAGCGCCCGAGGAGCGATCCCGATGAAGATCCTTGGTTTTAGGTCTCAAATACGCCGAGTTCCCGGTAGTTCTTTTGTTTTATTATATTTCGCTTGCATGCCCGCTCTTGAAAGCGGGTTGTTAAACTTTATCTTGTAATATATGTTGGTCTTTTCGAATCTGCGATGGTATACTCTTGCGACGTTCCATAACCGTTCATGCGTGAATAGTTGCGGACGCCGTGTCCTCACATCACCCCTGGCAACGGGGGTGTGACAGCAATAGACCATGACGTCAAGCTGAAGCAGCTTGTCGACCTGTATGAGAAGGCACACACCCCTATGTGTGTCTTTGGTATGTGCGTGAGCTCGCCAATGCATGACCCGGCTTGTGAGGAGCTCTTGCACCTCATGGCTATGGTGGAGGAGGCCGGTGTAAAGTAGTAGACCGATGAGCACTACTTCGCAAATCAGCTCTTCAACAAAAAGGAATGGCACAATATCTTCATGGCAATGAAGGCGGGTGAGGGCCGTCTCTGGTGGATCAAGTGCACTCGGGAGTGCGTGAAGGGCGCGCCATGAGATACTCCATCCTTGTTCCGGTCGTCCATGTGTTCTCTGCCATTACTCATTCTATTTGTCGAACTGAGTTGTTTCTTTATTGTTGTGATTTTGTTTTGTTGCTATGCATTGTAAAAAATCAAGAGAAGATAAAACTCTAAAAAATTTACGCAAACATCAACTTTATGTCAGGAGCATTCATAAAGATTTTCATAATCTTTCGAGCTCACCTGTTGTGTCTAATAAATGCCCAAACATGTCAACTCACCTCCCCTTTCTCCCTCTCACTGCTGTGTAGGGCCTGATCATAGTGATCGTCTTCCACCTCACGTGCCTGCGCCATCTCCTCCATGGTCATGGCTTGTGCTGCCCCCATTTTCTGATGTTGCATCTATAGTTCTTCTCTGCTGCTGCCAACCCCTACCTACCGTCGCCTCAACGCGACGCATCTCTTCCCCGTGTCTTCTTTCGCTCCTCGCATTCCATGGCGTGAATTCGAGCATGTTGTTCTGTCGCGCTCGTGAGAACTCACACTCTACCTCAGCCGTCCGAACCTACAAACCCCCCCAACCACGCCTTTCCCCTTTAGCTCACCCCCTCGGTCTCTTGTGCACGTTTCTTGAGCACTTCGCTCACTAAAGCACCGAGAAACCGAAGTCATACGCGACGTCGACGAGCATGCCACCATGCTCTAGCAACTCTGGTGATCTTCTCTCCTCCCCAAACTCCATCACAATGCGCCTTACCTTTTTTCCTAAGCACACTACTCATTTAATTGGCCTTTCGTGCAGTGGATCACTCGGACTAGTCTTTCTTCTTCCTCTTCGACCAGGACGCCGTTGTACGCCTTTCTATCTCCGGTGAGCCACACCTCGATTCCATTCACCCATACTTATGCATGCATGCAAGCAAACTCATGTGCACCCCCTTTTGTAGCTTCTCTTTTGTTGGATTTCGCTGTCACCGAGAACCTCCACTCAGCCGCCGGCAGTCTCTAACACCAGCCTCCTCCGCTCCTCTTAAAGCGCCACCCTCACCTCCCGTGAGCTCCTCCCTCATAGAGTATGTGAAGTCAAAAAGAGAACTAAAGAAGTCAAACTCGAAAAGAAAACCGTAGTAGTCTAGAAGAGAACCATAGCAGTCGTAGTCGAACTCTTTGACCGCTGCTGGTGTTGAAATCTTCGACCGCTACCGTTGTTGAAATCTTCGACTGTAGCTGGTGTCAAGATCTTCGACCACACTGGTATCGAAATCATCGACCGCTAACGTTGTCAAAATCTTCGACCGCATCTGGTGTCATGACTACATCGGGGCTATCGATGGGACTCATGTGAAAGTTACGGTACCACTTGCCGAACGTGATAGGCATTACAACCGGCACAGGTACACCAGTCAGAACATGCTAGTGGTGTGTGACTTCAATGCTCGCTTCACATTTTTGTGTGCTGAATGGCCTAGATCAGTTCATGGCACATGGGTGCTTTGGGAAACACTCATGAAATATGGAGACCGGTTCCCTATCCCACCTACAGGTAAAGGTACTCAAAGTGCAATATGTATTGTCTTTGTATAAATGTAGTGCATTTGCTGACACTACTCATCTTTCTTGTGCAGGGAAGTACTATCTTGTGGACTATGACTATCCAAGCAGGCCGGGTTATCTCGCTCCCTATCAGAACCGCAGATATCATATTTCAGATTTTCAGGATTGCAATCACCTAGATGGGACACAGGAGGTATTCAACTTTCATCATTCCTCCCTCCACAACATCGTTGAGTGGGCATTTGGCATGTGCAAGATGAAGTGACGGATCCTCGACAATGTCCCTAGCTATGCCTTACCCAAGCAGAAGGCCATAATAGTGGCAACGATGGCGCTTCACAACTTCATCATCGGCTGTGAGTTGCAAGAGGTAGGTCAAGCACTAGCCCCTGCACATCAGGTTGCAAATGTTGGGGAAGCGATGCATATGGATTTGGCACGGGACGCCATTGCATGATCCTTGATAACTTGACGTACACGTTGTGCTATGTATGCTAAAATGTAAATTACAAATGCTAAGGTACCACGCTTAATTTTTTACGCTAGTATGTACGTGGACATGGCCACAATTAATGTAAATAGCTCAGCTCAGCAAAATCATTTCTATTCAGCTCATCCAAATCAGCCCAACAACCAAATTGAACACCCCCAGCTTCAGTCGCAGCTTCTTACTGTTGCTACAGTGCCATTTTAACCAAAAGCCACAACATATTTGAATGGGGCCTAAACCACCCATCCGAAAAAAGGAAGAATTCAATATAAGCCACTCCAAAACATACCAACTAAGAGCATCACTCCAAATAGGAATATATGTACAAAAAGACTACAAAATGGTATACTGTTAGCAGCCCAAACAACAGGATAAACATCACCATTAAATTGCCTTGTGCAAGCCATCTGATCTCCACCCTATCCTTATCCAGAAACTGCAATCACCACATGATCCAAACTTCTCCCTTTTGAGCTTGTTCTCTCTCCCCCTCCCTCTCTCTCTCTTATATCCTCCCATTCTCCGGTGTAGCCCAATGGGTGGCGCATTGCCAATGACTGGAGGGCGGCGTGCGGTGGGTTGACGCTCAAGCGACAAGGAGGAAAGCCATGGCCATGGTTGTGCACGAGGGCTGCTGCAGTTGTGTGGGAGGCGAGTGGCATGTAGTGAGTGCCTGCAGCTGGTGGGAAGCTACAGAGGCGCTCCACGAGCGACTGCAGAGCCATGGCCGAGCACGCCGCGGCAAAAGTGGTGGGCGGTGCGGGCGGCTAACGATGGTCGATGGCATGCAACATGCAGGAGGAGTGGCTGTGGTGGCTGCCAGGTACCGCGACCCGGCCCGTGGCTCAAAATATGCAAAAGATCTCCTAATTTTGCTAAAATTTCTAGTTTTTATTTGATTTTCTTATGAAACTTCTGCTAGAACTTATTTGATTTTTGAAGAAACTTGTTGAAAAAAATTTTAAACCCTTTGCTCGAAACTTGTTGAAACTTTTGGTTAAAACTCAATGAAACTTGTTAGAACTTGTTCCAAAATCTGAAACTTGTTGAAACTTTCGCTTGGAATAGAAACTTCTAGAAATACACGAAACTCACTAAAATATAAAACATCTCCAAGCATTTTTCTTGAAATTTGCGAAAACTGCACGAAACTTGTTACTATACCTTTTTAGTTTAGACTTGTGGAATTTCTTTGAAGCTTGCTGAAACATGAATGAAACCTCGCTTGAAACTCTGTGAAACTCACTCTACACTTTATACTTCTATGAAATTTACATGAATTTTGATTTGAATCTTGAAGCATCAATGAAACTAGCTAAAATATAGCATTTTAAAAGTTGAAACTAATTGAAACCTTCTGAAACATGGCATTTTCAAATATGAAAACTAGTAGTTGAAACTTGTTGAAATACAAATGAATTTTCGCTTCAAACTTTGTGAAACTCTCTCTATATTTTGAAACATTTTGTAAAACTTACATAAATTTTATTTGAAACTTGAAACATTAATGAAATTTATTGAAATTTGCTAAAACATAGCATTTTCAAACTTGAACCTAATTAAAATTTGCTAAAATATGCCATTTTCAAAAATAAAAACTAGTTAAAACTTGCTAAAACATGGTATTTTTAAACTAAAATTAGTTGAAACTTGATGAAATATGACATTTGGAAACTTTAAATTTATGAAACTTTATTAAATGTGGGTCTTTAAATTTGAAGCTTACTGAAACCTTCTATAATATGGGACTTGAAACTCGTTGAAACCTTCTAAAATCTGCAAAGTTGAAATTTGAAACTTGATGAAATATACAAAACATATGTCATGCAATGAAGTCCAATGGTATAGCGTAGGCTAGCAGCTCCCATATTTGTAAAACGCTACTCCAAAAGAGACTTGCTAGTCCCTCGACACCAGCTCCATTTCCTGTTGGGTCCTCGCTCTACTTACAAACATGCATTTGGCATTTTGGTGTGGGATGGGTTAAGGTGATTGACACGCAACTAGGATCTAATGTGTTGTCATGGCCATGGTAAGGGGTTGGTAGGTGGGTATCTTGAGAGCATGCTTGAAATGTAGATACTAAGATCGTGGATGACGTGACTGAGCTAGTACTTCCACATCGTCCTCATCTCATATAACAACCACCAACATGCTCCGCTTTGATAGATCATGGCTCGTTCTTTTTAGCTTATGGCTTATGGCTTATTTCGAACAAACAAATGGGACAGTTTCTTTACCGTCGTTTCAAAGCTACTTATCGGGACAGCCTTTTTAAAATGGCTTATTGGCATTAAGTTTGTTTGCACAAGTGCCTACGCTAGAGCCAAAAGACATCAGTCGCAACCATAAGTCATCAGCCGTAGCCGAAAAGAACGCACCCCACTTCAGCCGCAGCTTCCCAAGCTATCTCGCACCACCAATAGAGGAGGAGATGGGCACAAGATATCGTAACTGTGTCATCAAACTAACGGTCGGCAACCCTCGTGCCAACATGCTTTGGCTTTCCAACACCTTCCCTTCCACCAAGATATTGCACAAGATATTGTAAATATGTCATCAAACTAATGCTCGACAACCCTTGTGCCAACGTGCCTTGGCTCTCCAACGTCTTCCCTTCCACCGACTTCTCATGGCTCAGCTCACTATCCCTCGTCCGCAGGCATGTGCTCGGTGAGCTCTCCCCTACCATTGCCACGCTCCTCATTTGTCAGCGACATTAGAAGAGGAAGAGTAGTCAGCGAGGAGTAAGAAGGAGGGCCTCGGAGCAAAACTATTCTAAAGTGGTATAAATCTAAGCAAGTCTTCTTTGAAGTGGCATTTTGCAAATCTTCTCTTTTGGAAGCAGCATTCTACCGGTTGTCATTTTTTTTGGATTGGCATATACCAAATTTTGGCCAAGAGCAAAAGAAAAGCCTCACCTATTTCACCGTGTTCAATTGGTACCATCCATCATTGATCAGAATTATACGAGGTCAACACATGGCAAATCCATTTTTTTTTTGTAGCTTGGCTCAGCATTTTTTTATAAATCCAGCCCCTTTTCTAAGCGTGGAATTATACAAGGTCAACACATGGCAAATCCACGCCAAGGAGCGCGGAAATAGAGTTTTCTGTGGGTACCGTAGCGTAGTTTTTTAATTTCCGTGCCAGGCAATTGCGGAAATGGGCTGCGGGGTACTGTAGCTACAGTAGAGAAGCCACGCTACAGTACCATAGAATTGGAATTTCCGTGCTCCGCAGGCGCAGACTTGGCACGTGTTAGCTTCGCGTAATTCCGCGCTTCGGAGGAGGTTAGATTTGTAAAGAAATTGTGGGGGCTAGGGTTGCAGAAAAATGGCGCTAGGGGCAAATGAGTAAAGATTTCGCCACGCGCACGGCGCACCAGAGAGAGCGATCTCTTCTCTCCATCCTCCCTCTTCCGGTTCCAAGCTGGTCTCGGATTAAGCGAGCGAGGAATCGAGGCGGGAGGGAGAGATGGGGAAGAACCAGGCGTACAAGGCGATGCAGAGGGCGCGGCTGGGGTCCTCCTCCGGCACCCCCGGCGCCACGGACTCCCCCGAAGACGGCATGGTCGGTCCCCTTCCTCACCTCACCTCACCCTTCCCCTTACAGATCTTGCTTTCCCCCTACCCTGCCAAGTTCCAAACTCGCAATTCACCTTGCTGTGATCTTTTCCGCAACCCTGTTAAGATCTGTCTAGACGTGGGCAACATCCATGGAGAATCTTGCTGTTAGGACTTAGGAGATAGCGGTAGAGAAAATTGAGGGGCTTTTACTAACGAGGGCCGTCGCAGACGGACGGTTCATTTCATTCTCCAGAGTGGCATGCGGCGCGCTTGGCCGGCCTGAGCAAGACCCACACCATCACGTGGGAGGAGTTCAAGAAGAAGCAGAAGGTACGTACAGCCGCGGCTTGCCCGGTGCTAGCTTTATCAGTGGATTTAATTTCTCCTTCTTCTTTGTGTGTTCGAACCACTGTTCATATCCATGTGCTCCAAAAGTTAATTCTTTTGACGTGCTGGCGTGCTGCCGCTTCAGTTCTGTGATGTGTTGGTGCTCCTAATTATGTTATTGGTGGGTCGATGTAATGGGTGATGGATGCTGAATTGTTAAATTTCATGCATAGTTTTGTTTGCGATGTTGCTCTCGATACGTGATGCTTCAATTCGCCATAACCTGATATTTTCTAGTTGGATTTGGAATGTTCATCGCCTTCCTAGTGCATATAGTAACAAATAAAGCTCCGATAGCACAGGGGAAAATCTTGCAACATGAACTTTTGCAGTAGGAGAAGCTCGTTCTTGTGCCATGTGTTGCATGGTCACTTTTTTTTTTGCAGACCTTTTAGTTTTTCTAGCTGGGAGTGACTATTAGACACTTAAACCTGTGCTATGATACAAAGTAGAAGAGTTGGAGCAATTATCTTGTGAAACAGTTCTTTACCATTCAATCCTTTTGTTCCCTAGGAGAGGTCTTATAATGCCAGTTTTTACTTGATTTTGATTTCTGGACTAGTCTTGGTCCTCTTGGACAACGATACCAATTTTCGAATCTATTATAGTTCTTGGACATAAGGTTTATATACATGAGGCTTACACTAATTCCAAATTGTGGTCCTAAGCCTTTTCATATTGGTCAGGGTGTCTGGTTTATTTGCAAACGATTTATCGTTGTCTGCATTGATCCACAAGGTTACTGCTGGTCATCCTAAGCCTTTTGTACTTATTTCAAGATCGCTTTGTAACTACAATTGTTTATTATTGATACTTTTATTCAGCAACTCATGATGCTCTTGTTCCCTAATAGGAAGAGGAGCTAAAGAGGGGTGAGATGGAAGCTGACAAAGATAAAATGATGAGAGAGTATAGAGCTCAACTGGATGCGGAAAGGGCTCAAAAGCTAGCTCTCGGAAAAAACCACTCAAGATCAAAATCATCATCTTCGAAGAAAGGTAAATGGGTAACTTAGCAACCTGCTGAATGATATTTCCCACAGTTGGGTCTTGTTACTTTCACTCGTTCACTTATTTCTTATATCTGTTGCGTATGTCAAGTGACTTCTGACAAAGAATTTTGGATACAGAGAGGAAAGATAAGGATGCAAAGAAACGGAGTAAAAAGAGGAGAAAGGTATTACTCCAGATACAAATATAATGAGTTGGGATTTTTAACTTGTAGCTACATCAGTTTTGTTTTTAATGTAGCATGAGTTGTATTCCAACTTTAGTTGCTCGCATAACTTCCCTAAAAGAGATGGACGACAAAAAAATCCTACTTTTTAAATGATTTTTCCAAGTGTCAAATGTAAAAAACATTCATCTACCATTTGCTTCCCGTGATGAACTAATTTTGTCTTGTATGGTTACTTTTGCATTCATAACAGCACAGAAGTTCATCAGAGTCTAGTTCCAGCTCATCTTCAGAATCATCAAGCAGTGATGATGAGGACAGGGGTTCAAGAAAGTCCAGATCACGGTCGAGGTCAAAGAGAAATAAGAAGGATAAAAAGCACAGGTCAAGATCCAAGCACTCTGGCAGTGATAGTGAGGAGGAAGGAGGTCCGTTTCGGCTCTCTAAGTTTTTTGGAAATAAAAAGAATTAGATGCTGGATACCGAGACGCCTGAACCAATTAGCTTGTTCCTGAAATCATTTTTCGTTATAAACTATCAATTGGTGGGTGTAGATTTTATCATTGAATTCAGATTACTGTCCAAAGGTTGTGGTAACCAGTCACCGCTATTATGTTTCTCAAGAGAATGTTTGTCAATTGGAGGGCATGTATTGAATTATCTGGCATCCTGCAACTTGTAAGAAATATCAAATCACTGTTATATTGTTGTACTTGAGGGGGGATACTGCCAGTATTTGTAATATTCGGTTTGAACTGCTTTATTTCTTTTTGGGATTCATATGTCATTTAAATTATTCTTGTTTTGCTGCTCTGGGGGCTAACAATGGCACAATGCAACTAAAAAGGGTGCGCAGGACAAAAATGCCATTTGATTAATAATATCAACTCACTGTTACCTTGGATTTGAGCCAAGCTGGGCCGCGAACAAACAGTTGCCACTCTTAGTTACTTTACTACTGTTTAGTGATCATTAGCACGAAAGTCTGGGTATAGCAACAAAATCAAAATGCAATGAACTATTCTTGAAATTGGTAAATTTCACTGTCTGGGTGGTGCTTTTCACTCCTTGTTTAGCCAGGGGAAGAAATCTGTCGTATTTCCGAGGTTTCCAGATATTTCAGATTTGGAGTTTTATCGGTTTCGGCAATGCTTTGTAAATACGAATTATTCTGCCTGGTTTGCGCTCTGTGGTTCGCTTGTTCGGCAAAGAACCCCACACTATACACATGATTAACATTTTATTCCCACACCTGACAATTGTCTGGGTGGTGTAGTTGGTTATCACGCTAGTCTCACACACTAGAGGTCCCCAGTTCGAACCTGGGCTCAGACATTTGAATTATCTTTTTTCTTGTCTTCTTCTTTTTGCTGTACTTAATATTCCCTTGGATTATTAAGACCATGATGCTGCCAAGGAGGACGTGTTTTGCTGCATTTGCAACGCGGTCGCTCCACACACCTGCAGTATCTGACCATCGATATGACGACAGCCTTCGTCTAACCTACTGCTGCCACAGGTTCACAACGTTTTGCAGCACCTTCATGTCGAGATTCAGGTGGTAAGGATGGTATATGTACATCACATACATACAGACCGGTCGTTCATGAAATCAAGGGCATGGTATTTGCAGCGACACCGAACAATCTGTAATCTAGGAGGATGAACCATGCACACATTGATTAGTGCTGTTTACAAATTACAGTTTAGAGCACAAAGAACATGGCCCAGCCATAACAAGGCAACAGGTAAAGCTAACAGTGAGGTAACAAAAATGTCGATGTAGCCCAGTGCAGATATCGAACTAGTATTTTGGCAGTAAAAATTTTCTGACGGTACGCATCCTGGTATCATCAGCACTACGGTTGTATGCCAATGAGCATGGCAAGTTGCTAAGTAGCAAGTAGTACATGTTAGTATGGCCAAAAAGGCTCACTGTTTGCAATTTACATTTAGAAAACGTATAGCTGATGGTGGATGGTAATAATTTGGCTGCCTAAAGCTAACCCAGAGGCAGTTTGCAGTAAGATTAATCAGGCACGGAAGATCCAACCTATGCAAGAGGTAACTGTAAAATTTTCGTACTCTCACGCTATCAGCCACAAAGCAGTCCTAAATGCCAGGTGATCAACTTCCTATGTGGACTCTTCTAACTCTTCTCCAAATTTCTCCAGCCTTGACACCTCTGCATCATAATCACGGATCAGAGCATGGTTGATCGAACCATCATCTTCGCTCGCATGGATTTGCCTCCCACCAAACCTGTACAGCAAGAAATCACTGACTTTGTTTGCTAATTCATATTGATACAGGGGGAAAATGTAATTGCTCGACAATTTTAATAGCAAAACCCTTTCCTTAGGTAGAAAAACAAACATGCACAATTCCAACAGCAACTCCTTCCCTTCTCCAAAGTATTCTCATTCAGCCAACAATTTTTTTCTAACACGTAAAATTAATCTTACCAAGGCATTTGACAAACTCAAGGTTTATGCAGATCAAACATACGTTCATTTTAATGCTTACATTACCATAGCAGAAACCAAGGGGGGAAACGGCAGAATGATTTTATGTTGAAACTTACCATCTTCCATTCATCTTCTCTATGCATTTGGCACCATCCTTCCGGTCTTTGAACTTCACCAATATAACACCTTGCGGATGATTCTCACATACCTGCAAGCAGAAACATGTGCATTAAACAAAAGTGGTTAGCTGGAAAGGACAAAAAGAAATAAGAAACCACCAAGAACTGGTGGTTAGGGCCAGTTTGCTGAGTTATGGCTGAACCATGCCAATATGGCTGATTCTGGAGATTTTCTATGTCTAATGCGTGCGTGTGTGTGTGTGCGTGTGTGTGTGTGCGCGTGTGCGTGCGCGTGCGCGTGTGTGGAAGGTATTCAACAGGATCCATTTTCCCGCCAAGTTCAACTTGTGGGGGGATACAAAAAGCCCTACAGGGGAAGATGTTATATGGAATCTAGTTTCTGGCTAGGATCGACTTATGAATTGTGACAGCCAGGAATAACTGAAACCGGTAACAGCAGATCCATAGAGCAAGGTCCTGAATGGTTTAAGAGCCCTGACATGTGTGTGGGTATTTTGGCTAGCGTTTAAACCCGCTACCATATATGTGGTCCTATAAAATCCAACGCACTGGCTCATACTTAGGTATATAATATATTATAGGCTTTTGCTACTCAACACACCTCACTCATCAGTGATGTGTTGCCTTTTCCAGCCTAACTTTTCCAGGGGAGAGCATACATTAGGCCAGCTTTGGCATAGCAATAAACAACAAGAACCAGTCAATTTATGTAGAATGTAGAATGTAGATGTAGTTATCCGCTATCTCTTTTAGACAGTGCTTAGACAAGCAAATCTCTGAAAGTGGTCAAGTAGAAAACACATCCCAGAAGCAACAGCCAGAAACTTTTGTATTCCATATGGCTATTGCTAATATCAGGAGTTCAGGACTATGCATGTTAAAAAAATCAGCTAGAAGGAAGTCTGGTAAGCATGTGAACTACAGAAGAGTTATACATGCACCCTGATCCCTGAACATATTACAACTAGCAAGCAATTCTTTAACATTTTCTTTATGGCCAAACTCATTATGTGTTGTGATTTTCCAACAATGGCAAACAAAGACATATGAAATTAATAATTACCTTGACATTTTCAACCGGACCAAGCATCATGCATTCCTCTCTAACATCTGCCTCAAGCTCAGGAAGAAGAGTTTCATCAGCCTGCGATGACCAGGAATTCCTTAAACCCATAGAAAAGAACAAGAAAGTTGCTAGAAAATATGAATCCAAGGGGAGCAATCTGAAAAAATCAATGTTCCATATGACAAGGGCACACTATTTTTGGGCACATCAAAGCACACTTCGGCTACTTACTCTCAGTTCAGCAGGAGTGAACATATTCCGCAAAATTACTGTTGTTGGAATAATCACCTTCTTATCATCATGTCCGCCTAATGACAGAAAAATGGTTACGAAAATAAAATGAAGTTATAGATCAAACTTTATCTTCAGACAAGGTTATTTTTGTTGCATAACTGCCAGATAATAATGAAAAAGCAACTGCTCATCCAACCAATGGCCTGATTCCAAGATTACTTTCTGCAACTTAATGCTTTTTGAGCTATTTTGTTAGGAGGATATTAAAATAAAGATAAAGATGTGGTATCTGCCTCCAGCTGTGCCAATGGCTTCCATGGCCTCACAACATGCTACTCTTTTCACATTACTACAACCATAATTAGTCTGAAACATGCAAAAGCTTGCATATGACCTACAGTTGGGCTGCATCTACATTGAATCTTGACAACCTAAACCCATCTGAGTGAATTTGTAATAAACAGATCACATATTCAAATCAATCATAATGAAAAGAATTGGCAGAAAACAAAGAAATTACCCCATCCCAGCATTTTATCTTCTACCTTCTTGGTTTTCTTTTTCTTTTGCTTATCTGTCTTCTTGGCAACGAAAAAATCACCTGAAGCAGATGTGACAACATTAGTAACATCCTTTTGTAGTTTGTGTGGCTTTGGTAAAATCGTGAAGCTCTTACCTTTCTGCTCAAATTTGGCCTGGCTTACAGACATTAGAGTCCTACCAACAGGACGGAATGATGTCCCATCCAATAGTTGAATTGCTAAAGCTACAGAAGGCTCCTGAATCATTAAAGAAAAAAGGCACCTGATTAAAAAAATGCACAGTGAGTCCAAATAATCTGATCAGTTTGACTAGGGACTACCTTGAGATAGGTCACTAGTGCATCACCCTTCTTTCTGCCTGTTTCCTTCTCAGTATAGATTTTTACTCGAGGCTTTCTTGTCTCTGGATCCTATATCATGGAACATTTAGAGGTGCATCGGTGCTTCGAAGTTCAGGCACAAAATATTCATTATATTCACATATTTCCAAATTATGTCATGAATAAAAGAAAGAGCAATAGCTATCCAAAATATAGGAAATTGTAAAGAAATATTATAATCATGTTGAGATTAATTTAGCCATGCCCCTCATTTGAAAACTAATATGATATCCATCTAAGGTAACCTATGTGTAAATTTTCCAATATCTACCATCACCAATGACCACTGCAAGTTCAGACAGCTGGAATTCACTAGATTTGATATGTAGACATATATACTTGCCGAATTAAGTTTGCAAAAATGAACAGCTTTGGTGTGAAGATTTGAATATATCAAGATTCCGAATAAGCCAAACTACAAACTTTCTGTCACAGCAGTTACATGCACAGACGGCAACTATAGATTCGTCAAGGTACTGACAAAACCGAGTCTTTCCACAGGGGAGAAAAATGGATCATCAAGATTAATGAACTCAGTCTGCACCAAGTTTAAGTTGTCGCTGTAACACAGAAAATTAAAGCATACCTCCTTTATAATTCCACACTTGGAGAATACCTCCACAATCTGCAAAAGAAATTCACCATCAAAACCAAACACGATTTGTATAAGCATGAATGTGTTAAATAGTTCATTTTGAGAAATAGTATTCCTAAGAGGAAAATGAGGTATAAGTAACTTACCTCCTCAGCTGTGACATCATCAGGCAAACCAGTAACGTAGACATGTGTGTTGACTTTGAGATCAAACCAACTGTCTGGAGGTTTGTTAGCTTCCTATAAAAAAAAAAAAAACAAGAATTTCAACAGTTTGGAAGAATTAGCTTGTGCATAACTTATCGAGAACTCGCACAAAAATAACTCGAAAACTATACCTTCTTTTCAGTTGGCTTCTCAGAAGACTTCCGCTTCTTTTCTTCTCTCTTTTCTACTTTCTCTGGTTCTTTGTTTTTGTTTTCGGCTGAAGTATTGTTTTCTTCTAATACGGATGAACCAGAAGTATCTGGTCCTTGAAAAACTTCTTCCTCGTGGGCAAAAGTCATGTCTTCAACTCCATAGTTGTCCTTTTTACCTGATACATCATTCTGTAGAAGGCACATGACAAATTAGTTTAACTGATAAATACTGATGGGCAGGAATATTAAACAAGATGAAGAAGGGAAATTATTTATCCTGAAAGGAAGAACATCTGGTGCAATATGGAATACAGTATTTTAAAAATATTGTCTATGCCTATAGCATAAGGTATTAAGACCATTTCCAGGAATTCGCCGTGGATGACAAGAATTACCAGGTGCTCGCCTAATTCATCAACACAAGGCTCCACCATGGGACACCTTTGCGCGTAGGTGACGACTTGTCGATGTCATGATAATTTAGACTCTCAAGGGAAACTAAGAGCAATTAATGGTAACTAAATTAGACTCTCAGATGAACCACAATTTAGACTAGTAATAGCCAGAGCAAAATACACTAGCCCTTTTCAGGAAACAACACTTCCAGGCAACGTGAAAACTTACCTTCACACTGCTGACCTCAGAGAAATAGTTATGGAAAAAACGAATATGATAAGGAACAATAAATAAAGGAGAAATTAAGCTATGAAAATAAAAGTTTTAGTTTCCGTGAAGTTGCTTATAAAAAAGGATAGAAGTTCATAGAAAATTTGCTTTATTCCCAAAGGCTATCTGGCAGACTGATTCATAGACTCAGCGTGCACCGATATTTCTAACCAAGGTAAAATCTTATTGAGGACTAAGACCAATATAATGGGCTCATGTCAATTAACCGCATCATCAACTTTACTTCAGGGTGAGAAGACTAAGTTGCCCAATGGCATGCATCAATTCCAAACTACTACAGGCCCATAAAGTTAATAAATTGTCTCACGGAGATGGTTGCTACTTGCCGTTGGTCGACTGTCACTACGTAATAACATACAAGTAACCTAAATGTGGGATACCAACAGGATTTTTCATCTGGTGATGATTATATATAAAGATGTAACAAGTATGGAACATCAAAGTTCTAGACTCGGGAGAAATGTTTTGTACTCCAACAGGCAACAGTGGCAAGCCCCAAAGTCATCTGTGCTACCAGCAGCAAGACAAGAGGTAATAAACCTAGCAATGGCAACACTTACTTGAGGAACCCATGCCCTCAGAATGCGATCCCACTTGTAAACAGTGCCGTCATCATCAGTAAATTCTTCCTCACCATCTGGTGGTGTTGCTGGCCGCTCATCAGTATCATTAACAACATGCTCTTGGTATAAGTGACCATCCACCTTGTCTTTCAAGGCTTCCACCTCCGCCTCTGCTTCTATAACCTCCTTTTGGAACTTCTCAAAATCATCTTCCATTACTGGAGCATCACAGAGATTGAAAGAATGTCAGAAGATGACTTGAAGAGCATCCTACAGAAGTTTCTTCAAATAGAAGGTAGAAGGCATTAACCTTCTTCAGGTTGATCCTTCTTTTTGACCCGATCATGCAGCTCGGGAATCGATGACAATGGCATCCATTCAATCCTCCCTTCTGCCCAGAGCATTGTGCTCTCGGTGAGGTACCCATTAGCAAAATGTTCTGCAAAGAGCAAAATGTTAGTAATCCTGTGCATGTTAGCTAATAATATCTAATTATGCATGCATGTAAAAACTGCTTGGTAATGCAAGTAACGGCATGCATGTGCTGCTTAATGCATGTAATGGCATCTGTTACTAGTAGTTAGAAGGTCATGTTTTGCATTATATAAGGAAGAAACGCTGCAGTTTTCATGAGTGAGAAGAATGCACGTCTCATCTCCAGCTCTCCATTTTTGGTTGTTCATTTGTGATTCTGGAGTTCATCCAACCGAGCATTCATATGTGTGTTTGAGCGATTGTGAGGTTTTTTGATCCAACACAAAATTCCTCAAGTAAAGACCACAATAAAAACCAAAGAAATGAAAAACTATCCTAACAACAACAAGGCGCGACCACACAACAAGCGAACAACTTCACCGCATGACCTCAACCCTAGCTCCAGCAACCTGCCTGCAAATACAGCCCCACCGATACATGCTAGCTTGGATTCAGAAACTATACGCAGTTGATGTTTCCGTACCATGATAAATACACTCGAGACCTTACCTCACATTCTCACAACGCAAATTCAATCTGTTACGATCAGCTACTAGCATTGCTTCTATTAGAATTAATAATCTTGTTTTTAGTCTAGAAGTCAAAGTCGTGGTCGTAACAGAGTCGGAAGTCAAAGTCGTGTTCGAGGCGTCATGGTCGTGTACGAGTACGAGTCAGTCTATCAAGTCCGTGTCGGAGTCATAGTCGTAGTCGAGTCCGCCCCGAAGTCATAGAGCAAGGTATAAAAGGCAGAGCCATGTAACGAGATAAGGCAAGCCAAAGCGATCGGTGTGATCGAAAGAGAGGCAAGGGAAAAAGAGAGGAGCGATCGGTGTGATCGGTGTGATCGAACGAGAGAAAGAAATAAAGAAGAGAAGAGCGGTTTGGCTCTGGGAATTATCGAGTATCGAGTTCATCGTGATCGCAGACGTGGTCGTAAATGACTTACGACCACGGCGATCGAGCGGAGGTGTCCGCCGGAGCAGCAGACGTGGTCATAACTCATAAGCAAGTTACGACCACGGTCACAGAGCAAGAAGACGTGGTCGTAAAGGAGTTACGACCACGGTCGTGAAGCAGCTAACGTGGTCGTAAGGGTTACGACAACGGCAGTCGATAAAGCCTCAGCGTGGTCGACAGAATCACTGCGTGGTCGTAATCGAGTGGCGACTACGGTGATCGAGCCTACTACGTGGTCGAAGGAAGTGCAACGCAATGGCGGTGAACATGGTCGTAACTTCTGTAGGAGTTACAACTACGTGGTCGGAGCAGCAAGACGTGATCGGAGAGATCGCTATTAAGGGTATTTGAGATAGAATAGGAATTGTATTATTCCTTAACAGATACAATTCATATTCTATCTCTAATACCCTTAACAGTCACAACGTGGTCGTTATGACTACCAGGGTGGTCGGAGAACCAATAGAACGGTCGTAACGACACAGGAGGCGGTCGTAGCTCCTCCAACGTGGTCGTACGGCTGCAGTGAGTGGTCGTAGCGACGACAAGGTGGTCGTACGGCTCCTGGGAGTGGTCGTAAGAGACTGCAACAGCTTCCAAATCCATGGAAACATAAATTCACTGCTTAAAAAAGAAAAATTGCGAACTTGTTGTAGCACGCCCAATCGACACAATCTAACAACACCCGGTGCTGGGATTTGCGTCACCTTAGATACAGCCTCAAAAGTAGTCGATACTCGATACACACAGCAAACGCAGACTAGAGAACCTTGCGGATTGCAGCAAGGCCGTACTGGAAAGTTTTCAGTTTTTCGCGAGGACAAGCCAAACTTGTTGTAATCGAGCTACGCCCGCATTTGCACTAATCGAGAGGGGGAATGATCATACCTTGCAGCTCCGAGAGCGCGTAGGGGCCGACGTTCTCCTGGTTCGGGCCGAGCACGTACCACCCCACCTCGCCGCCGCCCTCCATGGATCTCCGAGCCGGGAAGTGGAGGCTGTGGCTGCAGATCCCGCCTCGCCGCCGCCGTCGGCACGAGATTGTTTGTGAGAAGCGACGGCCGGAGAAGGGGAGGAATTTGGGGGCCTGGGGTTTCCAGAATGGTCGAGCGAGACCAGCCAGGGTCGGGTCGGTTCTGCTGCCCTCAAGGAAACCTGAGCCTCTGTCCGTCCGATCAACCTATCCTAAGAACAGCTGCGTACAAGAGACAATCCTATTGTAAAATCTAACCATTGATATTTAAAGGGTAATAAAAAACCTCTTGGTTTGATATTAATTTTCGGCCATGGTAACGAAACAACTTGCAAATCACATATTAGAATATTAGGTACATTTACTACTCTATCATTTTCATAATACGCACGATAAGTAGTGCCAAGGTAACATGCTAACACAAATTATTCATAGGGATGAGATCAGAATGTATAAATCCTACTAACATATACATCTATAGTATCGGCAAGCCCCATCCTTTCTCTAAATTCTATTGGAGCACCTTTTTCCTCTGGACAAAAAAATAATATTTTATTTACTTTTTAAAAGTCAATAAAATGCCATTTGGACCATTAAATGTTCGAAAACAACAGTATTGAAAACATTTTTATAAAAAATTTACTCATGTTATTTTCATGTATCATCCCTACATATTATGGACAGTATGTTTAATTAAAATTAACACCATTTAGCTGCGAACATTCTAGGTAGTCAATTTGTTTTACTGGATAGAGTACGTAATAAAGCAATCTCCACAGAATTGAAGAATCTGCAAATTTCTTAGATCACAAACCGGACCAGATTATACATAGGGTGGACGTATTGCCTAGCTGCAGGTACATGGCCTATGGGCCTTAGATTGGCTAGGCCCGTGTGGCAGCCAGATAGCTCAGCCGTGATGGTATGGCCCAGTCATCCGGTGTACGCTCTGCAGTACTGTGATCTCCAGATCAAACACAGGATGACAGGAATTTGTTGGAGAAGTTAGAAACCAATTTGTAACTATACACAGTATTGTATGCTGGTAATCACCATTGATTACCAGCTTCCTTAGGGCATCTCATTTCTGTTTGGAGAAGATAAAAATCTTTACTATTATAAAAAGCGTTGGTTTTCAAGTTCATTCTCACTCTTCTCCTTTTAGCCGTCGATCAAAGATCAACCGTCCAAATCTGATATAGGTAGTTATTTGCTCCTCATTTTAAGATTGGCCAATGGGCCATGCTCTCATCTTCTCTCCCCGCATCCATGTGCATCCGACTTACTTGACATATTTAAAAACTTTTAGAACATGTTTGTATGCATATTCTAAAATTTTTTACCACTCGTGAGTTTTAAAATGTGTAATATGAGTGGTAACTAGTTAATTTAAAATTTTCAAGTTGCCGGCCGACTTACGTCGTCTCCTCTGTCTGACTGCGTCCGCGTATTCCAAAAGCTGTTTTCTAAATTTTGTTCCAGTAGCTACTCGTTCCAGTTATTACTATTCTATTTTAGCCAAAAATCAAAATTTATTGCAAAAGAATGTTAACTCTAACCGATTAAAACAATCGCTTAGGGCATGTATAATAGTACATGTCAGCTGACTGTAAACATATGCCACATATTTTGGGTGATGTAGAGGAAGAGAAGAGAGATAGATGATATCTACTATTTTAATAGATGATCTTATAGATATTTTTTTACTGACTATATTATTATATAGATAACATATTAATTGTATAAAACTATTACAGACAACACATTGTATGATTATATGTATTGTCTTTGGTTCTATTGTAGATGATATGAAAATATAT
Source organism: Bonia amplexicaulis (assembly GCA_036346245.1). Classification (NCBI taxonomy): domain Eukaryota; kingdom Viridiplantae; phylum Streptophyta; class Magnoliopsida; order Poales; family Poaceae; genus Bonia; species Bonia amplexicaulis. The sequence continues at coordinate 12,601,573 of CM070745.1, read as the reverse complement.
TATAGACTATCGTTGTTTATACCATTATGAGTTTGTTCTTTTTTACTGTGGCTTATGACTTTTGGTGCGGCTTGTGACTTTTGGGCTGTTTGTGCGAGAGATTATAGAGTAACAGAAATTCACGTGTGATTTTTGCCGATATAAATAAAGTCAGTACAGTATGTACTACAATTAACTGGTAAATCTTATTTTAAAAAATACTTTATTTAAAATCTAATTATTATAGAAAACGAAAAGAACCGGAAAAAATATTTTATTTAAAACTTTTCTATTTTTCAAGACAGGATCTATAAGTTAAATATAGTACACGTTAAAAGCTTAACATCGTATCATCGCCTAAAATCGCAAAAGTGTCGATAACTTTTAGCGGTAAAATTCAAAAAACCGGAAGCCAAAAATACAGGCACTATACATCCTCCTGCATGCACGCTAGGCTGGTCGTCGTGACTCGTGAGCTAACGGGAAGATGCTTGCTTTGGCTACCGACACGCGGGCCCCACGGGCACCCGCCCTGTCTGTTCCCGTCTCCAACGGCCGGACACTCCTCTGTCCCCGCGCCTTTTTCAAACTAGCCGTTAAACCTGCGTTCCTCTTCGTCTCGCCCCTCCTCAAACGGTCGGATTCCTCCTCCACCCATTTAAACCCCACAGCTCACTCCACTCCACCCCACCCCACTCCACGCCACTCCACTCCTCGCGAGTCGCGAACACAAGCTGCCTCTCCCCCTCTCTCTGCTTGCCGGTCGCTGACAGCAGCATGGGCCTCTCGGTGATCGCTCCGCCGGCGGGGGACTCGGCGTCCCCGGCGCACCGCCGCGCGCGCCGCGCGTTCCTCGTCTCCAACTACATGATCCTCGGCGCCGCGTCCGGGTGCGGCTTCCTCACGCTCTCCCTCCGCCTCGTCCCCTCCGTCGACGGCTTCCTCCTCATCCTCCTCCACGCGCTCACCGTCGCCGCCGCCGTGGCCGGGTGCGCAGTCATCGCCGCGCCCGACCCGCCCCGGGGCCGCGTCTACACCGCCCACATGGCCGGCACCGTCGTTGTCTCCATCCTCCAGGGCGCCGCCGCCGTGCTTGCCTTCTCCCGCACCGACGACTTCCTCGCAGTCGGGCTCAGGTCCTACGTCCGCGCGGAGGACGGCGCCGTCATCCTGCGGATGGTCGGCGGGCTCGGCGTCGCCATCTTCTGCCTCGAGTGGGTCGCGCTCGCCCTCGCCTTCGTGTTGAGGTACTACGCCTACGTCGACAGGGAGTGCGGCGGCAACCCGCTGCGCCGCAGCGCCAAGGTCGGCGGCGAGGACGGCCCCGGCAACTGGCCGTGGCCCTTCCAGGTGTGATCCAACCCAAGGACATGAATGCTACGTTTCTGGAAGGAGGTAGTTTGGGGGCGAGAAGAACCGAGAACTATGAGTTCTTGGAGGAAAAATTAGTGTTCGGTGCTTTACTATATGTGGGGATGGGATATCATTCGTTTATTGGTTCTGCTGTGCTGTGTAATACTATATGACTATGTTGTAATATGCACTGTTGCGCCTCTATATTATGTGAAATCACAGTTTCATCGACTCCCTTTTGGTGATCTTGATACCGGTAAGATTACACTGACACTGACAGTAACAACAGTACATGGAACACTGTTGAAAATATTCTTGTTTCCTTTGTTGCTAGTAGTATGAGTCGGTTTGACGTGTACTGGTTGTGTATACAAAGTATACGAGTAGAGGAAAGAAATCGAATCGGTGGTAGAGTCCGTTTTGTAGTCAATATATCGAGTAGCAGAGTAAACGAGAAAAAAAGTGAACAAGAGCGATCAATTGTGATTGAGAAGTTGAGAGAGAAAAAAGAAAAGAGGCTCCCGAGAAAACAAACTATGTTCATGTGCTTTATCGAGTGCTCGAAATCATCGAGAACGAAGGGTGCTTGAAGGTAATGTTTGTTTGCAGTTGAAGAGGTGGCAAAGTGGCCGTGGTCGAAGGCGTTGTTTACGGATGAAGTTATGAGTACGTGCAAAGCGCAGCGGAAGCGTGGTCGTAATCTTATTAAGAAGAAACTATGAGCACGTACGCAACAGAGAAGGCGTGGTCGTTACGAGGACGTGCTGATCGTAACAAGGCTACAAGTACGAACCAATCGGAAAGACATAGTGGTAAGCCGGAGTGGTCATTACTCGGTTACAAACAACAGCAAAGAGTACTCGTAACTAGCTGAGTAGTCTAAACCACAATGCGATCGTAAATGAGCTACGACTACTAAGATCGAAGCTTCAATGTGATCGTAAACGTCAAGTGAAACAACAAACAAGAGGTAGAAGAGATTCAGATATCCTTACTAACGCCATAGTCTTTTTGAATCTGAATCCGGACGTAATCTGAGCAAGAAGAACATCATTGGCTTTCTTTTGGTATTAAACAGTGATCTTCTGGGATTCGCACATTCCGTCCCTGGGAACCGTTGTGCATGAACTGTGAAGTGAGCTGATGAAATGATGGTTCTGGTTTGACAGTCCCTGCTTCTCTGTTGTTTCGGGTGACTTCCTTTCGGGATTTAATCAATCTGTGCTTCTCTGTTGATTTTGCTGGCCTGGCCGCCGTACCTGTGCAAATTTTGTCTTGCTCTCGGCTAACTGAACAATGCTCTTGCTGAAGTAAAGTTCTGAATTCCACTAACCCCCGGCCTACTTCTAGGCCGTTCGTTTGGTGTCATCTGAGTTCACATCCAATTGGATTATTGGACGATACACCATGGTTGCACCGGAATACGACTAAAGCTCGGTTAAGATTCAGCTTAGATCACGCTACCCACAAACGAAGCTGCACAAGCAAGCAACCGTCCAGCTTTGATCAATCAATACCCAAAACTGACAGCCAAAGCAAATGGTGGGCGGGGAGTCAACTTCCAGTCTTTGCATGGTCGTCTGAATTTTGTTTTCTTTTTTCGCCTGATTGCCAGCGTCAGTATGGTGATCCTGCTCCTCTCAAACTAATTTGCGCGATGTAGCACATTCTTGTCGACAAAAAAGAAAGATCATTAAAGTCAGGCTGCCATTAGATTCTGACTTGTGCTGTGAATTCTCCTCAACTGTTCTCAGACTCTGGCTCTCTGCCTGACGTTCCAGTATAGTTTGTGCAAGGCTCCCCCAACCTAGTGGCTATGGAGTATTTTCACAATTAAGTCTCTGCCCATGCGGGCAGCTGGCTCCCTGGAGCATACGGCCGCCGTCCGTTTGACTTGAAGCGGCGGCCGCTACCGCACCCGCAGGCGGCTTAGCTCGAACCCCTGCCCCTACCACCTCTCCTCGACGAGCCCGACCGCGCGAGCACAGCAACTGATCCTCCTCCTCTCTCGGCGCGCGCGCCGTACGTCACCGTGCTCTCCGTGCAATGGACTACTCGGGATCCAAGGAGTTGTCTCCACGAGGTAATCACTCGCGGCAATTCCTCTCCTTTCCTTCACACGCGCGCGGGCATTCTTGCTTCTGTGCCTCGCGGCCGACGCTGACGGCTGACGGGGCTTGTCCCGTTTCCGTGGGCTGTGCATCGTCGTGCAGGGCGTGGTGGTCGAGGAGACGGTGGCCGTACGTGCTGACCGGCGCCAACCGGGGCATCGGCCACGCGCTGGCCGCGCGGCAGAATTTAGTACTAGTAGATATTACTTGATTTGTAGAAACTTTTAGACAGAAACTAGTTACAGTTATCAGTTTAAGAAAGCACTTAGTCACAAATTCACAGCAGTTGCTACATGAATCAACGTTGTGACATCTTGCATCACAATAAATGGCCTTAATCGCTGAGCTATCGCAGTTGACAATTTGGCAATTGTCATATCAAGAAGGCAACTTTATCAAAATTGGCCTTCTGGTGACCTGAAAACCCAGGAAAACTCGATAAGATTGCCGCGAGATATCCATAAGATTGCTGGTCCGGGAGCCTGGACCAGAAGTTCGATTGACATAGACTCCCGTACGCGCTTCCTCCGGGGAAATTAACTCCGGTAGGCCAGTTTTACGTATCATACAGTTTCGTTACGTGCATTGCATGGTGCCAAGTGTCTAGGTTCTTTTTGGCTTTAGTTTTGACTTATCATTTTCTATTATAGTAACTAAATTTTAAATGGTACGTCTTTTACTGATTCAGAATTTAGTACTAGTAGATATTACTTGATTTGTAGAAACTTTTAGACAGAAACTAGTTACAGTTATCAGTTTAAGAAATTGCATGGTTAGTCACAAATTCACAGCAGTTGCTACATGAATCATTATTGTGACATCTTGCATAAATGGCTTTAATCGCTGAGCTATCGCAGTTTTAATTTGGGATTACTGGTAGATTATATCAGTTCATTATACCGATCAAAATCACATGGAATGGTTACGTGCATTGCATGGTGCCAAGTGTCTAGGTTCTTTTGGCTTATAGTTTTGACTTATCATTTTCTATTATAGTAACTAAATTTTAAATGGTACGTCTTTTTAAGATAGGATTTACAGGTAGATTATAGTATATATTGTACCGAGTTCAGTTATACCGATCAAAATCACATGGAATGTTCTATCCTTGTGGCGCAAAACACAAGCAGAAGCAAATCAAGCAGAGCGAAGGAGTGCAGATTTCCCACAACCACTTGTGGCTACATGAACCATCTAGACCATCCATCTCGCTCTAAGATTCGTGCACTTCTATCTCCCTCCACCCCTCTCCGAGCTTTAATTTTTTTGGTACGTGTTGGCCGACACGAGCCGCCCAGACGACGTTTTAGGAGAGGTTTTTGGCGTAGCGGCGGCGCGGTTTCCTTTCGGCAAGGTTTTACGGCGGCGGCGTGGTTTCCTCGCGGTTTTCGACGAGGTTTTGCAGGGCGGAGAGACTTCTGGCGACGGCCTGCGCAGCTGCGGGGGTGGTGGTGGCGCGGCCTCCGGCGATGGCCTGCCGCGGATGCAGCGGCGGCTTGGGAGGAAAGAGAGAGGGGGGAGGACAGAGAGATGCAGCACGAATCTTGGAGCAACATGGGTGGCTGAGATAGTGCATGTGGCATGCACTTGTGGTGTTGACATTTCGAGAGCAAAGCAACGCGAAGGCTCCCCCTAACCTAGTGGCTATGGAGTATTTTCACAATTAAGTCTCTGCCCATGCGGGCAGCTGGCTCCCTGGAGCATACGGCCGCCGTCCGTTTGACTTGAAGCGGCGGCCGCTACCGCACCCGCAGGCGGCTTAGCTCGAACCCCTGCCCCTACCACCTCTCCTCGACGAGCCCGACCGCGCGAGCACAGCAACTGATCCCTCCTCCCTCTCTCGGGCGCGCGCGCCGTACGTCACCGTGCTCTCCGTGCAATGGACTACTCGGGATCCAAGGAGTTGTCTCCCACGAGGTAATCACTCGCGGCAATTCCTCTCCTTTCCCTTCACGCGCGCGCGGGCATTCTTGCTTCTGTGCCTCGCGGCCGACGCTGACGGCTGACGGGGCTTGTCCCGTTTCCGTGGGCTGTGCATCGTCGTGCAGGGCGTGGTGGTCGAGGGAGACGGTGGCCGTACGTGCTGACCGGCGCCAACCGGGGCATCGGCCACGCGCTGGCCGCGCGGCTCGCGGAGCACGGCCTCACCGTGCACTTCAAGGGATTAACGATGTAGTGACGATATCTAGTGACAACATCATGTTTTGTCGCTATTTACTGTATTTGTAGTGACAAAAACTATTTTTCTCACTACTTTATCAACAATTAGTGATAAGATATACATTACTACAGAAAGTCTAATATTAGACGTCAAATCACAGACGGTTTTTGTAATAAAAACCGTCTGTAATACTGGCATACCATAGACTGTTTATATTTAAAAAACCATTTGTGATATGTTTCCCGCCTTGCAATTTCCCAAAATTTTATAATTTCCCGCCTGAGTTCGAGTAGGATTCAGTTTTGAGGCACCTTCAGTAAAACGGGCATAATTTTTGCATACGGTGTTCATTTTCGACGTTCTTGTACTCGTTGGAAAGCTAACAACGAGCCCGATCCAAAAAAATGACATGCTTGTGCTTGTCGCCCTCCAAGACCCCAAAAATCGGCCATCTTTGGACCTAAACCTGCGTCGCAAGTTTTTGATTTCTGTTTTTACCCTTTTTCTTGGTCTTCCTTTCAGAATTTGGATTTTGCTTCAACTGAAAAGTTGTAGATCTCATCGAAACCTTTCAAATGAGTATATATAAGCCATATAAAACTTTGTTATTTTATCTTTTCAGACTAGTTGTTTATATTGCATCGGTATATAAAATTTTGTGCTCTAATTCACAGATGGTTGGCATATAGAACCGTCTGTGATATTCATTCATCACAGGCGGTTCTAGCTACCAAACCGTCTGTGATAATCTGACCACTGGGCCCGTCGATCATCTTCAACCCAATCCTAGCCAATAGAAATCCACCAATCCTCACCCCACGGATTGTAGCTCCGCCTCTCCATCTCCGCGCCAAAAAAATTCACACTCTCTCCCCTATAAATAATCACCAGAATCTAGCCTCCTTTCTGTTCTCCTCCTTACTGTTCTCATCCTCCTCCTCCTTGCCCCACGAAGCAGACAATACACAAGGATCTTTACTTTTCTCTGTTCTTGTTGTGTTAGCTAGATGGACAACATGTTTGTTGTTTTGGGATATTGTAATGATAGGCTCTAATCTTAATAAAAATAAAATGTGTACTGTGTTTCATACTATATTTGCTTATTTTCATTTCAATTAATTAATTTACGAAATGGATGTTTTATGTTTGTTAAATGAAGTGCGATGTGAATTGGATATTTTATGTTTGTGAAATGAATTGAGATGTGAATTGTATGTATACATGTACATGTTGATCTGCTCGTTTCAGAGGGCATGGCTAGCATTTCCTGAAGCTAGTCAATAAACAGAAATAGATTTAGGGATATAAAAGAATATCATAGACGATTTTTAACTAAAAACCGTCTGTGATAGCTGATAATCACATACGATTTTTAACTAAAAACCGTCTGTGATAAAAACCGTCTGTGATTATCAGCTATCACAGACGGTTTTTAGTTACAAACCGTCTGTGATAACGTTCGATTATCACTAACCCATAAATTCAGACGGTTCATAAAACCGTCTGTGATGACGTTTTTGAACCATCTGTAATATGGTTTTCTGTAGTAGTGATAATACCATCACTAGACAACATAGTAGTGATGACTCTCCAGAGACGAACTATCATTTTATCACTGCTTCATTTAAAAAATAGTGATAAGCTAGTGACTACTTTGTAGTGGAACTATTACACTGTCACTACTACATTTATAATTAGTAATGAAATATTATATCATCACAAAATGCTTGGTAGCGATGATTCTAGAGTGACAAACTTTTACGTTGGCACTGCTTTATTTATAATTAGTAGTGAAACCTTATGCCATCACAAGACACTTTAGTGGTGACGATTCTATAGTGTCGAATTGTAACATTGTAACTACTTCATTTATAACTAGTAGCAATGTGTTACGTCGTCACAAGACACCTTAGTAGTGACAAACTATTATGTTATGTAGTTATAACTAGTAGCAATGTATTACGTCGTCACAAGACACCTTAGCAGTGACAAACTTCATTTAATTTAAATTCCATCCTCCTTCAAATAGGATATGCTCTAAGTCCATAGACTTCCTTATAATAACTACAATAATTTTCTCTATCTTGCGAATTCCTACTTTGTTTGAAGTATATTGCTTTGCTTCAAGTTTGCTTTGATTCTTCTACTGAAAGGAACTCCAACTACACTCAATAGCAGAGAGCAGTAGATGTTACTAGTTTCAAACACAAAAAATGAACCAAAAAGGGAGCACCCTCTATTGCTCTGCATAGTCAATTGTATAAGTTTAGAAATCAAGTTTCCAACATTTTTGTAATCACATGAGCAACATGCAACACATCTACACACAGCATGGATGAAGAGCAAAAATAGACAGTTAGTATAGTTAATAAGTTGTGTAAGAGGAAGCTGTTAGACCATGTGATCGTTCTGGATTTGTTGATGATGAATAATTGATATTTAGTCTTTTAAAATTTGCATTCGTGAAAATTCGGGTCGATGCGTTTCTGTGCTTCAGTTTTCAGGATGGCAAAACGACCACTGCAGATTTCGACCACGGACGGAAGTCCGATCGATAGGTTCAAACGGCAGATTTCGACCACAGTAAGGCAACCACTGCATTTTTGACCACGTTAGACTTTGACTACGTCAGATTTCGACCACGTTCAACTTCGACCACGTCTGACTTCGACCACGTCCGGCTTCGACAACGATAAGTAATCGTAGATTTTGACCTCGAACAATGAACCGGTCGTAAGCGACAGTAAACCGGTCTTAGCTACATTGAACCGGTCATAGGTCGTAAGGTCATATACTACAGTAACCAGTCGATGGTCGTAGCTACAATAATTTTTCATGGTCGTAGGTATAATACCTGGTCGATACTCGATAGTCGTAGATTTTACTGGTCAGCACTCAATAGTCATGGACTTTAAGGGTCGATACTCGATAGTCGATGACTTTATGATCCGCACTTGCAGACTTTGCATACTGTTGTTGTTATCTTAGACTTTTCGGTTGGTTGTTGCAGACCTCGCGATTGGTAGTCGAATGCTTTTGCGATTGGTTGCCTAGGCTTCGCAGTTGGTACTCGTAGACTTCATGGTCGGTACGAGTGTTTTAATTCTTGTGATCTTTGAGTACCTCGAGTACTCGTGTTGGGTCAGTAGTTGACTGATCTAGTCGTAGCGGTTGTCGGTGATACTCGAATTTTGGTGATCAGTGATGCAGTGATTAGTTGGTAGTCGTAATCGTAGCGATCGGTACTCGATAGTTTTGGTCGGTAGCGATACTTGTTATTCCTGAGTGTTTTGAGTGGAGCATTGGTAATTCATGAGTACTTGTTGTTTTCGAGTACTCGTTGAGCTAGCGGTCGTATTGAGTAATATAAGGTTGATTTCTGGATAGCGATGTGATTTGTGGTCGTAGATGACCAGGTTGGTGTTGTTGGTTAGTTGAGGTTATGATTATACGTGTGTGCTGATGACGGTCAAGTTTGGAAGAACTTGTATTAGAAAAAATATTTTTTGGTCTTTGCATGTTCAGGTGAGCGTGGAGACGATCATGGTCGGTGATGAGGAGGACCTGGACTATGATGGTGATATCCGAGGTCTAAATGGTTGATAATGTCATGCGAGGTGGTTGGGCTAACGCTAGAGCACGTGGGAATCAAAGGAGGTGATGCGTGGAGAAGCTACGGGCGGTGTGGTCCTGGAGGCTTTGACACGGAAGTTGATGAGGCGTGATGAAGATATGGGAATTGTGATCCTGGAGGCTTCATCACGTGTTGCGTTTGGAGTTGTAGATGTAGTCCATAACTGAGAAGATTGAGAATTTGAATAAAACACGTGTTTAGAAAGATTTCAGGTCTTTTGATTTGAGGAAGAGATAGGATTTCGTGTTTGTGTTTGAGTCGAACACGATTTAGGGCTCTAGCATATAAAAGCAGGTAGGGGCTAAGGGATTTAGCCATGGTTTTTTAGGAAGCTTTTTGTGCTAATATTTTTAGTGGCGCTTGTGAGGGCGTTTTGTAAATCCACGAAAATCCAGTAATAAAGAACATCTTGAATCAATTTGGTTCGTGATGTGTTGAAGATTTCTGGTGATTGCTGTCTCAGCAGAAGTGTTCAACTACGTATAAAGGTGATCAAGAGACTCTACTTCTATATTGACGTTTTTGAGTACGTTTAATCTGATCGAAGATTGGAGCTGAACGATCCGGCGAGCGGCTAAGCGTCGAGTAGTCGATCGAGCTGTTAAAACCTTTGTCAACTACTTAAAGATTTCAAAAAGAGGAGATATCATTCACCCCTCTTTGATTACGTCAAACGATCCTACAGAAGCAACAAGGCAAATATCTATTCAGATTTGGGAGAGAGACCTGAAAGTGACGGGGACATTCTTCAAGTGGTGCACACCGTAGCTCTACTCCCAGATGTGACCTCGCGGCCGCGCGTGAGATACATTATGTTGTATGTGATGCTAGGATGATACGCACGTATGCCATGCACGATGTTGTACATGATGGAGAAAGTAGTTTGGATCAGTCTTCGGTCGCTAGCGATTACGAAAAGAGGTCAGGCGTATCTGCCAAGATGCTCTAGTTGAACAAGCATCCAGTGTTCCAGTCATCTCATCTCTTACTCCTGTCTGGGCAATGGATCGTGGCTTGCTGAACGTACCGTGTAGTAGTAGTAGTACTAACCACATGATTCTCTGCCAGTTGGTACTGGCACGCCTTGCCCGCTGCTTCTGCATGTCATGTCTCCCCTGGCGTCTGAAAGTAGGAGTAGTACTCTGCCAAAGCCTTCTGTTCTTCTCGCACTGTATCTCTGTACCTGTTCAGGGGGGGTTAAATGGGCTCAAGTCTAATTCAAACTCCATGCAGGTCCAGAGAAAATTTAGTTTTTTTCTTTGACATGTAATATGGGCCCATTTGTGGAGTTTGGATCAAAGTCTAGGCCTGGCCAGGTGTGTCACTATTCCCACTTTCCCAGTACGCATCAATGCAGTAAAAACAACACAGGCGGAGCTGATACTTGCACAATTTTTTTTCCGTAGAAAGCCAATACTTGAACGAGGCAAGGCTAGTAGGTTTGACATAACTTCACAACTCAAATTGCTTGTTTGAGATGGCTGAGGTGGTGCTTCAAACGATTTATAAGTCTAGGTTTCGGTTTTTATACTATAGTAGTTGAAAATACATGTAAGCTGTTGTTAGTTTTTATGTGTAATTAAATTAATAAAAGAAAATTTATATTATTCTAGATAATATAAAGAAATAAGAAAAAGCCAAAAAACCAAAACAAGATAAAATTAAAAGTAAAACTAGAAGCGAGAAGTCAGAATCGTTGGAGCAGGGATTTGCCCATATCTTACAGGCACTTCTCACAGAACTTTTTTAAAAAAACAATATACTTTTTTAAGGCATCAATCACCCATATCTATTGTTTGAGCTGTTGGCCCGTGGCCGAAAATGCCAAACGAGACTTGTCCAGCAGCGGGCGCAGGAAGCCCCGATTCCGGGCTCAAAAAAGCCCACGGGCGAGTTTAATTAGGAGGGCCCACGCTTAAAAATCTAGTACCACTACTAATTCCCAAAAGCGCTCACCGGGAGGGCCCACTCGAGGCGAGATTGGTCAGGCTGGACGACAAATCCTGTGGGCCCATGCCGGTGCAGGGTTGGCTGCTGCACTCTACTGCTGCCGCGACTCAGAGCGCGAGACCCTTTTGCTTTTCCAGCCCAAAAGAAGGGGAACATCAATCATGCACGCCGACTTGTACTCCAAACCTTTTAGATTAGGGAGTACTATGCAAATATGTTATGTTATCTCAAGTAGTTCTTGCTTCCTCGCAGGGCCGTTTGTACGTTAATATTGTAGCCATCTTGTGTGGTGCATACGGGGAGTTCGTGTCTCCGACAGTATGATGTATTGATTGAGACGGCCGAACAAACTGGCATGCTAATTAATCGTTCTTAGTTAGGACTCTTAAGGTTGTTTCTGAAACTTTTACATCATCTAAAGACAATATTATTCTAGATAACATCTGCAACGATAAATCAGTTTTTAACTATTTTTACCATAACTTTACTGTCTTACACCATCTCACTATTTACGTTGATTTATAAGCTTAAATCATCTTTTATACAAGAGACATCACATTATCTCTTCCTACATCATCTTTCCTCCATATAAGATTTTTTCCATTTAATATGGCTAGCAGATAATGAAGATAGTATTATTGGAGATGCTATTAGCATCTCAAGCCATGCTTCCGACCCAACTATGACCGGTTACATCTCGAGATGGTGTCTTTGGTTGGCGAGTGCTAGTGTGGAGGCATGTGTATTGCATGAGCTTCTTTTTCGAGGAACACATTGCGTGAGTTGAGATGTGCATCGACAAAGATGGTACCCCCTATTCGCTTGTGAACGCATGTCTGCCTCTAAAAACGAAAGACACACGGAACATCGTTCCTACTACCACCACGATACGGTGCGGCGATGAGTTGACACGATAGTCCTGCGGTAGTTAGGACGGAGGACTCGACGACAAACCATTCGTTCGATTCTGACCTAGTTTGGTCTTGATCCCTTCCTGTCGGATCAACTCGAATCTACCCACCTCCTTGGTGGATTCGGTCGGACACGAGGTGGTAGTGTGCCAGACCGTGGCGGGCATGCGTGGTTGAAACGCAGAGGTTGTGCGACAGTTCTTTGGGTTCGGCTGCCAGTATCGGTGCTGGGTTGGGTGGCGTGGTAGCGCTTGACCCACCGTGAGAGTGGCGGCTCCAGATTTCAATGGTGTGCGCCCACATTCTAGATCTGGCACTTTCGTCTGGTGGAGGTCCACCTTGGCACCGTTCTTTGGTGGTGACTGGCCAGCGTGTGGGGTTCCCGACAGGCTACCACTGTTGGCTTGCGTGGTGGAGGCTGGCCTCACCGTTGAAGCCACCACGACATCGTCTACGGCGGGCGCCCTGCTTCGGTGTTAGATCGGGAGCCGGCCGGTGCATGGCCTAGTGGGTCTGTGGTCAGCTGTTGATACGGGGTCGCCCGATCTTCTCGACGTGGGATGGATACTCACGAGAGTCTTGATGAATCGTAATGATCCTCCAATGTCAATGCAAGGGACGAACACTCTTTAATCCGCCAAAATACACTCGTGTTGATTTCGACGACCACCAAGCGAAGATCTATCGTGCTCCCAACCCCAACGGAAAGGTTGAACGATCTTGATTGAAGAAAATCACTCCTAATTCCCTATGGAACTTCGGCAGCAATGCTAACTCGAAAAAACTTTAGTAGATTCATTATTCTCAAACGTGGTCTGCCTTACAATGGGGGTCTAACCCTCAATATATAGTACACTGTCAACCTCATGGCTGGATAAGAGGTCCTAAACCAACTCCAACTTATCCCTACATGTATTTGGAAACAAACTCACACAAAAGGAAAACCCTAAAATTAAACCGTCATAATGTTTCGATCATAACTTTTAATCCGTGATGAATTTGGAGGTGAGGCCAGATCCATTGTGTAGCCATTGAAATTATATTTCCAATGAGTACAAGAACACCTGAATCGGACTCTGTTTGTAAAAGTTATGGCCTTTTTAGCAACTGCCTGTCAGGCTGTCCCGAACCGAATCCGAATTGAATTCTGAGTTGAATCCGAGTTTGAATTGGATTGAGCACGTGGGAGGTCCGAATTTGGCTTGAAAATCTTATCCAAAACTTGTAGTTTAAGTCCTTAGGCTCCTCCCTTTTTGCTCTCCCACTGCATTGGTTTCTTTCCTCCTTGTGCTTCTCCATAACTTTGGCCCCGGAATCATCATAATATTCAAACCTAATAATAAACAAGAATTTGACATAAGGTAGTATATCGTTCCCACAAATAGAAGGAAATTCATTAAGAAACAAATTCACGACAATATTTAATGCGGCTCAATGCTTCTTTCCGGTGAAATAATGTATTTGACTTAAAAGTGCTAAGCATATGCGTATCCGCATCATCCTCCCTTCTTCAAGAAAAGTCGTCCTCGCTTTTGATAGCTGAAATTGTACTAAACAAAGAATACAACGTGTATGCATGGTATATGTATTGGTCGATTACACCCTTTCGTCTTTCACATTACTATTACCGGAGGTGTAGTAAGCAAAAGAACAACACATATGCGTGGTATATGTATGAATCAATTATTGTGTCATTCTCATTCGCACTGTTTTGCACAAACCAATTGATACTACAATAGCTATCAAATGCATACATTGCAATGTTTTCATTCACATCATTCTCCTCCCATAAGAAAAAGTCGTCCTCGACTTTGCGAAGTACGTGGACAAGTCATTAATGGGGAAAATCAGATCAAACGGTTCAAATATGGAAGATAAAATTTTAATTGCCTTCATTGCTTCATTACGCTACTCTGATTATCTGTACATGATTGTTCATCGAAAGAGGAACAAGTAGGCACAAGAAATCTTTGTAAACAGCAAGCACTATTGTTAAACCTCATCTCATTGTGATCATGACGTGGTATAAAAGATTGTTTGTCCAAAATATGCAATTTCAACTTGGCAAGCTTATCACATGTAATGCATATTCTATAAACATAAAAGTTGTCATCTACACCATAATCTCCGATCAAATTGAACTTATATGTGTAGGCACATGAACTAACTAGTGATTTTAAACATGCAATTTCAGCAACATTCTCAATGACACTAGATAGCTCTTTAGGGTCATCGAACATAATATAATATAAAGAATCATCATTAGATATTCTAGAAAGAACTTCCTTATGAGTAATTAATTCCACATTATGTAAATTGACCAAAGAAATTTCGAACATGGAATTTTCGAATGAACACATGAGTTCTCACAATTACTCACATTTTCACAAATAAATTCAGAACCAATATGGTTACCTCTATTATTCCTTTCAATTGATGTAGGTGTTGTAGGTATTAAATCATCATGATGTAACAACGGGCAGCAAGTACTTCATCTTTAACTATGATTATCTCCTCATCGTTTATCTCCAATGGTGCCAATTGTTGAACATTTGGCTCCTCTTCTTTAATTTCAACTCGCACAATATGAGGAACAACACTAGAAGTAGATATTAATGTGTTAGTTTCAAAATCAACCTCACTTTGTCTATCTTCTACTTCTCTATTTTCTTTTGGTGTATCTCTCACACTCTCGGTTTGGATGCTCTCAAACTCACATATGGTGGAATCACACGTTCGCTCTTTTCAACACTCTCACTCAATTTGGCTATGTGGCTCTCATTATCAACTGGGTTTTGATGCATCTTAATTGTTGTATGTATCATTGGGACAGCACAAGATGTCTCCATTCTTGAAGGAAAGTCTCATGCTCGGTCTTCTTCTCATGTGTCACACTAGTGGAACCATAAGAATGAAGTATGGACATGGATTGAACCGTGATGTACGTGTCTCCATAAGTCTCTTCTCCTCCTTAATAGCACAATTCACAAGATCATGCAAGTTACTAAAATATTTATGTTGAAGTATAGCGGCGATCTCGAATTCAAGTCACCCTTGAAGTATGTCTTCTCCTTATTGGACTAGTGACACCAAGCACGATACATTGCATCTTGTAGTTCAAAATAGTAATCTTGGACAATATTACTACCTTGTGTGATATTCTCCAAATGGTGAAGCAATTCCTGCGCATAATAGGATGACACAAACTCGCTCCTCATGAACGCCTTCAAATCGACCAAGATTTAATGAATTGTTTTCAATTAGTTGTTGCCACCAACAATAAGCATAGTCTTCAAACTCCTCGTGGCACGTTTCACCTCTTGATCTTTGGAAAGTTTCGAAATCTAAACACTTTCTCCATTTGACATTCCCACTCAAGATACTCCTCTGGATCATCAACGCCATAGAAAGGAACAAAGCTATCTTCTTCTTGTTGTGGATCAAGTGCTCGCACAATATCATTCACGATGTTTTTATGTATCACCTTCATTTGTTGATTGAGCTCAATGCATAAATCCGGCATATCCACCTGATGTTGAAATCGAGTCATCGAGGTATTAAGATTAACTTTAATCTCATCACCATAGTTATCTTCTCTACCTGCCATGGTTAGATTGTACAAAGAAAATACCAAAACCATAAATATATGGACAATATGTGGAGTTCACTCAATCTCACTTTTTCTCTCCCAAGTAAAGTTCTTATCTTTTCGAAGTGAATTGAGGCCAAAAGAAACTTACACTTGGTAGTGGCTATCATAACAAGTGATGATCAAACGGATTTAAAAGTGACTCATAATTGCACGGCAAAGGATGTTTTGTGGAGCTTGGTTAGGAAGTATTTATCCTACACGATCTGAATTTCTCGATGTCGTAAAATTAAGTAATAATCCAAGTTAGAAAGTATTGCATATGTGCTGATCCAAAAGATTTAAGTGAAGTATATGAACGCACACACAAAGATCAATGTGACTCGATGCAAACAAAGGAATGAGCTAACTAGAGGCAATCTGAAATTAAAATTAGATAACTCATTTTGCACCAAGTACTAGGAGAGACACTACCAATTGCAATGATATGAATGTAAGGGCACAAGATTGCTCAAAGGAATTAAATACACAAGCTGAATTTATGGACTAAGAGCTCATCCTAGATTCGGCCAAGATTCCTAGAGCGGTGGTGTGGCCAGAGGCGGACGGAGATGCTAGCATGGAGGCCGGCGGACGGTACTGTTCTTGTGGTGGGCGGCCTTGTGAGGCGGTCACACCGGACCGTGGTGGGTGATGGGCTTGCTCCGTGTGGTGTGGTGCCATGTTTTGGATGAAAACCCTAGATCTGGCTCTCTTTAGCAGGATCTGACGATGACAACGTCCTTAGGCGTCATTTCTCTCCTTGGAGGCGTCGTCTTGGAGCCGTACCTCACTCACCGCGGGTCATTGTTTCATTTGTCCAGGGTGAAAATCTCAGATCCGGCTCTTGCTAAATCGGATGACAGCGACGCCTTCAACGGCGTTCCCTCCTTAGAGGCGTTACCTTGAACCACCTGCCCTACCCTCCTCGTTGTCCCCTCAGCATCATTTCCTTCCTGGTTGTGACTGGGCTGTCCTCACCCGAGTGGTAGGGCGGCCTAGTATGGCTCTAGTGTTAGGGCGGCGCGGCGAGTGGCGCCTGTGTGCGTCGATGGGTCAAGCTAGCGTTTGTTAGCGAATGCCCTTTGCTGTGGGGTTGTTATCGTGTTGGTGCGTGCTGCGGTGAAGTCAGAGCCACCGGGTCGTGGACGCGATAGGTGGCAACAATAACACGTGTTATGTCGAGTTCGGCGTCCGTGTTGGAGTTGGTTATGATTGTCATAGACATTTGTCTTGTTGGACAATTAGAGTTGTATTTTTTTGTACCCAATTTTTTTTGGACCTTTACTTCTTCTTATATGAAAAAACAGTAACGACTGTTTCTTAAAATAATAGATTTTGTCCCATGTGAAATCTCCCCGGGCGGACGTGACTTACTACCCGCGCTGTTTGATTTGGAACGTTCATCCTTAATTGGGCTGCTTGTACAAGTAGTAAGTACCTCAAACTGCTGCAGCAACCAACGGTAGGCAGGGGTTCATCATATCGGTTCATACCGATCACGCACTTACCGCGAACAGAGCCAATAAATGCCCAGCTAAGGCTTCGGGTTCTCTAGATGGGTTTATGTAACGAGTCAATAGGATGTTGATACGTGGTACATAAGTACTGTAGCGAAATACTGTGGCATAATTTTTCAGACATGCTACGGAGCATCAGTGCCATGTGTCGACGCCCTATTAACTCGTTACACAAATATATCTGTGCTACCGTTACACAGTAAAATTTCCCCAATTTCTCGGCAGGGCCGGCCCGTCCGGACGCTAGGCGTTGCGTCGGTTGCCCGATCATTAACTCCGGTCGTCCGGCACTGCATTTTGCCCACGCGGCAGCGTGAAGCGGCACCAAAATCCCGTCGGTTTCGCAGCCGTTCTTTCCTTCCGCGACGCGGATCGGCAGGAGCAGAGACCGAAACGGCGCAGAACAGCGGAAGGGCAAGGCAGGCAGGAAGCTAGCGAACGTCGCGGTCACGGGCGCGTCTGACGTTGCGAGAATCTGTAGCGCGCACACGCCTGTGTAGAACTCGCGTTGCTCCAAATTTCCTCTTGCGTGATGACAACAGCGCAGAGAGAAGTGGGGGAAAAAACAAAGGCAGTGAGCGAAAGCAAACAGGGGAAGCTTCACCCTTTCACTACACTAGTACGGTTTCGTTTCCCGTTGCTTCTGCTGCTTCCGACTCCGGCTCCGCCAGAGCCATCCGGCCGAGCGGGCTGGGGCCCAGGGGCCGGCGCTTGGCCGCCGACGCGTGCCGCCGCCGGATCACCTCCATCTCGTTGCGCCGCCGCGTGGCCTCCTCGTCCACCACGAACCGCCGCATCAGGAGGTCGTCCGTCAGCGACTTGCCCCGGAACACCGGCCGCCTCGGGCTCTCCCCGGCCGGCCCCGGGGCCCTCCCGACCCTCTGCTCGGCGGCCGGCGGCGGGGCCACCAGCGGGTTGCCGCACCCGGACGCCGACGCCGAGGACGCCCTGGGGTAGCTGTAGCTCCGGCGCGGCGCCACGTCGGCCTGGAAGTAGAGCGCCTGCTCGTTGTAGGAGGAGATGGGTGCGCAGAGGCAGACGCGCGTGAACGACGCCGCCACGTTCAGAGACGACGACTTGCGCAGCTTCCCCGGCCCCGTCGACGCCGCCTTGCCGGCCGACACCCCCGCCGCCGCCGCGGCCTTCGACGGTGCGGCCGCCGGCTGCTTCCAGATGAGGAGGAGCAGCTCCACCGCGCGCTGGTACCACGGGGACTTCTTGGACAGGCCTCTCGACCTCGCCGCGCCGCCATCTTTTGATCTGCATGCACGGACACACACACGGAGCACGGCATCACGTCAGTCGACACGAACTCGTCAATCGTCACGCAGCACAGGCGCGCACCAACGGTGAGCTAGCTCATGGGATCGACCGACGCATGCGTGCATGCGAGTTCGTGTACCTTGTTTGCTGCGGGTTCTTGGCCATGTTTTGCATCAAGAGGGAGTGGAGAAACATCTGGGCTTGCGCGCGCGCGAGAGGAGAGGACGGAGAAGGTTAAGAGAGGGGAGAAGAGAACTGAGGTCACATCAAGCTGTCACATTCCTTCTGGGGAGTAAGAGGCCGGGGAGCTTCCATTCCATGGCGTGGAGGTGTCTACGGGGGGAGTCAGATAGTTAAGGGGTTCAGGTCCATGAGGAGGGGCAGTTCGGTCATGTCGCTCTCGGCTGCAGGGGCATGTCAATGTTCTCTGGAGGGAATAAAGGCTGCGTGCATGACCCAACAAGGACGGCTTTTTCCGGGGACCCTTCCAAAACTTGACTATGGAATCTGAAATGGAGTACCACAAAGTACTGCATACCGCATATATTGTGGGGAAGGATCTGAAGATTGACGGTATAACATGACACTGATGAAAAGTGTATGTGCAGTGCGAAAACACAAGTTTGAAAAAAAGAGATTGAAGAAAATGATGTTACTGTTCAATGCAAACAAAGGGTGTTGTTTACACGTATATAACTACTAAAGAAGCTTCTATACTTTTCTCAATAGGTAGGTGTTACTTATCTCTTCATATAATTTGAGATTAATGCTACTTTTATTGGAGAGGAAAGTATAAAACACTACTCATAGAACTACTCTTGCAAAATACATCTGCTTCAAGATGCAGTATTTACAAGGGTATATGCTATATCATCCTACATCCATGGTCTCAGGAGAGGCTAAACCGACACTCTGGAATTCCGGCACTGCGTCTCAAAGAAAAGAAACGTATATACCCAGCCTTAGCTTTTTACAAGCTTGCTCAGCCTTAGCTTTTTACAAGCTCGCTCATTAGCTTTTTATAGCTGCTTCTTTTCGTTGATGCATGTTAGCATGCATATGCTTTTTTTTCTTTAGCCATGATTCATCCCGAGCAATGGAGCTAGATTTTAATTCCCAATGGGCAAAAGCAATGCAGCGCTTCTGCATGGACTTAGAAACAAATCGCCAAACGGCCACTAAAGTACATGGCTACCGGGCTACACATAAGGAGGTAGTTAAGGCTCGGTCGCAAGCCCTATTATAATAATCTCTCGTGCGTCGGCCAAACCGGAGATTTGGACGCTTTTAGCACCTTTTTTACAATCAATTCTTGAAATAGCCCCCGAAAATTATTTCGATCGACCCTCCCGACCGCACGACTCGCCGGGCGACACGTGGCGATCGTGGCGGCGGCGGCGACGACACCGAGTCGTGCGGTCATCGACCGCGCGACTCCACAAACGGCACTGTAGCGGTGGGTGGTGCGGTCGGTGACGCGACGACTCCATCGAGTCGTGCGATCGGTGACCGCACGATCGCCACGTGTCGCCTTGGCGAGTCGTGCGGTCGGGAGGGTCGATCGGAAATAATCCGACGGGGCTATTCGAGAATTAATTGTACTGAAGGTGCTAAAGCGTCCAAATTTCGCCAAACCGGTCAGGTACGTACGATGCATGTAGTACCACGGGCTACAGCGTTGGTATCTGCATTGTAGCCTGTATCTTCAGAGATCTCTTCTGATCCTTGTTTGATCTCCTCTCTGCCTACTATGGTTGCTTTACTATGTTGGTACCGAAATTAAGAGGGGTTATTAAGCCACTACAATGGTCTTGTGTTCTTACGTACTACTTGAAATGGTTGGGTATGCAACATCGCCGAGGGTCTGTTCTTTATCTTATAAGTCAGCGGTTTTTTAGCTTTTGTTATAGTAGCTAACTTTTAAATGGAGCATTTTCTTAAAACGGAGTCTAAAAGTTAAACAATCTACATGTTAAAAGCACAACATTTGTATCAGCCAAAATCGCAAGTGATTAACTGTCTCTTCGTAATCTGTACCGTAAACAGCCAAAATTCAAAAATTTCAACCAAAAGCCGTAACCGAAAAGAACAGGCCCTGAGGTTTTTGTTTTCTTTGATCACCCAAGTTTGAAGTGTGGAAAAGCTGATGAGCAAAAGTGTGATGGGCTTCAAGTTTAGCACCTAAGCTATAGCCAAGTTGGTGGTGAGGGGGGAACAGGGAGGGAATAGAAAAGGCCTCCTCTGTTCCGATCGTGGAGTATGTACATGCGTGTGATACATGGCTCATAATGCAGAGAACTAATCATTCTTTGGAGTTTGGACTAGCTAGCCAACCATTTTCGCAGCAGTTTAAGATTTTGGAGTTCAGTTCATGTCACCAAGATACGTCCAACCACTTCGCTCATCTTCAGAAAAGCTAATAAAGATTATAACTACCATCCATGATTTTCCCCCTTTTGCATTAGTCCTGTCTACCTGTTTGCGTCGTCCTTCTGAAGTATTCTAAAAGGAAAGGGTTGGAGCAACACATGCCACACGTACGCGCGCGTCGTGCACGTTTATCTTAAAACTGTTCAGAGTGTGCGTCCTGTGGGTTCGGTGTTTGGTGAGATGCTTCAAATCAATCGAGAGAAGTATATACGCAAATGCAACGCATATGCGCAAGGTTAAGCTTTTTGAACTTATCGCCAATGGAGGGAGGGAGCCATGATGATGATAGCCATGTTGGATTGGAGGTGTAAAACGGAGGGAGAAAAGGCTGTGGGGGAAAGGCGAAGGAAAGGGGCCATGATCGCTTCGACCTCGATGCTTTAGGCCGCTAAAGAAGATCATCATACTGTTGGACTTTAGCTTTAGTTATACCTCGCCTTGTGTCACTCACTCACACACACTAACTAAGCTCCAGACATGCAGTGTCGCAAAAGCAGATGGCACAGCGTGGAACGGATGCTGAATTCCTGATCCTCGATGGACCACTGCTGAGCTCGATCGATAGGCGGTATTCTCTGCAGGCCACAGGACAGCTCTGCAATTGAAAGCTCGTTAGTTTTGGTCTGGTGTGTACAAATGACGTGTGCTAACTACGGTTAAGATGAGATGGTTTCCTTGGGATCTTCCTGTCCATGGAGAAACACGTCAAGAATTACAATGGCTGCAGGGAACCTGGGTCTAGTCCCGACGGCATGCACCTGCTCGCTCGCAGGTAGGAAATGCTTCATAATCATTGTAATTTTGGGTTAAAATGGGACAGGGAAAGCCTGCCATGTCTTAAGCCTAAATCACTTCGCTGTTGCCACGTGATTTCTCTTCTTAAGAACTAACGATTTCAGCAACCTGCTAGCTATTCCTCGTGTGAATACATCGCGTTTCATCCTCAGCGCCCATGGACAGATGCACGGCATGGGTATTTCCCTTCTTACGCAGACACCCTTGCAATGCCTCAGGTTTCTCTCAAGGCTCTAGCCAAACCGGTCGTACCCGTCCAAGAAACAAGGAGGTGGTGGTCAGGTCCCCAACAGCAACGGCCCAGACACTCTTGATGTGTTCTTTCAACGCGATGCAGAATCTGAGATTGTTCAGTGAGAATTCTCATAGCACTTTGGCAAAGGCGTCTGGTCAAAAGGATTTGCCGGCCTCGGCATGCAAGCGAAGCGCTTCGGCCGGCCGGCCGGCACATGGACCTGGGCCTCACTTCCCTGCTGCTGGTCCTGATAAGTAATTCCAGGTTTTGTTTACATATGTTATCTGCTGTTTTTTCTGCAAGAGTATGTCTATGTTGATTCCATTGTGAGCCCAAAGGTTATTCTGGGCGCGTCACTTGTTTGAAGCAGTCTTTCTCCGTCCGTGTCGCACGGCATGAACTGAGTCCTGTGGGATGGCACAGCATGTTATGTGCATGCCGCATAATGCGCATGATCGTGAGATTGTTAGTTGTATTTGCATGTTTCGTTGCCTATTTTAAGTGATAAGCAACAATGAAAAGCGATGAGTTGCTGCACCAAAATCGCATCTCTCGTGTTCTCCTTTGTCTCTGTTTTGTGCGTGGTGCGGGTGAACCAAGTGAAGCTCCGTGAGCGGAGCAACTCCGGCAATTGTCGGAACAATTGGTATCAGAGCCACCATACCTGGAGTAGACGACCATGCCGCGCCGACGTTCTTCGTCGCCACCACGACGGACTCGGGAGAGTCCACACCACCATCGGGAGTGGTGGAAGCGGTGGTGGCGATCGAACGCGGCCGGTGATCCATCGAGTCACCAAGGAGATCAGCGGCGGCGGCTCCTTCCCAACCCTGTCGAAGACGAACTACTACGATTGGGCGGCTCTCATGCGCGTCATGCTGCAGGCACGGGGCCTGTGGGTGGCGGCGGCGTCGGCACCACCGACTTCATTGAAGGCAGGATGGCTCTTGAGGCGATTGCAAAGCCGTCCGATGGAGATGATGGGGACGATCGCAAGCAAGACGACGGCCAAGGCAGCATGGGACTCGATAAGAACCATGCATGTTGGAGTGGAGCGTGTGCGCAAGGCCAAGGCAATACGCCCGCCGTGAGTTCGACGGACTCACATTCCGTGATGGCGAAAGCGTGGACGAATTTGGCATCCGCATCAACGGGATCGCACATCAACTTGCGATCCTTGGCGAGGGCCACACGGAGGAGGAAATCGTCAGAAAGTTTCTTCAAGCGGTTCCTCCGAAGTACGAGCAAATCGCAATGTCGATCGAGACTCTTCTCGATCTCAGTGAGCTCTCCGTCGAGGAGCTAATAGGGCGGCTCAAGGCAACGGAGGAGCGCCACAATCTTGGCGGAAGCAGCGGGTCATCCTCGGCAAGATTGAATCTCACAGAAGAAGAGCTAATAGCTCGAGTAACCGCAGCTTCACTTCTCCAACAAGGCCAACGGAGCGTGGAAAGTGGTGCGTCAAGCGAAGAGGATCCGTGGCCGTGGCGCGGCGAGATGGCGGAACCCGAGGAGGATTCCGCCACCGAAAAGCGGAGGAGGGAATGCGGCGGAACTCCAGTTGCCGGTGACCAGTGCCGCTATTGCGGGAAGACGGGACACTGGGCGCGTGAGTGTCGGAAGAAGCGAAGGGACGAACAGGCCCACACAGCCCAGGTGGAGGAGGTGTCCGAAGGTACATTAATGCTAGCTACCGTTTCAGATGGTTCCAGACACACTTTCCCCACTCCACCGACACTATTCACAAATGAGGCGACACAGGCGATTTCAGATCCAGGGGCCTGCTCGGCGGTCGCTCCGGCAGCTCTCTCGGCGGGTCCCCCAGCGACCTGCTCAGCAACTTCTCCAGCAGCCCAGTTGGCGACTCCATCGGCGCTGTGCTCAGCGATTCGGGTGGAGGAAGCAAAATCCCTTGCTCAGTTTGGCGGCAAGAAAGGGAGGAGCCATGGGGGCGTCATTCCACCGTCGGAGACCGCAGATCCCGTGCAGACGGTGTCTCCTTGCGTTTCATCGGAGGAAGAAAAGCTTTTCGTCGGCTTCGGCGGGAAGAAGGAGGAGACCACACCACTGGATCCTCGACACGGAGCTACTAACCACATGACTGCGCGCTCGGCCTTCACCGAGCTCGATTCAGCGTGCAAGGCACCGTCCGATTCGGGGACGGATCCGTGGTCGGGATTGAAGGTTGCGGGACGGTGCTCTTCTCATGCAAGAACGGGGAGCACCAGACGCTTACCAAAGTGTATCATATCCCACGTCTCACCGCCAACATCATCAGTTTGGGGCAGCTTGACGAAGATGGGTACAAGATCTTGATTGAAGATGCAGTGCTCCGGATCTGGGACCGAGGAGGCGACTTCTAGCCAAAGTGCACCGCTTCGGCAAACCGTCTCTATGTCCTAACATCGGACATAGGAAGGCCGGTGTCCGGCGGCGGTGGAACCGACGCAGCGTGGCGGCGGCATGCCGACACGGCCACCTTAACTTCGGGTGCGTGGCGTCACGAGAGCAGATGGTGCGAGGGCTGCCGCAAATTAATCATGTCGATCAAGTCTGTGATAGCTGTCTCGCTGGGAAGCAACGGCGCCTGGCGTTCCCAAGTGAAGCCAAGTACCGTGCAGCACACAAGCTGGAGCTTGTGCGGCGGCACATCGTGGTCTGTGACTCCACCGACGCCCAGTGGAAACAAGTTGTTTCTTCTCCTCGTCGACGATCCGAGCCGATTTATGTGGCTCATCCTATTGAGCTCAAGGATCAGCGGGCCGCCATCGTTCGATTCAAGGTGGAGCCGAGGCTATTGCGAACGGAAGTTGGGAACACCGCGACCGATCGGGAGGCGAATTCACGCAGCGGGCATTCGGTGACTCTTGCTCCGAGCAAGGCATCCAGAGGCACCTTACAGCGCCCTACACGCCACAACAAAATGGCGTGGTAGAAAGAAGAAATCAGACGGTGATGGGGATGGCCAGGAGCATGATGAAGGCGATGTCACTGCCAGGCTGGTTCTGGGGAGAAGCAGTAACCACAGCAGTGTTCATTCTGAACCGTGCTCCCACCCAGAGTGTTGAAGGGAAGACACCATATGAGGTATGGCATGGGCGCAAGCCACCGTACATTTTCTTCGCACTTTTGGGTGTGTGGCGACGTGAAGAGCAGGAAACACTTGCCAAGCTCGATGACCGAGCACGCCCATGGTGTTTGTTGGGTATGAACAAGGATCCAAGGCGTACAGGTTCTACAATCCAGTCACAAAACGCGTGTATATCTCACGGGACGCAGTGTTTGAGGAGACTCGTCCCTGGGACTGGGGCGTTGACAAAGGAGCTGGGCCAGACGACGACAACGAGCCGTTCCTTGTTGAATATGTGCAGGCTTCCGAGATCATGGCGGCACCGACCTCCCTGCTACACCAACCTCACGGGGACAACAACGGCAACAACATCATCACCGGCCGGTCGGCGATGCCCACGCGGGTTTGAGCCCTCGCACACCTCCTGCGCGGTGGAGCCAAGATCGAGTTCGCATCGCCACCATCAGGTGAACCCGATTTGGATGCCGATCATGATGATGCACCACTTCGTTTTCGCACCATGGACAATGTACTCGGAGCTACTTCACCTCCTGGTCTGGCCGAGCGGCAGTTGACTGAGGAGCTGTTGGTGGCAATGGGTGATGAACCGACAACTGTTGAAGAGGCAAAGCAGACTAAGGAGTGGCAAATGGCAATGCTGGAGGAGATGGCCTCTATTGAAGAGAACAAGACATGGTCCTTGGTGGATCTTCCCCCTGGACACCGTGCCATCGGCTTGAAGTGGGTATTCAAACTTAAGCGCGATGAGCATGGTGAGGTTATAAACACAAGGCCGGACTCGTCGCCAAGGGATATGTGCAACGTCAAGGGATAGACTATGAGGAGGTGTTTGCACCGGTTGCAAGGATAGAATCGGTGCAGTGGTGCTAGGCAGTAGCAAAAAACGTGAATCGGTGCGTGCATCACATGGACGTCAAAACTGCATTTCTCAATGGAGAGTTGATGGAAGAAGTATATGTTGCACTGACCACCGTGGTTCTTCTTCTTTGGTCGTGAGCGATGGTTCTCAAACTACATAAAGCTCTTTATGGACTGCGTCAAGCTCCACGGGCATGGAATGCAAAACTGGATGCAAGTTTGAATGCACTCGGTTTCATCAGGAGTGAGTGCGAGCATGGGATGTACACTCGTGGCGTCGAGAGTACAAGGCTGGTGGTAGGAGTCTATGTGGATGACCTCGTCATAGCAGGGGAGTCAAAAGATGAGATCAATACTTTCAAGATGGAAATGAAGACACTCTTCAGTATGAGTGACCTTGGTACCCTGTCATATTACCTTGGCATTGAGGTAAGGCAGAAGAAACATAGCATTGAGTTGTGTCAGAAGACTTATGCTATAAAACTGCTTGAGAAAGCAGGGATGAGCAGCTG
Source organism: Bonia amplexicaulis (assembly GCA_036346245.1). Lineage (NCBI taxonomy): Eukaryota > Viridiplantae > Streptophyta > Magnoliopsida > Poales > Poaceae > Bonia > Bonia amplexicaulis. The sequence continues at coordinate 12,575,142 of CM070745.1, read as the reverse complement.
TAATAGTTGTTCCACACCCATGGAGACACGGTGAGGTTGTCAAAGCAGTACCTCACTGCAGTGGATGCTACAACATACCATGACCTCATTGGGAGTCTTTGTACCTTACGCACACCGACCGGATCGGCTTTCTCGGTTGGATACAGCCGTTTCATGGAGGAACCGGCAGAACATATGGCGCAATGAAACATTTGCTTAGATATGTTGCGGTGCACGATCGACTATGGTCTGACATACACAGGGGGCAATGCCGAACTCAAGCTAGTCGGCTACAGCGATAGTGACATGGCGGGTGACGTGGACGACCGGAAGAGTACAACTGGCACAGTATTCTTCCTTGGAGGAAACCCAGTGACTTGGCAGTCACAGAAGCAACGGGTGGTTGCATTATCATCATGCGAAGCGGAGTATATTGCAGGAGCTTCACGACATGTCAAGGGGTCAGCTCGTCGACTACTCGATGATGTTCTTGGAGTCCGGTGTCTTCGCCTGGCGAAGATGGACAATATGTCGCTATTGCCCTTAGCAAAATCCCGTACTCCATGATAGGAGTAAGCATATTGACACAAAGTTTCACTATATTAGGCAATGTGTTGATAACGGGGGGATTGAGTTGGATTTTGTGAGAACGCAAGAGCAGTTGGCAGATGTCCTGACGAAACCACTTGGAAGGTCAAAGTTCCAGGAGCTTCGTGAACGGATAGGAGTCACCAAGCTCAAGTGAATAACGCCGGAATTAGGAGGAGATTGATAAGTAATTCCGGTTTTGTTTACATATGTTATCTCATTGTTTTTACGCAAGAGTATGTCTATGTTGATTCCATTGTGAGCCCAAAGGTTATTTCAGGCGCGTCACTTGTTTGAAGCAGTCTTTCTCCGTCCGTGTCGCACGGCATGAACCGAGTCCTGTGGGATGGCACAGCATGTTATGTGCATGCCGCATAATGCGCATGATCGTGAGATTGTTAGTTGTATTTGCATGTTTCGTTGCCTATTTTAAGTGATAAGCAATAATGTAAAAGCGATGAGTTCTTGCACCAAAATCGCATCTCTCGTGTTCTCCTTTGTCTCGCTTTTGTGCGTGGTCGCAGTGAACCAAGTGAAGCTCCGTGGCGGAGCAACTCCGCAATTGTCGAACAGGTCCATGGATGGAGGGGAGAGGGGACAGGACAGACCGAACCCCGTCGTCGTAGGTCCAACCAATCGACTTCGCTACCACCCTAGCGTAACTGCCGTGCTGCTTGCCGTGCGGCGGTCACCGGGGCGGAATCAAAATAAAAATTATCACTGTTTTATTGTATATACAAGACGTGTTTTTTTCTTGATTTCTGCTTTTGGCTTTTACTTCTCCGAACGATAAAAAGACAAACGTCGAAACGGGATAACCTCTTAAAGCGGATTATCCAAACAGCTTCACGAGCATAAACTGTGTGCATCATTCACGTCAACGTCTCCATCGTTCACTGTCGTGTCGAAAAGCGCAAACAAAACCCATCAGTCGCAGCCTAAAAGAACAATCCCATAATTACATGTATAATTTTACCTCTGATTTGCAACGAAGTTGGTAGGTATTTCAATTTCCAAAAACCCAAAATGAACCGCTAATTTCGAACCCTACAATTTGACAAAAACCAACCAGCAACCATAATATTCAAATCATAACTCATAAATCCAATCCATTTGCTTAAAGAAACTAAAAGAATCGAGAGAAATTTAATAATATTCTATATGGATCCAGGACTTAATCAATGTCATCAAGTGCTCAGCGAGATAACTGATGGGTGATGATGACCAGGAGACGCGGCAGTCGGCGAGCTGCAGCCTAGGCCTCTGGGCTCCGACAACTGGTGGCTGCGAGTCTGTGATCAAGCAAAAGGATGTATTTTATTTTCGCGCTAAGTGGGACAGAGGGTGGAATGGAACGAGTCGTCGGTGACTAGGGCAATATGATGCATGTGTTGTACAGGCTTTGCATGCTATCTTCCCTTTGTAGATTGGCTTAGCTGGCCGAGTGTCTTGGACCATACTTATGTCAGCTGGATTGTATTTGTGTATGCTAGGCTGCATATCTTGGGTCTTGATTGATGTTATCTTAGGCCCAACTACAGGAACACCGAGTAGAGCAGTGGGAGGTAGGAGGACAGGAGTTTTAATCTTTGGACATATCGGATGTCATTCGATTTTTTATTGGGATTTACATCTAAATTTATATAAGCTACATAATAGAAAAACTATTAGATCCGACATACTGTACATCCCGATAGCCCTCTTTGGATCCGCCGGTGGCGATGTCGTCGTACATGCGGTGCGCCGCGTGCAGCTCGCGATGGGGAATGTAGCTCGAAGCGCCGGCCTAATCACGAGAGAGGCGCAGCCGGCAGCTCTCATGGCTACTGTGTTTCGTCGGCCCGAGCATACTCCGTTCTGTGGTTCAACGCATTATTAGGCCATGTACTCGGCTCGACTGGAACACGGGCCGTCCGTGCATCGGGAGCTCGGGTCACGCGAAAAGTCCGAGTTCCCTGTGCGACCGGCCCAACCAGGTTCGCCTGTATCCCGTCTGTCTCGGCGAATGTCGTACGTGGGATTTGCATCTCCAGCGTAACTGCGAAGAGTCATGCACAGCTTATGCCCGTTTCGATCGCGACCAATTTTTCTTTAACACCCCTACACACTCTTAAAAGCGGTTTTTAGTTTTTACTACAGTATCTAACTTTCAAATGTATTTTCTTAAGGCGAAGTTTATAAATTAATTGTAGTATACGTTAAAAGCCTAACATCTGTATCAACTAAAATCACAAGTGATCCATAATCTCTGTCGCAGTCAACTAAAATTCAAAAAATTCAGTCAAAAATTATAAGTTAAAGCCATATCAAACAGGCCGGTAAGTCCGTTTCCTGAAGTAGTTGAACTGTAAGATTCCTGTGAAATTTATGTGTGTCAAATGGGCCCTGAGCCTTGAAGCTCTCAGAAATGGTACCGCATCTTTAGGCTCCCAACCCCAAAGAAAGCTTAAGCTCCCTCTTCCCACCGGCTTATTAGAGGAACCAGGTAAAGATTTGTGTGGTCTAAATTGCAGCTTTGAGGCCTAGATACGTGTTTCCACCAGTGTTGGCCGACGAATCTTTAATTCTTTACAGGAGTAGCAAGCAGTAATTGAAAGCGTACACGATGAAAGATATGCCTGTCGATTGATTGCCATTGATGGTGGTTTTGAATTCCTAATCTCTTCGAATATCCTACAACGGTGACAATAAAATCTCCTCCTCTCAGAGCATTTTTGTTTCTCACTCCATTGCGACTGAATCGCCTTACACACATCTCTCACGCGAATCGACAGTGCAACCGATTTGAGCCGCGGGAGACGTGCTCTACTTCACGTCGAGCTCTCCCCGGACGGCGAGGGCCAACCGTTCCTCTCAGCTGGACTCTAGAATCGGTCAAGCACGAACGGTAGCTTTCCCATCAAGATCCAAGAGTAGAGTTGCTCCACAGCACAAACCAGGTAGGCATGCTGCGTTTGCACGGAAACACACACACACACACATCTCAACCAATAAAGGCCAAGTGACATGCTATCAAGCCGTCATTTTTGGGAGATTTGGGTGTGCGCAGAATTGAACCCGAATCGCTTCATGTCCACATAGTTCTGTAGGAATACAGGGATACCAGCAACCGCTCGCAGCGTAGGAAAATTCCGAAGGGAGCTGAAGGAAGCAGGTTGAAAGTTGAGGCACAGGAAGTTCAGAAACATTGGTTTCCTTCAGCATGCATATAACAGAGCGCTAGGACTTTGATACACGGGCACTGTAGACCGTCATGACAACCATCATTGTCATGACTCATGACAGTCTCGTTCGATGCGCAGGCACGAGATCTGAGCGACGATCACTGCAATGACTAGTCCATGACTTTCCCCATTGCTACATTACAGGCTACACGCATACAGAATACAGACCCTGTTGCCACAACAAAGACTAACGAGACCTACTCCAATGTAATACTCCCTCTATCCACAAATATAGATCGTTTTTTGTTTTTTATGGTCTCCAATACAAGACTTTGACTATAATTTATTATCATAATACACTAGCAAAAATAATTAAAAAATATATATTATGAAAAACAATTCCAAGACAAATCCAATGATATTATTTTTATGTAGTCAATCTATATACTTTAACATATATTAATAGTCAAATCTTGAAAAACTAAACCGTATGGAACCCATGGCAACCTACATTTGTGGACAGAGGAAGTACAATTGAGGGTAATAAGAGCCCTAAACTTCTCACACTGTCATGAGGTATGCGCTTCCAACTGCAAACAAGTGCTGCTGCCCGAGCTGCCGATGAGGCAAGGGAGATCCCGCACCTGGAGCTTCACGTTGCGCAAACCTATCGAGTCCAGGACATCGACACACTCCTGGAGATCGGAATCATTAGCTAAGATCACCCACTCGTCCTCGTCATCCTTGTACTTGAGCTGGAACGCTCCGGTTGACAGCTTGAACCTCTTTGCTATTTCTTCCAGTAGGTGATACCAGCCCATCGATGGCAAGAATTTGAACCGCACAGTGTCTGCATTGTAGGTAGCTTTAACTGTGAGTGCAGGGCTGCTTTTGTCTTTAAGAGCATGTCCTGGGTTCTGCTTGAAAGTAGGGTGGCTTGATGCACTGCTGCTAGAAGAGTCTGTCATACCAGAGGTAGAAGGATGAGTGTGCTCCTTGGCTTCGTGATCGTCAACCATATCAATATCTGCGTGTTGTACAGATGGTGAGTTCCTTCCCACTATTTGGTCTCCGGTGCTCTCAACACTTAGACGGACGGAGACAGAACGATTGATGCAACCTGCTTCTTTGAGAAGCGAAGAACTAACAGTGCCAATGGGATATAATGGTCCTTGTGTGCCTTCAGGATTAGAATGCTGTGTGACATTCACATCATAAGAAGCGCGATTACCGCTGCAACTATAGTTACTTGTCTTTATGTTAAATTCACCACCTTCCCTTTTCTGCACATCAGAGAGCTGCAATTGGCAATTTCCTGTTTGCCATTCATCAGGCGAAGAATACCCTTGCTCAGATTTTGGGCCAGATTTTTCCTCCACGGTTTTTCCAACGGATGTAGGCAAAGCATCACGAGAAGGGAATGACATCTTCTCTGGCAGAGAGACTGCTGGAACAAGAGATCCAGTAGCAGGATCATACTGCAAGGATCTGTCCACACCATGAACCGAGTTAATGACAGTTTGGATCTTCTTTAATGAACGGTTGACCTTGTTTATCTTGCGAGATGGCCATCGCGAAATTCCATGTTGCCGGCATATCCTTTTCAAAGTTGTTGGACAAACTGCAACAGTATTAACAGGAAAGTGTTAACAGAAGTCATCCATTTCATTATATCCTATTTACATAGCCTAGATATCACAGTACAGTAAAGATTCAATTAATCCATTTCACAAAGCGACACACTAGGGGCTCACCACCAAGTCTTTTTGCAGCATCCTTTAGGCTCCCAGAGAAGTATTTACGGAGAACATCTAAACTAATATTCTTCTCAGCTGTACTGCGCTTTTTCTCTGCAAGTCGCATTGAACTAGACTGTACCTGCAGCGCAGAAGAAGGTTGTTCATCAAGAGGATATCAAGAACCCAGGTTCTCTTAACAATTCAAAATTAAATACATGCATCAATGTTGAGTAGTCTGGGTTCTGCAGATTTAACCCATTCCAAATTTCCAATATGACTAACCACAAAACAAAGCTGAGTACTAACCAACCTGTTATGACCCAATCGCGTGGGGGATCGAATCACATAAACTCAGTAGCAATAGTTGGATAAATTGGAAAGGATTAAGGTGAGAATCAGAGGAAGGGGATGGGGATGGGAAAACGGAAGATCACAGGTGGGGAAAGCAAGTTTAATTCATTTTTCCCTATGCACAATTGCGTACAGGACACCCTCTTTTAAGCACTTCTTACAGACACTGAGAGGTGGGCTATTCTACTTGACCCAACTCAACACACACCGACTCCACTCCATCAGGCCCACTACACAGGCTCACAACATCTCCTGCTCTCTCTTGTTTCTTCATTTTCTTGCTAAGCTCCAGCTCATGCGTGGCACAACCATGGGAATGACCCTTTACAAAATATGGTGGATTGTGCCTACTGGCATGTTAAAAATAGGAGTGGCTATCAGCTTACCATTGTTGGGATCCTTTTCCTCTAATAAACCCAATCTGACATGAGTATTATGGCATTATTCAACAGACAAGAGAGAAAACTGCAAAATGTAAGTAAATTTTAAGTAATGACCACCACTTCTATCACACAACTACTCTAAGTGTCTAAGAAACTAAGGATTTCAACGAAAACCTTTTTTTTAAAAAAAAATCAGTTCAAGTCATGTTCATTAAAAATGTTCAATAGATTAGAAGTACAAAGGCTGCACAACAAATCATGTTTTTAGGAGAAAGAGTAGGAAAGGATCCTACTGTATAGATATGCATGCCATATATATGGGATGAAGATATTCGACCTGAAGGTTCAGAAAAGAGTTTCAGCTCAAATCATGCTAATTATGCTTAGTCATAAATCAGGACCAAAATGGTTGCACAGAATGCCATACTTAAGTAAAAGCAATACTATTAGAGCACCTGCTCAGGTTCCACGTCTCCTTGCTTATCGACCAAAGATAGATCCTGGAATGATGCTTCTGTGATCGGTTTATCACAATGCGAAGAACTTTCAGAGTGACCAGTTGGCAAGCAACTTTCACTGGTTGTCTTATACACTGCTGCAGTACAAGCATCAACTTTATCAACCTCTGCTTCAGAAACTGTACGCAAACTTTTGCATATTCTTTGCATTGTACTGGAGAGGTTATTCAATAACATTTGTTGTTCTCCACTGCCTCTACAGTTGACTGGGAGAAAGAATTCTAGTATGTAGTCATCATTGCCAGTGTATGTGCTCCTTAGCCGGATGGCTACAGCAGCATGCAGACCAAACTTACGAGCATGGTGTGCAAGTGGGTAGTCCTCAATACTGTACTCTCTTATATTAGGTGAGAAGAACGGCAGATTGGATTTGAGTGCTCGGCCCGCAATACCCTGCCCTTTCTCAAGATGACGTTCAGCACATGCATGAAGAAAGCCTTGCATCTTTGCATCATTAACATAACAAGCTGGTTCATGGATGCGGAGTATCGCTTTTCCTGATTCTGAATCAGTGTCACTATCCTTTCCAACAACATAACCGCCATCAATACCATTTGATGTAGGAACCCATGTAAGGGCCAAAGGAAGCATGTGTGCATGGCAAATAGCTCTTAGAACATCCAAAATCTCAGTGAAGGCAGATTTCTGATTTTCTGTATAAAACTGCAAATGAAGAGACATCATATACATTAAACATCAATTAGTATTAACATGAGAACTTGCATTCAGTTCCCATGATGTGCAACAGAAATGTCACATAGACCATGTTAGAAGTGAAGAATGGCACCTTCTGATTGCTGCAATATTTTGTTGTCTTCAAGTTCACAGCCTACAGAGGATTAATGGGATACGTATAAGTATAGGCTTATTTTTGTTGACAAGATCATGAGATATATTACCAAATGAAGAAAATGAATAAGTATTGTACATGATACTGAAAGACAGCAGTGGAAAACTATGCACCTTTGTAGTTGGTTATATCAATAGAAAACATGAAATATTTGGGCAATCAACAGAATTATTTCAAAGGAATTCGATGCTATGCAATATGCTGCTTCAGATCAGAATTACATAGTGTACAGATTTATTCATGGCATCCATAAATGGCACCAATTAATGAGAGGACTTGCATCAAGATCCCAATTCATGTACTTTACCCCATGATATTAATAGAAGGCACTACTAGAAATTACAAAAGGAAGTAAATATGCAATAACATTAGCAATAGCGCTCCATCATGGCAACTCCAAATTCACTTTTAAGCACTGAATTTTTGAAAGTGAAAAATCCCGTAATTTAACATGAGTAAGTTAGAACTTGCCTGCAAGGCATGGCAAACGCTGTCCATCTCTGCATCAAAATCAGGTTTCTCCTTTTTCGTGACAAGCTCAAGCACGGCACAGCAAGAGCCCTTGCTGGGGTCATAAATCGGCATCGCAAGTGATCCACGTATGTCGTGACAAAGAGCATACTCCATTCTCAAGTACTCTGGCTTGCTGTAGTAGAGAACACTTGAGGCCCATTCCGGCACCCCAGAGATGAAGACCCTCCCTGGAAGCCCTGGGTGTAGGCCAGGTTCCTCCTTTGCTGAAAACACGAAATGCCTGGATACTTCTCGGTATCCTGCAAGAACCTGGTCAAGCAGAAAAGGCTGCTCGCACGTGCTCAACACCACATGACCCTCCAGCTCAATAGGCATCCAGACTTGGGCAAGAACACCGCTGCCCAACGACACCCTGAACAAGGACAGAGCCATGAGCATCTTCTCAGCAAGTAAGCTGCCCGCGACAGACCTTGGAACCATGCTATTTCCTTGCTGGGGATCATTATCCGAACCAAGCTTGCCTGAACTCTTGACCACCCTCTCAGTTTCATCTGGATTCACCGACGAATCAATTTTTTCAGGAGGTGCTGCCACTGCCTCCGCAGGTCCACAAGAATAGGTGTCGAGCGGCATATCTTCATTTATACCAGAAGCACGCGGCGATGATCCCAAGGATGGCAACATAGCAAACATTTGGTGTGCTGCCGGATCATTCAGCAACGAGAACAGCTGATCGGCCACCGAAGGGCTGCACAGCTCAGAGTATCCATCAAAGTTCATCATGGCTGCGACGTCATACGGATCATGATCATCCGAAGGCCCCACCGGGCTGCCGATGTTGCCATTGCAGCCAGCACGGTTGGACGGTGCAGGCACATCCATGGCTTTTGCTCCACTCGTGTTGCTCAAGATATATCCACTCCTACAATGCTAGCATGGATTTTGGAGTACTGTAAATAAAGAGGAGCACTGTACTCTGTCAAAGCAGAATCTTTGGAGTACAATACAAGGACTAATTTAATACTAGGCAGTATCTGCAAAGGAAGGCTGCTTTTCTTCCGAGGAATTGTACTGTAGATAGAGCGGCTAGGCCTACACACCAAGACTCGTAGATCACCAGTTCACCAATCAGCACCGGAACCCGAAAGGTCAAGCATTTCGAGGGAAAGGTCAGCAAAGGCAACAGGCTAGCTACAGCAGCCGCAAAAGCAGCAAAATTCCCCGCCAAAGTCGTCCTTCGACGCAGGAAAGAGCACACGAGAGGGAAACTCGGTATCAATGCGAAGAAGCTACAACCAAGCAGGGTTCTTCGCTAGAGACGACTCCCTGATCCCAAAAATTCCATCCTTTTCATCCAAAAACGCTGTACTATATCAAATTAAGCACCGAGGAGATCAAAACAAGGCAAATTTCACACCACCAACACCCAAGGCAAATTTCACACACCAACACCCACCTCCCAGTCTCCAAAAGCAATCGCCGCCTGAAACATCTTCACCGAATCCGTTCCTAATCGAACAAAAATCCAGTCTTTAGCACAGGACCTCCATTCCCAGCCGGCAAGAACGGTGCGGAACCAACCACCTCCCGGCTCTGCTCAATCACCAGACGACACGAAATCCTCCAAGCTCCAGCTCCAAAACCAATTCTTGGCCCCGGAACGCGCAACCTTTGAACGGAAGAAACTATAAGGAGCAGCAGCCGGCCTCGGTTCGTTTCGGGGCGCGGGGAGGACGGCGTAATCCGTACGGGGATAAGGATCACGGGGAGGCGGTTCGGTGGCGCAGATCTAAGGAAGCGGTGGGAGGAATCACAGGCGACCGGGAGACCCACATGGGGAGAGAAGGAGAGGGGAGAAGATTTCGGGGCTTGGAAATTCCTGGGCCCTGTGCGCGTTTTATTCCGCGCAGCGGATTCTTCCCGGCTCGGAGCGTTTTGCTTAAGCTCTTGGCCGACTCTGAAGGTTTGTGTTTTTTGGGAGTACGATTACAGCACAGGGTATACTGTTCGGATCAGGTATACCATCCTAACCTTCAATCTCGATATACTAATCAGACTCACGGAATTTCTCCGGTTGGTGCTTACCTTTCTAGATGGGGAGAGCTTGCTGCCATTCTTTGTAGATAGAGGAGCTCGCCATCAACGTCATCATGCCTTATCCTTGCGCCACGTCAGGGGTGGACCTAGTATTCAGGCGAGCCTGGGTGGCCATCCGAGTTGCCCCGTCGGCCAGACCCCCTCCCCCTTTCACTATGGTCTAGGAGCTTTGCTGTCTGCTTATCTCGATGAGGAAGGAAGAAGAAGCAATGCGTTACCGTGTACGCTAGGCCTGGCGAGATGGCTTGCTCCTTGGGCCGATGCTGCATAAGGCAACCCACTAGACCAGCCCACTAACCACCAAAGCACAACAATTAGAGAGCTCATGTATGCCGCCTGGGCGGCGCGTAGCGCCCCTGCCGCCCAAGTGGCCCGATGGGCCTGGTGCCACCTATATGCCTTACTTTTTGTTATTTTTTGTGTTTTAAAGAGTGAGAGTGGGCCATAGGATGTAGGGAAGGAGGCGTTTGGCTCTCTGCCGCCTATGCAACATATAGGAATCACGCAACAATTAGATATTTACCATATGAACACACCATTTGACACTAGCTCGTCTTATCGTTTTGGACTCTAGAGGGGGGTTGAAGGGGCGCACGACATGGCAGCACAGTGGCGTCGGCGAGCCAGCGAGAAGCGAGAAAGGCGCGGCGCGGATGTGAGCCAGTGGAGAGGCTATTGCGGGCGTTGGGTCATAGGGCACAGCTACGCAGGCATCACGACGAGGTGTCAACCTGCATCACCAAGGTAGGCGGGGAGCGAGGAAGGCGAAGGCGGGACCTATATGGTTTTGTTCATATGCGAGATACATATAAAGTGTACCTTCATTCTTACATGTTTACATGAAAATTATTCTGTTGGATTACCTTTAGTGCCATATGCTCTTATCAGTGTGATTGCAATATGAATTATGTATATCTTACTTTACTATTGGATAATTCTATTGGTACATGTTGCCCAACCTAAATTTTATTCATGGGTTCGCCACTGCGTCGCATCGTCATCATCTGTCGCGTGCGGGGAGCGCGAGCGATGCTATCCTCCTCGGTTTCATGCACATGGGGCGTGCGCAAAACCTCACTATCCTACTTCATCCCCATGTTGCGTTGTCCTCCACCGTCATCTTGCTGCGGGCATGGGTGACCGCTCTGACCATCCTCTCCATGTGTAGGAAGCATATGCAGAATCTCATCACTAGATTCCTCTAGCAAAAACTCTTAAACTTGCTTATTCAAAAGATTCATAAAATTTGAAAAGTCAAAACCAAAAGTTGAACTTGTCATTTCAAAAAATTCCATGAAGTTTCAAATTTGAAGATTGAAAGAAATTCACTGTAACTTATAGTTTCATATAGTTTCAAAACTAGAACACGAAGTTTTAAAACTAGAACTTAAAGTTTTATAAAGTTTCAAAAATTGGAACATAAAGTTTCATAATGCTTCAAAACTAGAATTTAAAGTTCCATAAAGTTTCAAAGCTATAACTCAATATTTTATAAAGTTTTATGAAGTTTCAAAATTGGAAGTCGAAGTTTCATAATATTTCAAAATTGAAACATAAAGCTTCATATAGTTTTTTTTAAGTTTCAAAACTTGAAGTTTCATAAGGTTTCAAAAATTAGAATATAAAGTTTCACGATGTTTCAAAACTATAACTTGAAGTTTCGTAAAGTTTCAAATTGGAACTTGATGTTTCATGAAGTTTCAAAACTAGAACTTAAAGTTTCATAAAGTTTCAAAAGTGGAACTTGATATTTCATAAAGTTTCATGAAGTTTCAAAACTGAAACTTAAAGTTTCATAATATTTCAAAATTAGAACACAAAGGTTCATAAAGTTTCAATACTGGAACATGTGGTTTCATAAAGTTTTAAACCTGAACTGAAACTTGAAGTTTCAAAAGTGTATTTCAACAAAATCATGTTTCTAAATAGATTTCAATAGGGCATTGAAAAAAGAACAGTGAATCAAGACAATTCAAATAGGTTTCAAAACCAAACTTCATGCTTGAGAGAAAGTATGATGCACAGATCAAGAAAAGTGCCCCTACCTCCTTGCCAGGTTGCACAACCTCGTCGAATAGCACTGCCGCTTGCACAGTTGCCACTAGCCACCGCCACCGCGCCTCGCTCTCTAGAGCCACCGTTGCGCCAGCACGCACCATCCACGACTGCCACCACTGGCCCGCACCTCTGGTCCCTCCCTCTGACCCTCCCTTCCTTAGGCCGCTGGCAGGTAGCCGACAGAGGCGACAGGGCCCTCATAGCCGTAGATCCCCTATCCTCCATAGCAGAGCTCTCCAGATTGGCAGATCCTCTCTCCTCCACAATCGGCGCAGTGGAGCTCTCCAGATCTGGTGGCACCTAGGTGCCTGGTCATCCTTGGTGCCCCACCCCCACTAGCCCACCGCCTACTTCAGCCGCCCGCCTCCAAGGCACCCACGGCCCGTTGTTACCTAGCACTTGCCAACGCCACACAGAAGCCAGGCAGCTTAGGAAGAATCAATTTGATTAGCTATTGCTCAATTACTGGCTTGTTAGTTGCTGTCGAATTGGTTCATTTGGTCAATTGGTTGGCCACATATGGGCTTTGGTATTTGGTGGTGAGCTTTGCTAGTTTGCTTCTTTGGTGTGTAATGTGTTGCATGGTTGGCCACTTGGCCTAGCATGGATTCAGGTAATCCAAGCTCCAAGCCCAAATGCCCAACTCTCCTTATGTCTACACTTTACAAAGCTTCTTCAATTCTTCTTGCTGACCGATGACGAGCTCAGGCAAGCATGGTGCCCTAGCCGGAGCTAGGTGGTACCTACTCTCCGGCTGGAGGTAGGGTGGGCACCAACCCCCCTTGACTGCTAGTAGGCCCGGTACTGCTATGTGGCTTGTTCCTCATTGAGTGTTCACACACACCCACACACCCCACCCACTTTACTCCCAAAATGTCACCAATATATCATTTTCTTAATTTTATAATGTATGAATTAATATTTAAAATTATGTTTCCATATGTCTAATGAAACTTAATCTACCTATCTATGAAAATACAACTTTGTTTCTAGTATCTCTCTATATATAATAAGTGGTGTTTGTGGATCAAGATAGTTACAATAGTATTGTGTGATTAATTTCAATATGATTTTGTATACATTGGATAACAATGCACTAAATTCCCATCGTTACAATCTGGCATATTGATTTAAACTTAAAGTAACAATGCAATATTATAAAATTCCTATCATTCCTCATCACCAACTTGTACAGTAGCAATGGATGGGCGATGTTGTGCAGCATGTTTGTGTGCTCGACATGTCCGCGTTCTTGCAAGGCATGCCTTGTGAAATTGTGTTACTCACATGCATGTTGTCCCATGCTAATAGCTTGATCGCAGCCATCAACTGGTTTGGGTAGCTTCTGTTTCCACCGATTCCCCTGAAGCTAGTATGGAGACATGCACATAATACCTTATGATGCCAAACAAACATACCTTGTTTGCAGTTTTCCCTAATAAGACTCTGATTGCCTCTTGTCCTTGTTCTTTTTTTCTTATTCAAACTCATATTCTCTTTGGATAAATCTAGATCATACATAATTGATGGAGAGATCATACGGTGCATATGATTGCCATGATCACAACTTACCTACCATCTCCTTCCTATTGTCACCACATGTCATGACCATCGCCCGTGGCTCGCTCTCCGCTAGTTCTACTCGGTAGCGCTACGTATGAACAACTCACCTTAAGATAATGCATATTTGATCCATAAGTATACCCGCCCTTAGCCTGAGATCAGTTATAGGTGATGAAATAGGAAAAGGACAATGCGACGTTGATGATGGTTAATAGTAGTGTGTGCTTGTTCATAGTTCGAGTCGGCTGTGACTTTGGCTTTTGGCTTATGGTTTTTTAATTTTGGTTGTTCATGAGAAATAATATGTAAAAAAATAGTTGCATGTGATTTTGGTAGGTAAGATGAATTCGATACAGTGTTTACTACAATTTTCCTATAGACCTTGCTTTGAAAAATACATCGTTTAAAAACTAGTTACTATACAATCTAAGTCAAAGACTAAGTATAAGTGCTCCCGAACCCACCCATATTTGAGCTCTATTTTACTACATGGAATCGGTCACTACCTCTATCTAGGGGAGCTCCCTCGATGATCGGCACCCATGGAAAAACTCAAGCGGTCTACGCTATCATTGCCTCTCCTCCTAGCAACAGTACAACATGTGAGTACATCCTAGACAGCGTCTCCCTAGACCTGTCCAGGTCCAGTCTCACATTCTAGCAGCTCAAGTATATGCGCGTCACGAAGTCCCACCCCTTGTTCCTCTTTGCCTTCTCCGAGTCGACCACCACCACATCGTCGGGCCAGTACTTGTGGCTTAGCGAGCTCACATTCCCGAGCACGTCATACTGCTCGTAGTGCAACCTCGTTCTCGTGGACCCTGTGCCAAAGCAATCGTGCATGATCGGGCTTATTCCCAGTGACGTGATCTGGAGAAGCACCGAGTCGGGGCACAGGAACAGAAACTTGGTCAGGTCCATGTCGTGCACGCCCACCAGCACATCGCATATGCTCACCAACACGAACACCGTCAGGAGCGGCATCCCGTTGGTCATATTGAGTATGTCCACGTTGAACCCGACCGATTTCGCAAGTTGCGCCATCGTTGCCTGGTTCTCAACCACCCGTGTCCCTATGCGCGACACGATCTTGAGCCTTGGTAGGCGCCACACGGTTGTTGTATCTCGGCTTCGTCTCGGTCTCATACATGGTCGGCGAAGTTGGTATACCATCGCCACTCCCTTCCCACCTCCGGCTACCACCCCATCGCCATCCACCCCTACCCTTCTCCACCTCCAGCACATGGTCCACCCTCCCTTCCCACCTCCGGTTGCCACCTTGATCCCGTCACCCCTTCCCCATCCGCAACATTGCATCTGCTACATGCCGTCTGCCCCTCCCCCTCCCTACCTCCAAAGCAACCACCCCAATCCGGTTGCCCCTTCCCCATCTGCAACGACGCAGTCAAGCCCAGACACCGCCGTCCTCGCTCCTTCTTTCCCCACCTCCGACCACCGGATGCCATCATCACCCCTCATCCTCCGCTTCCTCCATGTCGTTGGCTCCACTCCTCCCCATCCTCTATATCGTGTTGTTCTTGCACTTGGTGTTGGAGAAGAAGGTGGCCATCCCAGTCGAATCCATTGTGATAGAGCATGCCACCACCAGATCCACACGTCACTGGGCCCATCACCACCGAATCCACAATCTGGCTGGTACACTTCCGCCTCCGCCTCTGCCTTTGCCTCCGCCTCCACCTCTGGTACTCCATCGGGGTCATCAGGGTCATCGTGCTCCTCACATGTGTCCCCAACCCCATGACAACCTATCGCATGATCTCAGGGTCATCGTCCTCGATGCTAATGTTCTCCACCCTGGCACGAAGGATCCGATGGACCCATCATTCCATAGCCCTGCCATGTGGAATCACACGCTCGCTCGCCTTCACAATGACACACGATCACCAACTGCTGTCAGCTTCTTAAACAACTGCCCAACTCGATTGCACATCACGTTCCTTACAAAGTGACCAACTTGACTGCATGGCAATTGAAAAAAACAAACAAGCATGCACACCCAGTGGTTGCCTTCTTCGACACTACATAAATGATAGCTCTTCTTCCACTACTACAACTCTTCCACAAAAAAGAAGGGGTAAATAATTCTCTCCCCTCTCTCTTTCCCTATTTTTCATGGAACATTGTTCCGAGATTAATTTGGATTTCTTTCTCTTAGCTTGGTTAGTTTCATTTTTTTGCAATTTGGTGGGGGTTGGAGGTCAGGAGGTCAAGGCACAGAAGGGCTATGACCAACATTACATTGGTTGTATCATGGAGGGACTCTCTCTGTGAGGAGAAGTATGCTAGTAGCAAGGTGGGTCCTATTGTCTACCGATCATAGTTGGGTCGATAAAAAAATGTTGTTGTATTGTGTTGTTGTATCATGCTGTTCTATCATACTGATTATAGTTGGGTCAATCAACATTATTTGGTTGTATCATAGTTGCCTGCTATTTTTGATATATGAGTTGCACGGCCATATAACATTGGAAAATGGTTTGGGGTTTTAAGTTTCGTCAACACCACTAAATTTCTTCCAAAATGTCCTTATATTGGTGTAATTTTGGTGTGTCTGATGCCTACAGCCCCTCACTAATCGGCATGCCCATGCCATCCTGTGTTCGTGGTATACCGAATATTTGCTTCAGTGGAACAATATTCCAGTGTCATACAAGTGCTTTCCTATCTGCAAACACCAAACAAAATAACCACACCTTATATACAAACAACTATTTACAATCTTGGCTTCTTTCATGTACTCTAGATGTGTTCGTAGTATATTGAACAACTATTTACTCTAGATGTGTTTGTGGTATATTGAACACATTATCTACAAACAGCTATTTACGATGCGTATCCATGGAACAGCGCCGCTACCTTGTTGCTATGGTGGAGTGAGACTTGCATGAGCTTGGTAGGGACTACACTGCCCAGGTCGATGTTGTAGTTGTTAGGACAGGGATGAGAGGAGCAAGATGCCGAGAGAGGAGCATGGTGGAAGTTTCGACGGTGCATATGGTGTTGTAGGTGCTCATGGAGGATGGAGGTGATTCTTGCGATTGCTTTTAGGCGCAAGGAGGCTTCGATGGTATGTGGCGTATGTGGCACGAGAATCGGGAGGCACACAAGAGGAAGATACTAGTAGATCATAGGGCTTCACCCTATCTTGTTGAATCAGTATCAATGATACAACATGGTATAGCCATGTCCTAAGTCAATGGCTTCATATCTCACATTAATTATTTGATCTGACATATGTTTGTTAATTGTTAATTGGTACTAGTTGGGAAGGAAGTATAGGTGGGAATTTGTGATAGGACTATGGGAGTGGACACAAGTAGGGATGACAACATTTCGGATAGTTTTCGACTGATTTGGACTATTTTTTAATACGAGTTGTGTCAGCTCAAATAGTATCGGATTGAAAATGAATATGAATTTGGTATCTCATTATCTGTCGAATACGAATATGGATCTAGATGTCGAATACGAATATGGATCTAGATTATCCGGATATTCACGGGGTGGATATCCACAAAATATATCCTCTATTTCAACTTAACCCATTTTCATGATACTTTAGTAACCAATTATACACTAACATATACATCAATACATAGAGTTTGGGAAAGAACACTAGTTGAAAATATGAAGAATTCACAAATGTATGGATCTAATAAACTAGTTATGAGTTTCTATTCATTTTGTGCATACTATTTAAGGGGTTTTCATATTCCGAGAAATATTCATGGCCATATTCATTTCGATCCGTATTTGCATTCGACAGTAAAATGTATTAGCCTACAGGATAACTAGAAAGAAATTTTAAAGTGGAGGTAAGGCAATACAAGTTAAGTTACAACCTATTCACTGTTGCAAATGTGTGGATATGACAATAAAATTACGTCTGTTGGCGGTAAAATCAATGAATCATCGGTAACATGTTTGGCTAGCGTGCCCAGGCCGGCTCGATACGGCCTGATCCCTCTCCATGCCGAGGTCGAAGGCGGGCACATGGGCCGATGCGACACATTACGATAACTTATTTGGACTAGTTGTATCAGATCTAATGGGCTGTGCTCTATCCAAATGCATGCAAGTGACGTATCGTCTTGAACGACCTATTTGATCATATTTGAGTGACAGTGGCATCCTCTGTTGGACATTAATCTTAACTTGATTGATTTAGAATCGAATGACATGTATGACACTATCTATTTTGGTAGTAAATATCATATTATAGTAGTAGATGATAAGTTTTTAGTTTAGTAGGTGTGTTTTTATGTATTTGGTTATATAAAGATGTAACGCGTGTGAGAATGAATAAGGCGAGGTGAACAAGAGAAAAGAGAAAAGCAATGCAAGTCAACTTCACGTTGATAAAAATTGTCTATGTATCTTTATATTTATTCGTCTTCCCTATGAAATATATATTGACATGTAAATATATGTGTAGAATCCCGGTGTAAGTTCCAACATCCTCTTCTCGTGAAGCAACTATTAGAGGCTCCTATGTTCGTAGCCACGGCTTGGAGCAACTAAAAAAATCCCCAAATGAGAAAGGTAACCCGCCTCGTACCTGTGCGAACAACTACAACAAAATCCCCAAATCGATCAAAAAGATCCCGAAAAACGAAAAAGAAAACCCTGTCTTTATTCCCCCCTCCACTCGTAGCGGGAAGAGAGAGAGAGAGAGGCTTTCCCAGCATCAACTCGAAGGGAGCAAAAATATTCGCGCCAATTGGGAGGCATGGGCGCCAACGGCCACCGCCGCCGGCGAGCGTCGCCGCCCAGAACGGGTCCCTCTCCTCTGGCGGCGGCGGCGGGGGAGGAGGAGGAGGAGGGGGAGCAAACCCTAGCCCGGGCGGCAGGGCGGCGGCGCTCCGGCACGACCCGGGCCTGGCGCGGGAGTGGTCGCTGGAGGAGCAGGCCATCCTCGACGAGCTGCTCGTCAAGTGAGTCGCCTGTTTGCTGGGTTACGCCTGTTCGGGAGTTCGGCAATTAGAATTTGGTGGAGGGCTTTGGTTCTGACTCACTCTTAGTTAGAATTGGTTAATAATTTTGAGTAATTAAGTAAGATAGCTATCATATAGCGGAGATTACAAGATACCTCGGCCTCTTTTTTGGGTTCAGATTAAGCAAACCTCTTTCCTCTCAGTTCCACATATGAATGCTGCTTCTTGCAGTCGTGCTATTTGGACAAGTGAATAATGTTCTGAGAATATTTTCCCTTCACCTTTTATTCCCTGTCCGTTTAGACTTGCTTTATTCTGTCACCACTGTATATTACGTGAATGCTTGATAGTTGCATAGCGTAGTACAGCTCCTATCCGCAAGGCACCGAGGCGCCTTGTTGCCATAAAAAATGACAGAAGAACCAAGATTTCATTTTAGGCGTGCAAGTAACATTGTTCTGACAACATTGTGAGGGGCACCAGGGGTCCATTAACCGCGTGGGCCTTTATTTCTGCACCTTACGGTACCATTGATGTTCCTCGGTATTTGCTCTCAGGTATGCATCCGATGCACCCGTCATTCGTTATGCAAAAATAGCCATGAAGTTGCCAGAGAAAACAGTTCGAGATGTGGCCTTGCGGTGTAGATGGATGAATGTGAGTGATATAGACTTAGCATGCATCTTCTGCATTCATATTATCAATGCACCTGGTCTCTTTACTGGGTTTCATCTATGATTTGAGATTATCGTTCAACCTGCAGAAAAAGGAGAGTGGTAAAGAAAGAAGGAGGACCACAGCTCCACGAAGAAAAACAAGGACAAAAGGTTTCTCCAAATTTTTCCTTTTATCCTTCCATTTTCTTGACTGTTATAATGCAGGCAGGAAAATTGATGCTGTAAAATGTAATAAGTTCACAAATACCAGACATCTGGTTTTCCTCCAAATCAGCTAACATATCATAGTGATAGTTTTCCCAAGGAAGTCAGGACCATCTCTTTCAAAAATCAAGCATATTAGGTCTACTAGTATTTGTTAGATAATCAATAATCCACTGAAAGTTTCCAGCTAAAAACCTCACCAATAACTATGCATTGCAAATGCATATATCAAACCAATCGGTTCTGTTAAAACCATCCATATTATAAATGAAAGTATGTTACATTCCATTGATGGTTGTACAGAGTAGGAGGCAGAACATCTCTTTGAACGTGAATGATACTCATAGTATCAGTTTCAGTTTGGAATAGAGCATTGTCTGAGATATAAGTTTGTTAGGCCATGAATTCAAGCTTGGAGATGAAATGTGCAAGATACATCGTGTTTATATTTCAAGTGACTAGTTTGATTTTGCAAATGCAACCTGGCCCTTGCTTTGTTGATTTTGAATCCCAAACCTGAGAAATGTAGCATACTAATTTGTATATGTGAAAATAGTATTTCATAGCAATGCCTGCAGTTGGTATTTTTTATAGTTCTGCATTTTTTTTTTGAGAATTCATGTTTCTGCACTTGGAAGTTGGAACCATGCTCTACTATATTTTATTTTCTTGAGCTAAGTATGAAATAACATGAAGTCCATTTAAGACTTTTGGTTTCTTATGATTATGTTTATTTGAAAGCATACAAATAATGGTGTTTGACTTCTTTTACAGTGATAACTCATCAAAACAAATTTTATGTTCTTCTTTGTGACATTTATCTTTCTGCTCCGTTGTGTGTGTGAGTGTGTAGCTAATGCACATTGTTTTGATAAGCTTTACGCTGACAGCCAGTCATTTGCACAGGAGAAGGTTTCAGATTCTTCATCGAAACCACCTGTTCATATAGCTGGAAGGCCTAATGTTCCTCCATACCCCCTTCCAGCTCTTCCCATGGATGATGACGAAATTTCATCGAAAGGTAAGTCATATTGATGTTGACTGAATTATTTCTCAGTTGGTTCCATATGTTTTGGGGAACTCTTTAGTTTGGTTCATATTTTTATGTGCTGCAGTGTAGGACTTTATGTGTTGCATGAAGTGTAAAGTGATAACCTGCTCATTTGCGATAAATGTTTTAATGCCATTGATAATAATCACATTATCCATCACTGTAATGCGCTTAAATCCAAAAGATCACCATGATACGTCTATATTGGCTGTCTATACCATTGCCACGACTTGATTTAGTTGTCAACAGCCTGGTTGACCAATCATATGGAGCCATCTGGTTCTGGGCAATTGTTTGAACTGCAGACCAAAGTTGTGTATTGGCATATGCAGTTCCCGTTGGTATCTAACATCCCATGGCACATGTCTGATTTCTCAATTATCATATGACATCACTTATTGGAATCTCGGTCACATAAGTTTCTCGTATTTCAGAATTCAGATCGGCTCCATTAGTTCAATGAATAAAATTTTGATTCTTCACATGTTGGTGGGAATTGTTTGGTGTGTTGTTCTCAAAATGATTACTCTCTATGGTCTCTTCGGATGCCCAGGATCAGAATGGTTTGATGGAATACTGGAATTATGATTCCAGACTTAATCTCATCACGATGTTTATATCATGCTTGGTTTCCCCTTGATAGTGGGTATTAGGAGAATAGCCTTGTCCACGATTCCCACAAATGCACTTTTTTGTATGTGAACATGTACTATCTGTAGTTGCATGGCATCTCTGTGCATTTCCAAATGGTAAGTCCAACAATATTGTGGGAATCTATGGATCTCTGTAGGCATTTATTGCTTGAAATATTTTTTTCGTCTGATTTTCTATTCTATGCATTTTTCTTTTGAGGAGCAGTTCTTCTTGAGATTTCCAATACTGTGACTATTGGCATTGATGGCCTTGATACCGAGTTGCTGAGTTCTTCACTTTTATTGTCTTTCTGCAGCAATTGGAGGTCCAACAGGAGATATCCTCGAAACCAATGCCCAGGTTTTGAGTCAAATTTCAACAAACCTTAGTACCATGCAGGTATTCTGTTATTTCAAGATGTCCTTTTTGTGATGATTTATGAAAATGAATATTCTCTGCCTTGTCCGTACGTTTTGAAATCGTGCAATTTCTCTTTGATTCTCTGTTGTTACATCTAGCATGTATACTAGTTCTATTCGTGTGCTTAATTATTTCCTCTGCAGATACAGGATAACATCTCTCTTCTGTGCCAAACTCGAGATAACATACTCAGGGTCTTGAAAGAGTATGTTTTGAACCCCTTGTTTTGTTGAATTTGGAAAATTTTAAAATGATGAATTCATGTCATCCATTCAAGCCTTTTTGTTATCATTTACTAATTTAGTATCCTTGTTCGGGTCTTTTAATCAGTAGGCACAGAGTAACTTATTTTAGCGCCTATAAGGAAAAGGAAAATGTTGTATGTAGAGTCTGTCATTTCTTTTGCCACGGGCAATGCATTTTATGTGGCCAACTGGCCATCAGAGTTTGTCAGGACAGTTCTTTTTACAATGCTGGGGAGTCTATTGAACAGCAAAAAATTCTTCTATTCATTTTCCCGAGTTGACAATCCGTAGTTTAGTCTTCACAAGAGATGGATGTCTCATGTAGATTCATCTGCTAGACATTGTTAATTTGTTATTACCATTGTTACAGGAAACTTAAATATATAAGGCCATGGTTTTATTAGCAGTGTGTACGCCCTTCCAAGGTTCTATCAGAAATTAAAAAAACTCGATCTGTCTCATTAACCAACTCCATTCTTGGAGCCCGTCTGCTCCAGTCTAAAAAAAGATAAACAAATGCTTGCACCCATGAAGATGCCAATATTATTTTTCCTATCGAATCTATCTTTTATTTGTATAAAGTTCTTTGCCTCAAATTTGTTTAACAGTAATAGGATTTCAGTTATGATTCTCATGCAATGTGCTTGCAGGATAAACGATGCTCCAGAGATCATGAAGCAGATGCCACCACTACCCGTTAAGATAAACGAGGAGCTCGTCAACTCGATACTCCCCAGGCCAACTGTACCTAGGCAGTAGTGATAGTGAATGAATATATCCTCTGTAGTCTCAAGAGCCCTTTAGATATTTAAAATAAAATTGCCAGCCTTGGTTCTTGTTCGATCATTTTGTAGCTCCTTCCTCTCACCTTTTCCTTTTTACATTTTCCATCTAGATGTTGATCCTCCGACTGTTCTCAAGTCAGGCGGTTGGAAAATGTACCAACCTACCAAGGGTTGCTTCTACAGCAGTACCAGCCTCCAACTCTGGCATGTTTGTAACCTATAGCTGTTTAGATACGATGGAAAGGGGATAGACTTAGCTTGAATTGTTCTGTGCAGTTTGGGTACATGTCTTACTTCGCCATAACTAGGCTTAGCAAAATGTGGCTTGTCGCAAAAAGCGTGGGCAACCAAACTGTGGCCACAAGGTAAGGCAAATTGAGTAAGAAACCAAGTCTGACACATGGACCATGTGGCTAAAAAAGTGTAGCAAGCCACAGATGCGGCAGTAAACCAAACAACTACCTGCAAACATTGGAGCCAAACACCCTCTAATTTAGCCACGATATAGTGAGATAAAACGTGTACGGTTGATGTTGTACACGAGAGAAATGAAATATTGAGTGTTTAATAGACCATGCTGTGCTTCGTTTAGAAATTTCAGAATTTTTTTTATCAATTACTACGACGTGTTTGGTTGCCTTAGTCTAGGTGGGCATGGGCCGTGCTGGCATGGCTCGGGCCCACTATGCATCATGCCAGCTTGGCTCGGTCACCTGTCGTGCCGTGCTAGTCCGTCTCGTCTTCGGTCAGTCTTAAGCACGGTCTAAAGTTTGTCGTGCTGGTGTTCGTGCCGTACCAGTCTAAGTTCAGTCTAAAGTAACTATACACGACAAAGGTGGCGGCGACGATGATGGAAGAGCCGCCATCTTAATTTCTCTCATACACGTCTCGTTAAAAACTAATTAAAATTGAATTAATTGTGTAAAAGTATGGGCACATAATGACGTAAATATTTTAGGCGAAAGTGAAAATTTCTTTATATTTTAAAGATACAATGTTACTGTCTCCTAAAAAACCTTACGCTTCGGAGTGGAGTTCTCCGAGTAAGGAAAAGAGTATAGAAATGATATGTGCACATATTGATTATAAACATACATACATAGTATGTACTCATCAATATCTAGGTCGTTTATATGTTCAAGGTCAACGTACACCTGCACAATTTCAAGATCCTTTAGTTGATGATGTTATCGCTCTTTAGCTAATTTTCGGTCCTTGGCGTATGTCACTTGCCTCCACCATCCTAGGGAGTACGATTACAGCACAGGGTATACTGTTCGGATCAGGTATACCATCCTAACCTTCAATCTCGATATACTAATCAGACTCACGGAATTTCTCCGGTTGGTGCTTACCTTTCTAGATGGGAGAGCTTGCTGCCATTCTTTGTAGATAGAGGAGCTCGCCATCGACGTCATCATGCCTCATCCTTGCGCCACGTCAGGGGTGGACCTAGTATTCAGGCGAGCCATCCGAGTTGCCTCGTCGGCCAGACCCCCTCCCCCTTTCACTATGGTCTAGGAGCTTTGCTGTCTGCTTATCTCGATAAGGAAGGAAGAAGAAGCAACGCGTTACCGTGTACGCTAGGCCTGGCGAGATGGCTTGCTCCTTGGGCCGATGCTGCATGAGACGACCAACTAGACCAGCCCACTAACCACCAAGGCACAACAATTAGAGAGCTCATGTATGCCGCCTGGCCGCCGTCGCCTAAGTGGTCTGATGGGCCTGGTGCCACCTATGTGCCTTACTTTTTGTTATTTTTTGTGTTTTAAAGAGTGAGAGTGGGCCATAGGATGTAGGGTAGGAGGCGTTTGGCTCTCTGCCGCCTATGCAACATATAGGAATCACGCAACAATTAGATATTTACCATATGAACACACCATTTAACACTAACTCGTCTTATCGTTTTGGACTCTAGAGGGGGGTTGAGGGGGCGCGCAACATGGCAAAGACTGGCGCGCGTCGAGCAACGAGAAGCGAGAAAGGCGCGGCGCGGATGTGAGCCAGTGGAGAGGCTATTGCGGGCGTTGGGTCATAGGGCACAGCTACGCAGGCATCACGACGAGGTGTCAACCTGCATCACCAAGGTAGGCGGGGAGCGAGGAAGGCAGTAAGACTGGGACCTATATGGTTTTGTTCATATGCAGATACATATAAAGTGTACCTTCATTCTTACATGTTTACATGAAAATTATTCTGTTGGATTACCTTTAGTGCCATATGCTCTTATCAGTGTGATTGCAATATGAATTATGTATATCTTACTTTACTATTGGATAATTCTATTGGTACATGTTGCCCAACCTAAATTTTATTCATGGGTTCGCCATCGCGTCGCATCGTCATCATCATCGTCACAGGGGAGCGCGAGCGATGCTATCCTCCTCGGTTTCATGCACATGGGGCGTGCGCAAAACCTCACTATCCTACTTCATCCCCATGTTGCGTTGTCCTCCACCGTCATGCGCGCGGGGCATGGGTGACTGCTCCTGACCATCCTCTCCATGTGTAGGAAGCATACGCAGAATCTCATCACTAGATTCCTCTAGCAAAAACTCTTAAACTTGCTTATTCAAAAGATTCATAAAATTTGAAAAGTCAAAACCAAAACTTGAACTTGTCATTTCAAAAAATTCCATGAAGTTTCAAATTTGAAGATTGAAAGAAATTCACTGTAACTTATAGTTTCATAAAGTTTCAAAACTAGAACACGAAGTTTTAAAACTAGAACTTAAAGTTTTATAAAGTTTCAAAAATTGGAACATAAAGTTTCATAATGCTTCAAAACTAGAATTTAAAGTTTCATAAAGTTTCAAAGCTATAACTCAATATTTTATAAAGTTTTATGAAGTTTCAAAATTGGAACTCGAAGTTTCATAATATTTCAAAATTGAAACATAAAGCTTCATATAGTTTTTTTTAAGTTTCAAAACTTGAAGTTTCATAAGGTTTCAAAATTAGAATATAAAGTTTCACGATGTTTCAAAACTATAACTTGAAGTTTCGTAAAGTTTCAAATTGGAACTTGATGTTTCATGAAGTTTCAAAACTAGAACTTAAAGTTTCATAAAGTTTCAAAAGTGGAACTTGATATTTCATAAAGTTTCATGAAGTTTCAAAACTGAAACTTAAAGTTTCGTAATATTTCAAAATTAGAACACAAAGGTTCATAAAGTTTCAAATCTTGGAACATGTGGTTTCATAAAGTTTTAAACTCGAATCGAAACTTGAAGTTTCAAAAGTGTATTTCAACAAAATCATGTTTCTAAATAGATTTCAATAGGGCATTGAAAAAGAACGTTGAATCAAGACAATTCAAATAGGTTTCAAAACCAAACTTCATGCTTGAGAGAAAGTATGATGCACTGATCAAGAAAAGTGCCCCTACCTCCTTGCCAGGTTGCACAACCTCGTCGAATAGCACTGCCGCTTGCACAGTTGCCACTAGCCACCGCCACCGCCCGCTCTCTAGAGCCACCGCTGCGCCAAAGACGCACCATCCACGATCGCCACCACCGGCCCGCACCTCTGGTCCCTCCTCTCGACCCTCCTTCCTTAGGCGGTGGCGTGTAGCCGGCAGAGGCGCAGGCCCTCATAGCCGAGATCCCCTATCCTCCATAGCGAGCTCTCAGTTGGCGATCCTCTCTCCACCCAACAAGCAGTGGAGCTCTCCAGATCTGGTGGCACCTAGGTGCTGGTCATCCTGGTGCCCCACCCCACTAGCCCACCGCTTTTACCGCCGCCCAAGGCACCCACGGCCCGTTGTTACCTAGCACTTGCCAACGCCACACAGAAGCCAGGCAGCTTAGGAAGAATCAATTTGATTAGCTATTGCTCAATTACTGGCTTGTTAGTTGCTGTCGAATTGGTTCATTTGGTCAATTGGTTGGCCACATATGGGCTTTGGTATTTGGTGGTGGGCTTTGCTAGTTTGCTTGCTGGTGTGTAATGTGTTGCATGGTTGGCCACTTGGCCTAGCATGGATTCAGGTAATCCAAGCTCCAAGCCCAAATGCCCAACTCTCCATATGTCTACACTTTACAAAGCTTCTTCAATTCTTCTTGCTGACTGATGATGAGCTCAGGCAAGCATGGTGCCCTAGCCGGAGCTAGGTGGTACCTACTCTCCGGCTGGAGGTAGGGTGGGCACCAACCCCCCTTGACTGCTAGTAGGCCCGGTACTGCTATGTGGCTTGTTCCTCATTGAGTGTTCACACACACCCACACACCCCACCCACTTTACTCCCAAAATGTCACCAATATATCATTTTTCTTAATTTTATAATGTATGAATTAATATTTAAAATTATGTTTCCATATGTCTAATGAAACTTAATCTACCTATCTATGAAAATACAACTTTGTTTCTAGTATCTCTCTATATATAATAAGTGGTGTTTGTGGATCAAGATGGTTACAATAATATTGTGTGATTAATTTCAATATGATTTTGTATACATTGGATAACAATGCACTAAATTCTCATCGTTACAATCTGGCATATTGATTTAAACTTAAAGTAACAATGCAATATTATAAAATTCCTATCATTCCTCATCACCAACTTGTACAGTAGCAATGGATGGGCGATGTTGTGCAGCATGTTTGTGTACTCGACATGTCCGCGTTCTTGCAAGGCATGCCTTGTGAAATTGTGTTACTCACATGCATGTTGTCCCATGCTGAATAGCTTGATCGCAGCCATCAACTGGTTTGGGTAGCTTCTGTTTCCACCGATTCCCCTGAAGCTAGTATGGAGACATGCACATAATACCTCATGATGCCAAACAAACATACCTTGTTTGCACAGTTTTCCCTAATAAGACTCTGATTGCCTCTTGTCCTTGTTCTTTTTTTCTTATTCAAACTCATATTCTCTTTGGATAAATCTAGATCATACATAATTGATGGAGAGATCATACAGGTGCATAACAGTGCCATGATCACAACTTACCTACCATCTCCTTCCTATTGTCACCACATGTCATGACCATCTGCCCGACCGGCTCGCTCTCTGCTAGTTCTACTCGGTAGTGCTACGTATGAACAGCTCACCTTAAGATAATGCATATTTGATCCATAAGTATACCCGCCCTTAGCCCGAGATCGCTTATAGGTGATGAAATAGGAAAAGGACAATGCGACGTTGATGATGGTTAATAGTAGTGTGTGCTTGTTCATAGTTCGAGTCGGCTGTGACTTTGGCTTTTGGCTTATGGTTTTTTTAATTTTGGTTGTTCATGAGAAATAATATGTAAAAAAATAGTTGCATGTGATTTTGGTAGGTAAGATGAATTCGATACAGTGTTTACTACAATTTTCCTATAGACCTTGCTTTGAAAAATACATCGTTTAAAAACTAGTTACTATACCATCTAAGTCAAAGACTAAGTATAAGTGCTCCCGAACCCCCCATATTTGAGCTCTATTTTACTACTTGGAATCGGTCACTACCTCTATCTAGGGGAGCTCCCTCGATGATCGGCATCCATGGAAAAACTCAAGCGGTCTACGCTATCATTGCCTCTCCTCCTAGCAACAGTACAACATGTGAGTACATCCTAGACAGCGTCTCCTAGACTGTCGTGTCCGCCTCACATTCTAGCACTCAAGTATATGCGCCACGAAGTCCCACCCCTTGTTCCTCTTTGCCTTCTCCGAGTCGACCACCACCACATCGTCGGGCCAGTACTTGTGGCTTAGCGAGCTCACATTCCCGAGCACGTCATACTGCTCGTAGTGCAACCTCGTTCTCGTGGACCCTGTGCCAAAGCAATCGTGCATGATCGGGCTTATTCCCAGTGACGTGATCTGGAGAAGCACCGAGTCGGGGCACAGGAACATAAACTTGGTCAGGTCCATGTCGTGCACGCCCACCAGCACGTCGCATATGCTCACCAACACGAACACCATCGGGAGCGGCATCCCGTTGGTCATATTGAGTATGTCCACGTTGAACCCGACCGATTTCGCAAGTTGCGCCATCGTTGCCTGGTTCTCAACCACCTGTGTCCCTATGCGCGACACGATCTTGAGCCTTGGTAGCTGCCACACTGGTTGTTGTATCTCTGGCTTTCTGTCTCCGGTCTCATACATGGTCAGCGAGAAGTTGGTATACCATCTGCCACTCCCCTTCCCCACCTCCAGCTACCACCCCATCGCCATCCACCCCTACCCTTCTCCACCTCCAGCCGCACATGGTCCACCCTCCCCTTCCCCACCTCCAGTTGCCACCTTGATCCCATCACCCCTCCCCATCCGCAACATTGCATCTGCTACATGTCGTCTGCCCCTCCCCCTCCCTACCTCCAGCAACCACCCCAATCCGGTTGCCCCTTCCCCATCTGCAACGACGCAGTCGAAGCCCCAGACACCGCACGTCCTCCGCTCCTTCTTTCCCCACCTCCAGCCACCAGATGCCATCATCACCCCTCATCCTCCGCTTCCTCCATGTCGTTGGCTCTACTCCTCCCCATCCTCTATATCGTGTTGTTGCTGCACTTGGTGTTGGAGAAGAAGGTGGCCATCCCAGTCGAATCCATCGTGATAGAGCACACCACCACCAGATCCACACGTCACTGGGCCCATCACCACCGAATCCACAATCTGGCTGGTACACTTCCGCCTCCGCCCGCCTTTGCCTCCGCCTCCACCTCGGTACTCCATCGGGTCATCGGGGTCATCGTGCTCCTCACATGTGTCCCCAACCCCATGACAACCTATCGCATGATCTCGTGGTCATCGTCCTCGATGCTAATGTTCTCCACCCTGGCACGAAGGATCCGATGGACCCATCATTCCATAGCCCCGCCATGTGGAATCACATGCCGCCGCCTTCACAATGACACACGATCACCAATCGCTGCCGCCTTCTTAAACAAGCGCCCAACTCGATTGCACATCACGTTCCTTACAAAGTGACCAACTTGACCGCATGGCAATTGAAAAAACAAACAAGCATGCACACCCGGTGGTTGCCTTCTTCGACACTACATAAATGATAGCTCTTCTTCCACTACTACAACTCTTCCACAAAAAGAAGGGTAAATAATTCTCTCCCCTCTCTCTTTCCCTGTTTTTCATGGAACATTGTTCCGAGATTAATTTGGATTTCTTTCTCTTAGCTTGGTTAGTTTCATTTTTTTTTTGCAATTTGGTGGGGTTGGAGGTCGGAGGTCAAGGCACGAAGGGCTATGACCAACATCACATTGGTTGTATCATGGAGGACTCTCTATGAGGAGAAGTACACTAGCAGCAAGGTGAGTCCTATTGTCTACTGATCACAGTTGGGTCGATCAAAAAATACTATTATATTATGTTGTTGTATCGTGTTGTTGTATCATACTGTTCTATCATACTGATTATAGTTGGGTCGATCAACATTATTTGGTTGTATCATAGTTGCCTGCTATTTTTGATATATGAGTTGCATAGCCATATAACATTAGAAAATGGTTTGGGTTTTTTAAAGTTTCATCAACACTACTAAATTGCCTCCAAAATGTTCTTATATTGGTGTAATTTTAGTGAGTCTGATGCCTACAGCCCCTCACTAATCGGCATGCCCATGCCATCCTGTGTTCGTGGTATACCGAATATTTGCTTCAGTGGAACAATATTCCAGTGTCATACAAGTGCTTTCCTATCTGCAAACACCAAACAAAATAACCACACCTTATATACAAACAACTATTTACAATCTTGGCTTCTTTCATGTACTCTAGATGTGTTCGTAGTATATTGAACAGCTATTTACTCTAGATGTGTTTGTGGTATATTGAATACATTATCTACAAACAGTTATTTACGATGCGTATCCATGGAACAACGCCGCTACCTTGTTGCTATGGTGGAGTGAGACTTGCATGAGCTTGGTAGGGACTACACTGCCCAGGTCGATGTTGTAGTTGTTAGGACAGGGATGAGAGGAGCAAGATGCCGAGAGAGGAGCATGGTGGAAGTTTCGACGGTGCATATGGTGTTGTAGGTGCTCATGGAGGATGGAGGTGATTGCTGCAGTTGCTTTTAGAGCGCAAGGAGGCTTCGATGGTATGTGGCGTATGTGGCACGAGAATCGGGAGGCACACAAGAGGAAGATACTAGTAGATCATTGGATTGAAATAGATCATAGGGCTTCACCCTATCTTGTTGAATCAGTAATCAATGATACAACATAGTATAGCCATGTCCTAAGTCAATGGCTTCATATCTCACATTAATTATTTGATCTGACATATGTTTGTTAATTGTTAATTGGTACTAGTTGGGAAGGAAGTATAGGTGGGAATTTGTGATAGGACTATGGGAGTGGACACAAGTAGGGATGACAACATTTCGGATAGTTTTCATCGATTTGGACTATTTTTTAATACGAGTTGTGTCAGCTCAAATAGTATCGGATCGAAAATGAATATGAATTTGGTATCTCATTATCTGTCGAATACGATTATGGATCTAGATGTCGAATACGAATATGGATCTAGATTATCCGAATATTCACGGGGTGGATATCCACAAAATATATCCTCTATTTCAACTTAACCCATTTTCATGATACTTTAGTAACCAATTATACACTAACATATACATCAATACATAGAGTTTGGGAAAGAACACTAGTTGAAAATATGAAGAATTCACAAATGTATGGATCTAATAAACTAGTTATGAGTTTCTATTCATTTTGTGCATACTATTTAAGGGGTTTTCATATTCCGAGAAATATTCATGGCCATATTCATTTCGATCCGTATTTACATTCGACAGTAAAATGTATTAGCCTACATGATAACTAGAAAGAAATTTTAAAGTGGAGGTAAGGCAATACAAGTTAAGTTACAACCTATTCACTGTTGCAAATGTGTGGATATGACAATAAAATTACGTACGACTGGCAGTAAAATCAATGAATCATCGGTAACATGTTTGGCTAGCGTGCCCAGGCCAGCTTGATACGGCCTGACCCCTCTCCATGCCGAGGTCGAAGGGCAGGCACATGGACCGGTACGACACATTACGATAACTTATTTGGACTAGTTGTATCAGATCTAATCGGGCTGTGCTCTATCCAAATCTGTACCGTGACGTATCGTGCCGAACGACCTATTTGATCATATCTGAGTGACAGTGGCATCCTCTGTTGGAAATTAATCTTAACTTGATTGATTTAGGATCAAATGACATGTATGACACTATCTATTTTGGTAGTAAATATCATATTATAGTAGTAGATGATAAGTTTTTGGTTTAGTAGGTGTGTTTCTATGTATTTGGTTATATAAAGATGTAACACGTGTGAGAATGAATGAGGCGAGGCGAACAAGAGAAAAGAGAAAAACAACGCAAGTCAAGTTCGCATCGATAAAAATTCTCTCTGTATCTTTGTATTTGTTCGCCTTTCCTATGAAATATGTATTGACATGTAAATATATGTAAATATATGTGTAGAATCTCGGTGTAAGTTCCAACATCCTCTTCTCGTGAAGCAACTATTAGAGGCTCCTATGTTCGTAGCCACGGCTTGGAGCAACTAAAAATCCCCAAATGAGAAAGGTAACCCGCCTCGTACCTGTGCGAACAACTACAACAAAATCCCCAAATCGATCAAAAAGATCCCGAAAAACGAAAAAGAAAACCCTGTCTTTATTCCCCCCTCCACTCGTAGCGGGAAGAAGAGAGAGAGAGAGAGGCTTTCCCAGCACCAACTCGAAGGGAGCAAAAATATTCGCGCCAATTGGGAGGCATGGGCGCCAACGGCCACCCGCCGCCGGCGAGCGTCGCCGCCCAGAACGGGTCCCTCTCCTCTGGCGGCGGCGGCGGGGGAGGAGGAGGAGGAGGGGAGCAAACCCTAGCCCGGGCGGCAGGGCGGCGGCGCTCCGGCACGACCCGGGCCTGGCGCGGGAGTGGTCGCTGGAGGAGCAGGCCATCCTCGACGAGCTGCTCGTCAAGTGAGTCGCCTGTTTGCTGGGTTACGCCTGTTCGGGAGTTCGGCAATTAGAATTTGGTGGAGGGCTTTGGTTCTGACCCACTCTTAGTTAGAATTGGTTAATAATTTTGAGTAATTAAGTAAGATAGCTATCATATAGCGGAGATTACAAGATACCTCGGCCTCTTTTTTGGGTTCAGATTAAGCAAACCTCTTTCCTCTCAGTTCCACATATGAATGCTGCTTCTTGCAGTCGTGCTATTTGGACAAGTGAATAATGTTCTGAGAATATTTTCCTTCACCTTTTATTCCCTGTCCGTTTAGACTTGCTTTATTCTGTCACCACTGTATATTACGTGAATGCTTGATAGTTGCATAGCGTAGTACAGCTCCTATCCGCAAGGCACCGAGGCGCCTTGTTGCCATAAAAAATGACAGAAGAACCAAGATTTCATTTTAGGCGTGCAAGTAACATTGTTCTGACAACATTGTGAGGGGCACCAGGGGTCCATTAACCGCGTGGGCCTTTATTTCTGCACCTTACGGTTCCATTGATGTTCCTCGGTATTTGCTCTCAGGTATGCATCCGATGCACCCATCATTCGTTATGCAAAAATAGCCATGAAGTTGCCAGAGAAAACAGTTCGAGATGTGGCCTTGCGGTGTAGATGGATGAATGTGAGTGATATAGACTTAGCATGCATCTTCTGCATTCATATTATCAATGCACCTGGTCTCTTTACTGGGTTTCATCTATGATTTGAGATTATGCGTTCAACCTGCAGAAAAAGGAGAGTGGTAAAAGAAAGAAGGAGGACCACAGCTCCACGAAGAAAAACAAGGACAAAAAGGTTTCTCCAAATATTTTCCTTTTATCCTTCCATTTTCTTGACTGTTATAATGCAGGCTGGAAAATTGATGCTGTAAAATGTAATAAGTTCACA
Organism: Bonia amplexicaulis; assembly: GCA_036346245.1. Taxonomy (NCBI): domain Eukaryota; kingdom Viridiplantae; phylum Streptophyta; class Magnoliopsida; order Poales; family Poaceae; genus Bonia; species Bonia amplexicaulis. The sequence goes on along the minus strand of CM070745.1, from coordinate 12,541,540 downwards.
AATACCAGACATCTGGTTTTCCTCCAAATCAGCTAACATATCATAGTGATAGTTTTCCCAAGGAAGTCAGGACCATCTCTTTCAAAAATCAAGCATATTAGGTCTACTAGTATTTGTTAGATAATCAATAATCCACTGAAAGTTTCCAGCTAAAAACCTCACCAATAACTATGCATTGCAAATGCATATATCAAGCCAATCCGGTTCTGTTAAAACCATCCATATTATAAATGAAAGTATGTTACATTCCATTGATGGTTGTACAGAGTAGGAGGCAGAACATCTCTTTGAACGTGAATGATACTCATAGTATCAGTTTCAGTTTGGAATAGAGCATTGTCTGAGATATAAGTTTGTTAGGCCATGAATTCAAGCTTGGAGATGAAATGTGCAAGATACATCGTGTTTATATTTCAAGTGACTAGTTTGATTTTGCAAATGCAACCTGGCCCTTGCTTTGTTGATTTTGAATCCCAAACCTGAGAAATGTAGCATACTAATTTGTATATGTGAAAAATAGTATTTCATAGCAATGCCTGCAGTTGGTATTTTTTTTATAGTTCTGCATTTTTTTTTTGAGAATTCATGTTTCTGCACTTGGAAGTTGGAACCATGCTCTACTATATTTTATTTTCTTGAGCTAAGTATGAAATAACATGAAGTCCATTTAAGACTTTTGGTTTCTTATGATTATGTTTATTTGAAAGCATACAAATAATGGTGTTTGACTTCTTTTACGAGTGATAACTCATCAAAACAAATTTTATGTTCTTCTTTGTGACATTTATCTTTCTGCTCCGTTGTGTGTGTGAGTGTGTAGCTAATGCACATTGTTTTGATAAGCTTTACGCTGACAGCCAGTCATTTGCACAGGAGAAGGTTTCAGATTCTTCATCGAAACCACCTGTTCATATAGCTGGAAGGCCTAATGTTCCTCCATACCCCCTTCCAGCTCTTCCCATGGATGATGACGAAATTTCATCGAAAGGTAAGTCATATTGATGTTGACTGAATTATTTCTCAGTTGGTTCCATATGTTTTGGGGAACTCTTTAGTTTGGTTCATATTTTTATGTGCTGCAGTGTAGGACTTTATGTGTTGCATGAAGTGTAAAGTGATAACCTGCTCATTTGCGATAAATGTTTTAATGCCATTGATAATAATCACATTATCCATCACTGTAATGCGCTTAAATCCAAAAGATCACCATGATACGTCTATATTGGCTGTCTATACCATTGCCACGACTTGATTTAGTTGTCAACAGCCTGGTTGACCAATCATATGGAGCCATCTGGTTCTGGGCAATTGTTTGAACTGCAGACCAAAGTTGTGTATTGGCATATGCAGTTCCCATTGGTATCTAACATCCCATGGCACATGTCTGATTTCTCAATTATCATATGACATCACTTATTGGAATCTCGGTCACATAAGTTTCTCGTATTTCAGAATTCAGATACGGCTCCATTAGTTCAATGAATAAAAATTTTGATTCTTCACATGTTGGTGGGAATTGTTTGGTGTGTTGTTCTCAAAATGATTACTCTCTATGGTCTCTTCGGATGCCCAGGATCAGAATGGTTTGATGGAATACTGGAATTATGATTCCAGACTTAATCTCATCACGATGTTTATATCATGCTTGGTTCCCCCTTGATAGTGGGTATTAGGAGAATAGCCTTGTCCACGATTCCCACAAATGCACTTTTTTGTATGTGAACATGTACTATCTGTAGTTGCATGGCATCTCTGTGCATTTCCAAATGGTAAGTCCAACAATATTGTGGGAATCTATGGATCTCTGTAGGCATTTATTGCTTGAAATATTTTTTTCGTCTGATTTTCTATTCTATGCATTTTCTTTTGAGGAGCAGTTCTTCTTGAGATTTCCAATACTGTGACTATTGGCATTGATGGCCTTGATACCGAGTTGCTGAGTTCTTCACTTTTATTGTCTTTCTGCAGCAATTGGAGGTCCAACAGGAGATATCCTCGAAACCAATGCCCAGGTTTTGAGTCAAATTTCAACAAACCTTAGTACCATGCAGGTATTCTGTTATTTCAAGATGTCCTTTTTGTGATGATTTATGAAAATGAATATTCTCTGCCTTGTCCGTACGTTTTGAAATCGTGCAATTTCTCTTTGATTCTCTGTTGTTACATCTAGCATGTATACTAGTTCTATTTACGTGTGCTTAATTATTTCTTCTGCAGATACAGGATAACATCTCTCTTCTGTGCCAAACTCGAGATAACATACTCAGGGTCTTGAAAGAGTATGTTTTGAACCCCTTGTTTTGTTGAATTTGGAAAATTTTAAAATGATGAATTCATGTCATCCATTCAAGCCTTTTTGTTATTATTTACTAATTTAGTATCCTTGTTCGGGTCTTTTAATCAGTAGGCACAGAGTAACTTATTTTAGCGCCTATAAGGAAAAGGAAAATGTTGTATGTAGAGTCTGTCATTTCTTTTGCCACGGGCAATGCATTTTATGTGGCCAACTGGCCATCAGAGTTTGTCAGGACAGTTCTTTTTACAATGCTGGGGAGTCTATTGAACAGCAAAAAATTCTTCTATTCATTTTCCCGAGTTGACAATCCGTAGTTTAGTCTTCACAAGAGATGGATGTCTCATGTAGATTCATCTGCTAGACATTGTTAATTTGTTATTACCATTGTTACAGGAAACTTAAATATATAAGGCCATGGTTTTATTAGCAGTGTGTACGCCCTTCCAAGGTTCTATCAGAAATTAAAAAAACTCGATCTGTCTCATTAACCAACTCCATTCTTGGAGCCCGTCTGCTCCAGTCTAAAAAAAGATAAACAAATGCTTGCACCCATGAAGATGCCAATATTATTTTTTCCTATCGAATCTATCTTTTATTTGTATAAAGTTCTTTGCCTCAAATTTGTTTAACAGTAATAGGATTTCAGTTATGATTCTCATGCAATGTGCTTGCAGGATAAACGATGCTCCAGAGATCATGAAGCAGATGCCACCACTACCCGTTAAGATAAACGAGGAGCTCGTCAACTCGATACTCCCCAGGCCAACTGTACCTAGGCAGTAGTGATAGTGAATGAATATATCCTCTGTAGTCTCAAGAGCCCTTTAGATAGCTAAAATAAAATTGCCAGCCTTGGTTCTTGTTCGTTCATTTTGTAGCTCCTTCCTCACACCTTTTCCTTTTTACATTTTCCATCTAGATGTTGATCCTCCGACTGTTCTCAAGTCAGGCGGTTGGAAAATGTACCAACCTACCAAGGGTTGCTTCTACAGCAGTACCAGCCTCCAACTCTGGCATGTTTGTAACCTATAGCTGTTTAGATACGATGGAAAGGGGATAGACTTAGCTTGAATTGTTCTGTGCAGTTTGGGTACATGTCTTACTTCGCCGTAACTAGGCTTAGCAAAATGTGGCTTGTCGCAAAAAGCGTGGGCAACCAAACTGTGGCCACAAGGTAAGGCAAATTGAGTAAGAAACCAAGTCTGACACATGGACCATGTGGCTAAAAAAGTGTAGCAAGCCACAGATGCGGCAGTAAACCAGACAACTACCTGCAAACATTGGAGCCAAACACCCTCTAATTTAGCCACGATATAGTGAGATAAAACGTGTACGGTTGATGTTGTACACGAGAGAAATGAAATATTGAGTGTTTAATAGACCATGCTGTGCTTCGGTTAGAAATTTTAGAATTTTTTTTATCAATTACTACGACGCGTTTGGTTGCCTTAGTCTAGGTGGGCATTGGGCCGTGCTAGCATGGCTCGGGCCTATCGTGCATCGTGCCAGCTTGGCTCGGTCACCTGTCGTGCCGTGCTAGTCCGTCTCGTCTTCGGTCAGTCTTAAGCACGGTCTAAAGTTTGTCGTCTTGGTCGGTGTTCGTGCTGCTAAAGTAACTAAGTTCGATCTAAAGTAACTATACACGACAAAGGTGACGGCGACGATGATGGAAGAGCCACCATCTTAATTTCTCTTATACACGTCTCGTTAAAAACTAATTAAAATTGGATTAGTTGTGTAAAAGTATGGGCACATAATGACGTAAATATTTTAGGCGAAAGTGAAAATTTCTTTATATTTTAAAGATACAATGTTACTACCTCCTAAAAAACCTTACGCTTCGGAGTGGGGTTCTCCGAGTAAGGAAAAGAGTATAGAAATGATATGCGCACATATTGATTATAAACATACATACATAGTATGTACTCATCAATATCTAGGTCGTTTATATGTTCAAGGTCAACGTACACCTGCACAATTTCAAGATCCTTTAGTTGATGATGTTATCGCTCTTTAGCTAATTTTCAGTCCTTGGCGTATGTCACTGCCTCCACCATCCTAGACGTAAGGGATGATCTCCTTTCTTGATTATTCTCTCTACCATGTTGAACGTCGCTTCTAAAGATATGCTAGACACCGGTACCAAGAGAACATCCCGTGCGAAATGTAACAGCACAAGAAATATGCGCTTGTTGTGGGAAACTTGTGAGATAACGAATGACGTCACCGTAACATTTCAAATATGCACCAATTGCTTGTATACCGTATTTAACAACAAGATTCAAGATATGACATACACATCTCTGGTGGAGGACATAACCACTAATATATATTTCCAACCTTAGGGTGAGGATGTTCATAGCCGTTGTATTTGTCGATGCATTATCAAGAGTTATAAAAATAATTTTATTATCTATCCTAAAATCAAGTACGTGTAGTATACACTCGGCAATGATCTCTCCTTTGTGTGATTTATTTGTTACTTTAAATCATATGACTATCTTGTTTAGCTTATAATTATCGTCTAAATAATGTGGTACAACACTAAGGTAGGCACTTCTCTGGTGTGATGATATCCAAATATCCGAGGTTATAGCAAAAGAAAATTGAACTTATTGCAATAGTTCTTTTAGTTCTGCTAGTTTCTTTTGATATATTCGTAAAATATCAGATGTAGTAGTTCTTCTATTAACATATTGGTACTGTAGGCAAAAGCTGCGTTAAATCATTCTTTCGAATGTGCAACTTTCACCCATCATAATCTGTTGATCTTCTAAAATAATATACTTAGCAATTTTCTCATGGGTAGAAAGCGGGTTATATACCTAAGTACTTACAGAGCCACCAGCCTCAAAGTTTAGTTGCGTTTGTACTCCTCCTCCCTTGTCCATGTGCTGCCATCTTGCGTAAGCATGTTTTGTAGTGCCGGTTCAAGTGCTATATCCCTACAGCTGTACGAGCAGTTAATTTAGCATTACAATAATTACAAGTTGTGATCTCTACCATTTCGTTGTCTCGGATTTCCTAGCTTCAAGTCATGTGTTTCCAGCTATTCGCCCTTTGTCCAAACCTGCCAATATTATTGTCCGTGGGCTGGCGAGGGAACTCTGGAGTCCCCATTGGCTCTGGACCGTCCTGATACTCTTCGTAGCCCTCTGTTACCTTCTATATGACGGTCATCCATACCGTAGTCTTCTATGCTTGGTGAGAGTCGATGAGCATCAACGGGAGTCAGGGCCGGAGGAGGAACAAGGAGCGACGGTGGGAGTTTACACTAAGTCGCCCTACTGCCCTTTTCATGCTTTGACTCCTCTACATACCGCTCGGAGCTTCTTGGTGCTCTGATTCCTTGGTAGCATAGTGGATGGATGGTGAATAAATAGCGAGTGTAGAGGGATATTAAAGAAATGGGAACTTAGGGGTGTAGAGGAATGTTGAAGAAATGGGGAGTGTAGAGGAATGATAAAGAAATGAGAGATTGAATAGTTTGTGAAGAAATGAGAGGGGCGGAGTGAATTTATAGGCATCAACTCTCGAACGTTGCTATCCTGAATGTTGCGCTCGAACATTTCTCCTGAACGTTGCTTCTAAGTTCTGACCATTGCGTGCATCTTTCAGAGATTGCACTCATCAGTCTCATCTCTCTGAGAAAATGATTCTCCTCTCAGAGACAGCTATCTGCAGATGCTCCTAACTCTCATCTCTCTTTCCATCTTTATTCACTCAATACTCTCTCACCTTTTCTCCCTCTCTCCTCTCTCTCAAAATCTCTCCTCTTGTCTTGGCCGGTCGGCCCGAGTGGCAGCACGGGAGGCGGGAGCGCATGGGCGAGAGGCCAGGCGGAGCGACGGCATGGGAGGCGGAGCGGCGGTGCTAGAGGCCAAGTGGAGTGGCGGGCGGGAGTCCAGGCGAAGCGGCAACGCGGGAGGTGGAGCGACAGTGCGGAGCTGCGCACGGGAGGCCGGAGGGGCAGAGCTAGAGGGCCGAGGCCAAGGCTCGAGCATGGCCCAGTTCGTCGTGCGGCCGGACGGGTGGCTTTCCAGTCCCAACTCGGCCCATCGTTTGTGCCGTGCCAGCATGGTCCACTACGTGTCGGGCCAAACCAGCCATGCCTCGGGCTGACCTAGAAAAACACGGCATGTCTTCCACCTCTACCTTAGTCTAGCTAGCGGAGAAGAACCAATATGGCTTACAGGAAATCCAATTTCGGTAATCCGAATCCCATATAGGTCTTTTCTTCATACTCGACCAGCCCTAGGTTGGGGATAATGATTTTTTCGAATCTTGTTGGGAGATGCTTCGCTCCGAGTCCGACTGGGACGGAATGGGGGACCCAGGCCCTTCAATGTAAAAGCAAGGAAATCCCTGCCCACCTTGCCCAAAAGTAGGGCTAAGCAGGAAACTAAGCAAATCTTCCACCAACCTTGCTAGGCGAGACTAGGTAAGGGTGGGCAAGCGCAAGAAATCCGAACATGTCTTCGTTCAAAAAAAGGATAAGAACAGGGGCAAATTTTGCATTGATCTCTTACCGTAAAATGTTCTCTTGGTTCACACTAAGGTACAGTTCTCCCTTCTATATATGCTTTTAAGAATTGGAGCGAGCACCCTTGAAGTCTCGTTCCCTTTTGCTAACACTGAAGAAATTTTTTGTTTTAAATAAAAATGCGGAAGGAATTTTTAATTTTCATTGATCAAAACCGGACAACTGTGAACACTGGCTTCATGTCAGATTGATCCCTAAACAAGTTTTCCACGTATCCTGTTTCCATGGAACCCTGAAAAATTTCGCATGTTTTCAGGGAGTTTAGCTTCAACATCTTTAGAGAAGCCAACAGAAAGGAGCATCAGCTTGTTAATAAAAAGAAAAGCTTAGACCGTACTAGAAAGAAGACAAAGAATTTCCACACTGTGTTTATGAGAGCTTAAGTCTCTAGTAGCTTTTAGAGCCCATTTGAAAGTAAAAATTTCGTAGGAATTTTATAAGAGATAATTTAATTTCAACATAAATGGAAAAAAATCTCACATTCCAAACGAGCCCTTAAGCTGAAGCTAAAGCCGGACAGGTGTTGCAAATCCAGATTGTTGTGTTTTGTCTTCTTTAGGTGTGTTCTTTTGAGTTAAGGCTTTATTTTTTGGTTGTGGTTTTTGAATTCTATGTGTTCAAAAGAGACGGTATGTAAAGAAAAATAGTCATCTATGATTTTTCTTAGTATAACTGAATTTAGTATAGTGTCTACTATAATTTACTGGCATACAGCAGGATAATAGGATATGCATGTATGCCACTTAGTAATTCACTAATCTGTGCAGAGGTCAAAATACTTAAGAGAAATCAAAGATCTATCCACTTGCACAGATTAAAACTACAAGATGCAAGATACGAATCAAAGATCAAGGGCAAGACATGGCAGCACTTCAGTCGCCACCTTCCTCAATGAGCTTGGCCGTCGGCGGTGGCCGCTGGCGAGAGCTGCCGGTGAGAATCCCTACCAAGGGGAGCAGTTCAGCTTGAGTCGAGACGAGCTTGGGTTGTGCTATTGTTTGTGAATTGGAGTTTGGATTAGTAGTGGCTGGGTTTCAGGGTTCAACTATCAATAGGAGCAACAAAATCTAGCCATTCATAGGTAAATCAACGGTCTTGAGCCACAGCGACCGCCATTGCAGCTAAACGCTGACAGCTATAGCGATTGTAACTGTTCCTTGTTTACATGTAGCACTGAACGACAAACTAAAAAGATGAGATTCAGCAGCTGAAGATTGCAACAGGACAGGCTAAAGCCAACAGTGGAAAAAATGGGAAACTTGGGTCTGTATGGAGTCAAATTCACAAAGTTACCAGCGGAGTCATACACAACCTCTGGCTGCTCAGCAGCTGCGGCAGCTCCAGATCCACTCCCAGCACCAGCAACAGAAAATGCATTTGCAGAAGCAACATCTTAGCACAGTCCAGCAGCAGCAGCTGCTGCTGCAGGAGGCATTGCCATTGCCGGGGGACCTGAAGATGATAGGAATTGCCAGTTGTTGGCACAGGTGCATGTCAGTTGTCAGTAATAATGATGTGCCGTGGCCGCGTTCACCATCCCTCCTGTCCGAGAGCGCGTGCCGGTGCGGTGCCGCACGCCCGGCGCAAGGGGGAAGTAGGTCACCGCGTCGCATGTTTGCAAAGCCTACTTTGTTCGCGCTGTTGCGATCGGTACAAAGTATACTACTCCTCGAACAAGTCGGTTCATGTCGCCGTTGTTCGAGGAGAGAGCACGCGAAGCCATGCCAGTCTCAGAGCAGCTGTGTCGGAATCAGCAAACCGTATCATTGATCAATGCACAGGGCAGGGGAAAGAAGACGTGAACAGGCTACCAACCAAAACGGTGCAGCACACGACAACGCCGCCGCCGCCATGTACCAATGCACAAATATGAGCCAGAGCGTCCAGCCGCTGCCCCCTATCCTATACCCCCAAAAGAAATCAATAAACGATCAAACACACGCTCCTCTCAGATACGCCGGCCAACCAACCGTGGTGTGTCACGTTCAGAGTAATTCCTCCTATGGCCAAACGTTCAGAACGACCCTTGATTCTCCATGCATCGCTGCCTCGGCTTCGTCAGTCGTCGTCCGGGTAGCACCTCCTGATCTCGAAGGCGGCGACGGCGATCACCCACACGGCGACGAAGACGCCATAGGAGACGATGTAGGCGCTGACCTCCTGCGCGATCGACAGCCCCAGGAAGATGTTGCCGATGGCCAGCAGGATCGCCGCGCGGCCGATGTTGTGGTGGTACCAGTTCCAGAACCGCCTCACCTTGGACGTCTTGTCCGGCCGGGCGAGGAGCGCCATCACCTGCGGATCAGGCGACGGAGCCATGGTTAGCGAGCGCCAAAACAGAGGAATTGGCCTGCCGCTTTCTTAGGGTCAGGTCAAACGCAGCGCCTGTAAACCTTTCACTTGTACCATTTGGCAATCACATCGTAAAACAATCACATGCATGGAGCTAGCAGGTTGAGCCACATTCTGGGAGGCTGGAAGCCTCTATTCTGATGGCACGATTCATGGGGCATGTGTGGATTCTAGGTAATCTTATCCACAGTCAACTACTAATGAACTTGTGAAGTTTACGTCGTTGTTCGAGACTTCGCCTCACGGCGACATGCAAATCCAAATGATGCGTGTGTAGCCAAAGAACTGGAAGTGGACGCAAATCAGTCAAAGTTTTTACCCTTGTCGTCTCTCCCCATGTTACAAATACTGCTCCCTTCAATCGTAAATATATATCGTTTTCAAATATATATAGTTAATTTTTTAAAATTTGAAGTATTGATATCTTTTAAATATTTAGGTTGAATTTATAAAATTCATATGTATAAATTTGTCTTGAAAAGTGTTTTCGTAACATTATAATTTTATTATATTTTATAAATATATTATAATATAAATTAGTGATGAAAGTTATATATTCAGAGCGTGTTAATATAAAAAAGATATTTATGGCAGGAGGAAGTGCTAATTAAGTTAAATCTTATCCGACTAAATAAATGTTGTTTTTCCGGCGCGCACCTGAAGAGAGGCCATGGCCAAGATGGCGATGCCGAGCGCCCTGTGCACGTCGACGTTCTTGAGTCCGTCCTCGTTGAGGCGGAAGCCGAGGACAATCGCCGTGATGCCGACGGCGAAGCCGGCCACCTGGATGGCCATGTGGCTGTAGAACCAGTACGGGTCCAGCCGCCGGAAGTAGCGCGCGGCCAACACGCCGACGGGCATCAGCACGCCCCACCCCATCATCGCAAGCAGCCCGTGCTTCCTCTCCGGCGGAAACACCGCGGCACCCGAACCACCCGCGCTAGAGGCCAACCCTGAACAAAACAAACAAATTCTTGGTAAATTTGCGTACTTTTGGTTGTCCTGAAGTACTAGAAACCAGAGAGCCTCTAATGACAAACGGTGAAATACATACCAGAGGTGTAGTTGAAGGCGCGGGAGGCCATGCTCCGGTGCACCGCCAGCAGGGAGTTGGCGGACGGCAGGTCGCCGTCGGGGCCGACGGCGTAGATCAGGTGCGGCTGCGGGTAGTCGGTGCTGAGCTGGAAGGCTAGGTACAGCCGGCCGGACTGCGACACGACGACGGCCTTGTTCTTGACCAGCTTGAGGCGGCCCTTGTCCGGGGTGCACTCGTCGGGGCTCTTGCCGCCGAGGTAGTACTGCTTCACGGTGCCCTTGCCGCCCGACGACCACCCGACGACGGCGCTGCTCCCGACCATCAGCCCCTTGCCCGAGAAGCCGACCGCCACGTAGGAGCCCTTGTCCGGCGCCGAGAGGATGAAGCTCCATTGGCTCGGTCCGGTGTTCTTGTACTGGTGGCACAAGTAATTTGGATCAGATCACATTAGCTTACCGTTAATTGCTCTTCGATACAATGCGATGGTTTATACATGTACTACTCGATGTTGTCAAATTTATTTTGCACTTTCCAAACCAATGCAGGAATTTTGTATCGAAACTGGGACTGCATCATTAGGACAAATCTTATCATCCAAGCAAGACCGATCAATCATATCGCAAGATTCACAAAGCTTCCAATTTTCCAACAGTATCAGAATAGCTACTCTGCAGGCATGCATTGGCAATGGCATCTAAAAAACCAAGAGTTCCGAGAGATGAACACGACACGAAAACAACAAGAAGATTGCCAACGCAGCAGCGTACCCTCAGGATGAAGTCCTCTTGCTTCCAGATGGCGGTGCAGTGGAAGGCGGTGGAGTTGAAGGGAACGAGATGGGAGGCCGCGACGCCCGTGCTGCACGAGTCCGACTGCTGGTGGCTCAGTGAGAAGCAGAAGCCAAGCAAGGAGAGCAGCAACACATGACGCACAGAGGAAGCCCCCATTGGCGAGCGTGCGAGCTGTCTTCTCTTCCCTGCTCCCTTCTTCTTCCTGTTCCTCGCCTGTGCGGCCCGTGGCTTTCTTGGATTTGGCACGCGACAAGATTGGTGCTTGCAAGGGAAGAAATGGCCAGGAAATGTGAGCCGCGTGGGACAGTTTGGCAGGTCAGAGGATGCTGCTGCCCTTTCATTAGCTCCAGTAAATTAAAACACCCCATCACGCCGTCAACTTACCCCCACGCTCCATACACACACAGTAGTAAATCAAGCATGACCACGCCCGCTTGTTCTAAAATCCAATCGGAAGGCCGTCGCTTTGTGAGCGCACACCACGATGAAAACCATGCGTACGTGCGTATGTATCCAATCAGTGCGTTAGTGTCCGTAGAAGAGGAGAAGCGAGGGTGGAGCTGCACAGCGAGGAGGCATGGGGAAAACGCCGTGCGACCACCGGTGGTGGGCGCAGGCCCAGCGGCGCTGTGCAAGCACGGGGAGGGGGAAAGGCTGGTCCGGACGATTATTGCACCACAGGAACAGCTCATGGGGATTAAAGAAAGCTGCCAAGTGCACATGCAGCTCGCCACTGTCAGATCCATCCATCCATCCATCGATCGGCTTCGAGGATAGCCTTCTGCGGTAGCGGTACTGTGAGAGTCGGAAGCTGACCTGAATCTTCCAACGCCCTCAGGGATCGTCGTGCCATTAATTCAGCCGGACTTTTTTTTTTGGGGGTCTTTGTTGTTCTCATTTCCGCCCCGAAGGTGACGGTAAATATTGGGTGAGTACCTTTGAGCTGTGTTTTATAATTTAAATTTTTTAACATGATTTTTCTATGTTAACCAGTAACAATCCTAGTGGTAACTAGTAATCTCTGATATACATTGGAAATCAGGGTGTAAAAGAAAAGGTATTTCTGTTATGTTTTATTTAATGGGAATTTTGCGGGGGAAAGGATAGCCAGTTTTATTAAAAAAAATATCCAAATATTATTGCCATGCCTTTCGGGTTTCTCATATAGATCATGCGTATCTGTTAACTTAGATTTGAGAATGAATTTTCAGGTGTCATGGCTCCCAACACATATATGGTATCAATGCCGAGTCAATATTTTTTTGAGCAACGTGGATTCCATGTGTACGACTGCACGACACATCAAATAACGAGTTTATTAAAATACTACTGTTTTTAACAGCTTTTGGCTTTCGGTTTTTGACTTTTCTACAGTAACTAGCTTTCAAATGGAATGTCTTTTTAATACGGGGTCTACTAGTTAATTATATTACATACTGTAGCGACTTCATTTATATCGGCAAAAGTCGCACATGGGTTTTTGTTACTCTGTAATCTCTCCTACAAACAGCATAAAAGGCACAAACTGCAGCCAAAAGCCATAAGCAACTGTCAAAAAGAACAAGCCATACAAATATGTGTGTGTGTGTGTGTGTCTAAGTGGACATATACATCGATCTTGTCTTGGATTCGTAATCTTCTAAGACTTTTGTTCCCTAGTCTATATCGATACATTCGCACGCAAGGTTATTAAAATCACCCCACAAAACCAATCCGACTCAAATCGCATTTTGAGTTATACCTGGTAGAATCACGATTCTAGTTGTAGAATCGTATAAACGTAGTAGAATTATGGTAAAATCGTAGTAGAATTGTGTAAAATCACCGACCGCCACGTAGGAGCCCTTGTCCGGCGCCGAGAGGATGAAGCTCCATTGGCTCGGTCCGGTGTTCTTGTACTGGTGACACAAGTAATTTGGATCAGATCACATTAGCTTACCGTTAATTACTCTTCGATACAATGCGATGGTTTATACATGTACTACTCGATGCTGTCAAATTTATTTTACACTTTCCAAACCATTGCAGGAATTTTGTATCGAAACTGGGACTGCATTATTAGGACAAATCTTATCATCCAAGCAAGACCGATCAATCATATCGCAAGATTCACAAAGCTTCCAATTTTCCAACAGTATCAGAATAGCTACTCTGTAGGCATGCATTGGCAATGGCATCTAAAAATCCAAGAGTTCCGAGAGATGAACACGACACGAAAACAACAAGAAGATTGCCAACGCAGCAGCGTACCCTCAGGATGAAGTCCTCTTGCTTCCAGATGGCGGTGCAGTGGAAGGCGGTGGAGTTGAAGGAACGAGATGGGAGGCGTGGGACAGTTTGGCAGGTCAGAGGATGCTGCTGCCCTTTCATACTACTGTGGTTGCTACTTGAAATTTTTTATTTTTCACTTCCAACGCCCTCAGGGATCGTCGTGCCATTAATTCAGCCGGACTTTTTTTTTTGGGGGTCTTTGTGTTCTCATTTCCGCCCGAAGGTGACGGTAAATATTGGGTGAGTACCTTTGAGCTGTGTTTTATAATTTAAATTTTTAACATGATTTTCTATGTTAACCAGTAACAATCCTAGTGGTAACTAGTAATCTCTGATATACATTGGAAATCAGGGTGTAAAAGAAAAGGTATTTCTGTTATGTTTTATTTAATGGGAATTTTGCGGGGAAAGGATAGCCAGTTTTATTAAAAAATATCCAAATATTATTGCCATGCCTTTCGGGTTTCTCATATAGATCATGCGTATCTGTTAACTTAGATTTGAGAATGAATTTTCAGGTGTCATGGCTCCCAACACATATATGGTATCAATGCCGAGTCAATATTTTTTGAGCAACGTGGATTCCATGTGTACGACTGCACGACACATCAAATAACGAGTTTATTAAAATACTACGTAGAATCACGATTCTAGTTGTAGAATCGTGTATAAGCGTAGTAGAATTATGGTAAAATCGTAGTAGAATTGTGTAAAATCACGCATCATCCAAGATTGTGAAAGACTTAGGTATTTGATTGTGTCATATTTTTCAATTCAAGTTGTAACTTAAATACTAAGTCGTTAATAGTTTAGATATTAAGATCTGGAGGTTTGGAATAATAAAAATTTATTTGATTATTTAATTTATTTATTTTACTTTTTTTATGTAAAATGATCAGATTATGGCAATAATGATAACATCATTCTTCCAATCAAAGCTCTTAATAATATAGAATTTAAATTATGATTTTAGTCATAAATAAGATACATTTATTAATCAAATTAGATGCCAAATGACCAAATAAACACCCACATCACTCTTCGAATACACGGTAAATTAAAAAAATATTTTTTGGTAGAATCGAGTATGATCTTAGATTCTCCTATTCAGTAATAGAATGTAATCCTACTAGAGTGTATCCGATCCGATTCATGATTATAATTCTGACAACCTTGATGACATGATTCAGATACGCCAATATTCCCCATGCTTGTAATATCTTCTTATATAGTGTTTGGCCTTTGTGCAGCCGTAGTTTTTGTAACAGCCCAGCTATTTATTTAAAAAATATTAGTGATAAAAATTAATTTAATAAAAATCAGTGTTATTTGGTTGCCTAAATTTTAAATTTTATACGCTACGATTTTATGCATTTAAAAAGGACTTTATTTTGAAAAATAATTTAAGGTCATCTAAAGTTATACTAATCATCTAAATTTATAGTGTACTAATTTTTCTCTAAAATTATACTCTCAATCATCTAAAGTTGCAGTATAAAAAAATAATTAAGGTAAAAGGAAAAACATTTGTCTATGCAATAGTCACTCCCAGTAATCTGCGATGGCCTTCCACTTGAACTTTTTTTTAAACAAAAGAAAGATGCACCGTTTGAAAACTAGTTGTGTAGTAAAAGCCAAAATTCATAAGCATGAAACCCAGAAAAACTCAGCAAATATTTTAAGTTTTCTCATGGATATGGCACCAATTCTTCTCAAAATCTTAACTTGGCACAGTTCTTCGATATATTCGAGGTATTCAAATCGGCTTCAGTTTCTAGCTTCTGTTTAGAGAAATAAAAAATTGATTTGAATATCTCTTCTAAAGCGACTTCTCTAAATCACTTCCAAAAACGCCCTCTCTAAGCCGTTTTCAAAAGCCGTAAGCTAGCCTCCATCATCTCCCAGGTGTCCGTATCTTTCAAAAACCGTTTTTCAAATTTTATTTCAAAATCTATTTCTTCTAACTACTAATATTCTATTTGAGTCAAAAGCCATTAGCTCCAGTAAATTAAAACACCCCATCACGCCGTCAACTTACCCCCACGCTCCATACACACACAGTAGTAAATCAAGCATGACCACGCCCGCCTGTTCTAAAATCCAATCGGAAGGCCGTCGCTTTGTGAGCGCACACCACGATGAAAACCATACGTACGTGCGTATGTATCCAATCAGTGCGCGAGTGTCCGTAGAAGAGGAGAAGCGAGGGTGGACCTGCACAGCGAGGAGGCATGGGGAAAACGCCGTGCGACCACCGGTGGTGGGCGCAGGCCCAGCGGCGCTGTGCAAGCACGGGGAGCGGGAAAGGCTGGTCCGGACGATTATTGCACCACAGGAACAGCTCATGGGGATTAAAGAAAGCTGCCAAGTGCACATGCGGCTCGCCACAGATCCATCCATCCATCCATCCATCCATCGGCTTCGAGGATAGCCTTCTGCGGTAGCGGTACTGTGAGAGTCGGAAGCTGACCTGAATCTTCCAACGCCCTCAGGGATCGTCGTGCCATTTAATTCAGCCGGACTTTTTTTTTTTTTTTTGGGGGTCTTTGTTGTTCTCATTTCCGCCCCGAAGGTGACGGTAAATATTGGGTGAGTACCTTTGAGCTGTGTTTTATAATTTAAATTTTTGAACATGATTTTCTATGTTAACCAGTAACAATCCTAGTGGTAACTAGTAATCTCTGATATACATTGGAAATCAGGGGGTAAAAGAAAAGGTATTTCTGTTATGTTTTATTTGATGGGAATTTTGCGGGGAAAAGGATATCCAGTTTTATTAAAAAAAAATCCAAATATTATTGCCATGCCTTTCGGGTTTCTCATATAGATCATACGTATCTGTTAACTTAGATTTGAGAATGAATTTTCAGGTGTCATGGCTCCCAACACATATATGGTATCAATGCCTATTCAATATTTTTTTGAGCAACGTGGATTCCATGTGTACGACTGCACGACATATCAAATAACGAGTTTATTAAAATATTACTGTATTTAACAGTTTTTGACTTCCGATTTTTGACTTTTCTATAATAACTAGCTTTTAAATAGAGTATCTTTTCAATACGGGGTCTACTAGTTAATTATAGTATACACTGTAAAGACTTCATTTATATCGGCAAAAATCGCACGTAGATTTCTGTTACTTTGTAATCTCTCTCACAAACAGCATAAAAGGCACAAACTGCAGCCAAAAGCCAAAAGCCGTTGTCAAAAGAACAAGCCATATAAATATGTGTGTGTGTGTGTCTAAGGGGACATATACGTCGATCTTGTCTTGGATTCGTAATCTTCTAAGACTTTTGTTCCCTAGTCTATATCGATATAGTCGCACGCAAGGTTATTAAAATCACTCCATAAAATCAATCTGACTCAAATCGCATTTTGAGTTATACCTGGTAGAACCATGATTCTAGTCGTAGAATGGTGTATAAACGTAGTAGAATTATGGTAAAATCTCAGTCGGTCATTGTCGCTCGCTCCAACAACTAGCATGCATGCATGGCCATATCAGTTTGATCGCTGGAGAAAGGAAAATGCTTAGGACAAATAACAAATTAGCGGTGACGAATTACTGACCCTGCAACTGCAATGATATAGGGCCTGTTCTTTTCGGCTGCGGCTTATGGCTTTTGGTGAAATTTTGAATTTTTTTGTTTACAGACAGATTACGGAAAAACAGATAATCGCTTGCAATTTTGACAGTACAGATGTTGGGCTTTTAACGTGTAGATCGTTTAACCCGTAGACCTCATCTTGAAAAATACTCCGTTTGAAAGTTAAGATCAGAAGAAAACCAAAGCCACGGGCCGGAGAAAAGAACAGGCCCATAACATATTTTTCCCCCAAAGAGGTTCTCGTGTCCTCTCCAGCGCAGGCCACCATCATGCGTGATCGATCGTGAAAGTGTTCAGCTGATCAGCTCGTTCACGAGCAGGCCATCATATTGCCACGGAAAGTAGAAAGATAAAAGTCGAAAAGCGAAAGGATTTGGAGCATCGCAGCTTGACGTCACCACGAGCACTCAGCTCCTGCCGACTGCTAGTTTTCAGTGTGTTTCTCCTGCTGTGAATCTACAGCTTTGTCGAATCTTTACCTTACCTGAACTGGCCAGTGTACTGGCGACGCACGGTTCAACCAAAGTTTCGGCACGGTTGGTCTTTAATCTTGATACTGGGAAGGTGGCCTAATTAATTTTGTTGGTGCGGCATGCTGCTAATTTTAGTGAAGTTAGTGTGATCAGTTGAGCTCACTGATCACATCATTTGGTCATCACTGATTACGTACGGAAGGTATGTTGCAAAATAAGGAAGAAATGCCTCCGTTTTCTCGTCAACTCGACCGGGATATATGGAAATAAAAGAACACCTCTCATGCTGCTGTTCAGTTCATGGACATTCTCGCTGACCTTGCTGATTATACAACCGGTGGTGATACCGCACATGAAAAATGGCAAAAACAAGTCTGATTAAAATGTAGGCCATGCATGTTACTCTCCGGGCTACTCGGCACATAAATACAGATCTAGTCAAACAATGATTTTTTTCGGAATGTAATTGGTCCTCTAGAAGTTGACATCTCAGTATTTTTTTTCTTTTCTAGGATGCAGAAATATTCAGAAATCACAAGAACGCATGGTACGGATTGGAAGTCACATGATAAGAAGGCTTTCCACACTCATCCCCTTCCATCTTCTTACATGCATCGATCCTGAGTGGAAGAAGCTAAAAGAAAAGCCTGAAAGCCAACAGAAAGATCCACCAGGGCGAGCAGAAGGCCAGAGATCACTGAAACCGAAAGAAAAGGCCGAGTAAGCAGCGCTTCACAATCTTTTCACCTTTCAGTTTTCACATTGCTTCCTTCGCTCATAGGCTACCTAAGATTCTTCTTACCTTTCGACAGTGCGAAGCTTGTGCAGGCCACACGCAACTCCGGTACAGTACAGTTACTACCGTATCTAGCCCACCATTGAGGCTAGGAAATTTGGGACAATCGGCAGCCGCAGCTGAAGTGAACTAGTACAGTATAACATTTCGGTATGGAATCGTGAGGCGACAGAGCAAAACGGCACAGTACAGCATGGAAAGATGGCTGGCTCCATTGTCCAGGCTCGTGGTGCATCAATGATAGAAGGAAGCATCTGCTGATAACCGTACACTTGGAAATGTCGCTAGTATATCTGTCAATGCTGACTAATTAATAGTGAGGTCCTGAGAGAGAGAGAGAGAGAGAGAGAGAGAGAGACATGGTTAATTGGTTACAGGCAGAACGAGGTGGAGACAGCCGGGGAGCCGTACCATGTGGCGCCGCGGTGGCGAAGACCCGAGAGAGAGAGAGAGACCAGCGCCAATCGCAAGTGGGGAGTGTGCGTGCTACTACGCCCATGTGAAGTGCGTCCCCCGCGCGGCACCGCACCAACCCCTACGCAGCTACGCTACAGCGCATTAGCTGGAACAGGATATTCCTACAACTCAGCCTGCCTTGGCTCGGCATGCGTGCAGCAGATGTAGCAATGAGGGAAGGTGGATTATTTGTTTTATCTGGCATCAATATTTAGATTAGTTACTCAACATATTAAGATTTAAAAGAGTGATAATTATATTTTTATTATCTATTTTATCTAATCTATATCTGAATTATTCGATTCGTATTTGATCTGTTAACACAATTCGATTAGAGGGAACGGTTTGACAGGTTATGAAGTTGGGTATGCGCATGTTTTGTTACCCCATTTGGCTGCGCAAGAGAACTTCGATCTGACATGGTAGACTTCTCTGAAAGAAGGTAGCCGAAAGTGAAGTTTGTTTGCTTCTGCTTCACTTCTATCGACAGAGCTCTCCTGGTCGGTGCGCTACAGTAAATTAGCCGGCATAAAGATCTCTGTGCTAACTTGCAGCCTGAGATGTTTTCTTGCTACTATTCTCAGAAAGACGGCGTAAGCACGTGTGGTGCGAGATTATATTAAGGGCCTTTACTCATGTATGTCAGTGCATGAATATATGATATCTTGCACATGGTGAGAACCAAATAAACGAGCCACTTGTGAGAGAGGTAAAGCAGGCTATTTAGCTATAGCATATCTTTACTATTATAAAAGAAGAAGTTAGTGGTTGGTCCATTCTCACTCATCTCTTCTCAGACATCCGATTTGATCTGGACCATTCGTCTCTCCCTCTCTCTCTCTCAGGATATAACCGCCCACCCCCTCCACTTTTCCCATCTCCTCGCACATTCTGACCACCCTTCTCTCTCGTCGCTTGCTCTCTAATGTTTGATGTGTGAAGTTGGCCAGACAATAAGTTTTGTCTCATTATTTTTATAATTCTGTTGCAACGCACGAATCTCTCGCTAGTTAGTGTCTAAAAGAAAAATCCAGCATACTAGCACTTAGCAGTTAGCAGAGCCAGCCAGGCCCGGCCCACCGGAAAATCTAGCCTCAAGTTTGGTTCAAGAGCATTTCACAGCTTCGAACGGCCGAATGACGACACATTATGGAGTTGGCCTTGTTTACATCTGAAGTTCTGAACTTTCTCGGATGCCTTTTTGTCAATCAGTCCAGAGTAGTGGCATCAAGCTCTAACTGCACATTGTTGAGTCAATTACATTTGATGGCTTCATTGTTGATCCATATATTCCGATTTGATCCGGTGTTTAGCATCTCGATGGAAGCATTAGGGAAACAAGAACACAACCGAATCAATGCATTCCATTTTTTTTTATTTCTGACCATACTATGGCAGAACTGCAGTGCAAAATGCATAGGAGCAGTAGGTTCTTGTGCAGATTTACAACACAGGAAAGCCTAGCCCAAGCTGAGGTAAACAGCAGCGGCGACGCCGGCGGCGTACACGGCGACCAACCTCCCGACCACCCCGGCGCCGGCGCGGGCCACGACGCCCACCCCGACGATCCCGGCGGCGCCGGCCGGGGCGCGGAATAGCGCCGCCTCGGCCGCGCCGGCGAGCACGGCCTCCTGAACAGCTCGGCGGCGAACTCCTGAACTGGGCCCGAGAGCTCCCCGCGCCGTCGAGCCCCGCGGCGCGCAGCGCGGCGTCGACGCGGGCGCGTGGCGGCGGCGAGGGCACCCAGCGGCGGACGAGCGGGAGGGAGCCGCGGAGCGCCGCGTGGAGGTGCGCGGCCGCGTCGGCGAGCTGGTAGGGGCGGACCCCGGGGAAGGCGCGCTGCGCGTCGGCGAGGCAGCGGTCGAAGGCGGCGTCGCAGGAGGCGGCGAACGCCGGCGCGCGCCGGAGCGCGGCGTCCACGCGCTTGGAGGGGCTGAGGCCCATCTGGATGGATTGGATTTGGATGGCGTGATGTTTTGGGCTTTGGAGTGACTCCTTGGAGATAACCTACTGGTTCCTTTGTTTAGTGTTAGGCTGGTCCGTTGAAATTTGGCTCGTTTGGTAGGCTTCGGTTGGCGAATTGGGCCGGTGGATGAAAGGCTTGGC
Organism: Bonia amplexicaulis; assembly: GCA_036346245.1. Taxonomy (NCBI): domain Eukaryota; kingdom Viridiplantae; phylum Streptophyta; class Magnoliopsida; order Poales; family Poaceae; genus Bonia; species Bonia amplexicaulis. Next base: position 12,520,803 of record CM070745.1, on the reverse strand, counting down.
CCATAGGGTTGAGCTCGTCACTTTTTCTTATGGCAGAGGCTGGCTCTACTACTTCCTTCTATCAAGTTTTTATGTTCACCTAAGTAAAAAAGAACTTTTTACCTTTATTTCTCAAGACGAAAGCGGATAATGAAGACATGATGTGAATTGTGTACATGGCTTTGAATTTAAAAAGCTATCTCGAGAATCCACTTTAAAGTGTTCCCTTTGTTTCGACTTCAGAGAAGTAAAAAGATAAAAGCCCAAAAAATGATTTTTAGGATGGAAACGGATCGGATATAATCGAATGTCTCAAATAAGAATACAAATCTATATTTTTAAAATTAATATGAATTTGAATATTCTCGAATACGAATCGAATATCGTAATGGATACAAATTCGAATCGAATATGTACTTAATTCGGTTCAATACGAATATCCTCCTACAACTTATGTAACAAATTTTGATAAAACAAAATTCCTAAACCGCTCTTCAAAGCGCCACGGTTTTACTCAAAGGTAGTTTTTGGTATTTTAGTCAAACTACCAAAATATCTTTCTTGACTCAGACATCTTCTTTCATTGCAAGCAATCGTTATGCTTACCATGTGTATGCATAGCACTAGTTTGTCACACATCGGTAAATTTCTTCCATTTCGGTTCCACCAGACCACGCCTTACTTGGATAGACCAAGCCACACGGTAAAACCCGCCGCTCGAACTTCCCTTCAATATGTTTCGTGTTCCTTGTGCCATACTTGAAATCATTCATCTCACTTGGTATTCTTGATCGTTCTGAGCCTTGAGCATGGCCTCAATCCTTACTCTTGACTATGGTTTACTCCAAGCAATCCTACATATCCAAGGATAAAGAAATCGTTTTCGGGTACAAATTCTTAATAACTTGACCCACATTAGCAATAATATATTTGATGCAACCTACAACCACTGATCTAGGTCACCAAATCATCCCGTGAGTCTTGACTTAAATTCTCCAAAACCATCCATTTTTTGCAAGCTGTCTAGAAATATCTGTAAATTTACAAATTCTAAATTTTCAATCCTTCAAAATGACAATGGTTCATCATAATAAAACTATGGATCTTCCCTTATGGTCCTTCAATATTCTTAGCAGGATACATGATCAAGTTGGTGTTCATGTGGATTTGATTTGCGCGAGTGGCAGTATTTATAGTTGTGGCGGTTTTGGCTCGCCTGTCAGGATAGGTCTCCGAAAATTGGAAGTACTTCAATAGATTAAAAAATACCATATAGCTAGCCGAATTGTTCGTATAGTTATATGGCTTGATACTACAATACATATATCTTTATATCTAAACATAGAGATATACTTGTTATGTAACTTTAATACTTATGATGCGAATACATTTGTATTCTTTGTACAATTGTATATCTAATATCTATACTTATTTAATTTGTACCGTTATAAGCTGGATTCATCACATAGACAGTGTAGATCTTTGACTAATATGGTAATTTTTAGCACTTAAAAGTACATACGGCAGCTACGTTTTATATCGTTTTAATAATATAGATAATAGATTAGTAGTGGAGAGGTAGGACGAAGCCGCTCATCCCGGTGAGAGAGGCGCGCAGAGGGTGAGAGTGGGCCTTTGTGCATAGCAGCCTGTTTGCGGTCCAAAGTTCTCTAGTATATCATTGGGAAAATGCTTATCCGTGCTCTTGAAGTCTGTGGATTTCGCTAGGACTTTTGTATATCGACCGTCGATAACTTTAGGGTGCGATTTTAACCACCTATTTTTTTTACACTGAACAGATGGTGCACACACAGCAGTCCCCACTTATGCATTCATCCTCAGTTGAAACCCAACGATTGAATTGTACTTGCACGACCTAGTGCTCATCATCTCATGCCCCAATCCTTTGCATTCACATGCATGCCAACACAGGGGGCTTAAATGGGCTCATACTATCTTCGGCCTGTGATGTCACACCCGTATCCCGTTTTAACTGGAGAAGCGACAGCAGTTGGATCAGCTAATTTACCTAACGGTTTTGCTATTGCACAGTTGATTAAATTTTTTTATCTCTCAGTCACTTAAAGTTGCACTCTCAGTTACATAAAATTGTCGTGTACTAATTTTTTCCTCCTAAAATTGCACTCTCAATTACCTAAAATTACAGTATAAAAGATGACCGAAAATAAAAGGAAAAATAGTCACATGTACAGTAGTCCCGCCCTTTACCTAATGTCACGTGCCGTCCATTGTCCAAGCCCATCCTGCCATTTCCAGCCCAAGGCCATTAAACTAATCCAGTAATCCGTTATGGTGAGTTCCATTGCAGTCTCAAGATCTTTGGCTTCTTGTGTTCGGAAATGGAAAATCTTCCAACAGCCAGTCTTTCTTCCCACGGTTAGGCCTGCCGCGCGTTAATCTCTGAACTAAGACTGATCATTGATGTACGTTGATTGTTAAGCAGGCAGGCCACAATAAAGGACCGTTTAAGGGGGTGTTCTTTTTTGTTTTCAAAAGCGACTTTTGGCTTTTGCTACAGTACCTAACTTTTAAATGAAGTATTTTCTCAAGATAGGATCTTCAAGTTAATTGTAGTATACATTAAAAGCCTAACATCTGTATCAACCAAAATTGCAAGCGAGTATCTCTCTATCCGCAATCTCTGTCGCAAACAGTTAAAATTCAAAAATTTCAGCCAAAAGCCATAAGACGCAGCCAAAAAGAACATGCATTCGGCTGCGGCTTTTTAGTTCTGGACTTTCGGATGAAATGATACGATAGCAATTATTAGTTTTTGGCTAAAACATTCGATTAAAAAATAAAAAGAGGAAAGCTATTATCTCGGAAAATATAAAGAAAAAAGAAAAAATAAAACCGTGTCAAGAAGGGAACTTTAGAAGCAAAAAGCTGTTTTGAAACTAGGCCTAAATTCTCACATGTGTAATTGAGCGCAACATACGGCTATCGGATAATGACAAAGTCTACGTAATTCTCACATGCTTGATGCATGGAATTGAGCGCAAACTACGGCTATCGGACTTATAGCCGGTAAACGCATGGAATTCCACGGATTACAGCTGTGCAGGGTTTCACACTTCCAGTCTCTCTCAACTTTGGTGCGCGCGCGCTTCCCTGTTGCCGCGGGCAAGTCCACGTACGCCGGCCGAACGCCGCCGAGAAGATGAACGCCCTCGGATCCCTATATAAATCGGCACCATGCATGCGCATCAATCCCCTCATAGCTCAAGCTGCATGCACCACAACGAAAACCTCACGTAACTAGCAGCTGATCAATCTCCGATATGGCAAACTCGCTAGCGCCGATGATCTTGACGGTGCTGGCACTTGGGCTAGTGCTCCTCTCCGCCACCGGCCCTGCGGCCGCGCAGAACTGCGGCTGCCAGCCGAACTATTGCTGCAGCCAGTTTGGGTACTGCGGCACTACCGAACCCTACTGCGGCAAAGGGTGCCAGGCGGGCCCGTGCTGGGGGAGCCCCAGCACTGGCGGCGGACCGCCACCCAGCGGCGGCGTGTCCGTGGAGAGCGTCGTCACCGAGAGTTTCTTCGACGCGATCAAGTCCCAGGCCGGGAGCGGGTGCCCCGGCAAGAGCTTCTACACGCGCCAATCGTTCTTGGACGCCGCCAGCTCGTACTCCGGCTTCGGGAAAGGCAGCTCGAGCGACGACTCCAAGCGCGAAATCGCCGCCTTCTTCGCCCACGTCACGCACGAGACCGGCCGTAAGTTAAAATGCAACTAAACACGTGTAGTCGAATTGTTTTTCACGCATGGGATCAATTAAGGAGTACATTACATGCAAGCTTACGTAACTGCAGATCTGTGCTACATCGAGGAGATCAACCAGAGCAGTGACTACTGCGACGCGACCAAGACGCAGTGGCCGTGCTCCCCGGGGAAGAAATACTTCGGCCGCGGCCCGCTGCAGCTGTCGTGGAACTACAACTACGGGCCGGCGGGGCAGAGCATCGGGTTCGACGGGCTGACGAACCCGGAGAAGGTGGCGCAGGACCCGGTGGTGGCGTTCAAGACGGCGCTCTGGTTCTGGATGAACAACGTGCACCAGGTCATGCCGCAGGGGTTCGGCGCGACGATCAGGGCCATCAACGGCGCCCTGGAGTGCAACGGCCAGAACACCGGCGCCATGAACGCGCGGGTGGGCTACTACAAGGACTACTGCCAGCAGTTCGGCGTCGACCCGGGGAGCAACCTCACTTGCTAGGTAGGTGCTGCTGGCCGGGTACGTCGTGCATGGCTCATGAAGAATAAACGTCTGCCGTGTACGTACGTGTAGTATGCGCCTGAAGTGATTCCCAGATCTAGTTTAAGTTTAGTAGAACAAACAAATAAAATGCTGGGACTGAAACTCTTTGTGATCGATTTGAATAATGGAGAGTAATAATATGCAGTATTGTGCCGTACGCGCACACTTGCTAGCCAACTCCACCGCATGTATCAAGTAGCCATTGTAAGCTAGTCTTGACAGCTTAAATAATCATCTGTCCCACACCTTTGTTCCTCGAGATACCTTCTTCAGTTCTCTTCGTCAATCGTCTCTACAAACTTACGTCTACTTCATATTAATATATATAGTTTCACGATCACTCTCAGTAGTCAGTACAGTTTCATGACATAGAAAATGTTTTCGTTCAGCGTTGTCCTCTGCCATGCATGGGACATTTCAGACACCGCCAGTCACACATATCAGTCGTCCAAGCAAAATAAACAGCAAGGACATGGCCTGCACAGGCTACTCGAGCTCAGCTCGTCTTAGACTCAATTTGAGTTCGATTCGAACTTTAAATGAGTCAAACTAAAGCTTGATCTCAAGCTTGCGAATTTTATCGAGCCAAGTTCGAATAGTTCGCGAGGCTCAATTCGAGTTTAAATTGATACATATTAACTCTTACCGAGCTTATCCGAATCGAACTCGAGCTCAAACTCGAACTTTTCTTATTGTTGAAAATTAGTGCATAATAAATTATTTTAATTTTTATCGAGTTTGAACGAGTCGAGTTCGAGCCCAGGTCTAGGCTCAGACCCCAACTCGAGTTCGGCCCGAACTTCTACCAAGGTCGAGCGAGCCCGAGCTCGAGCCTGGAAGGCCAGGCTCGCTTGAGCTTGGCTCGTTTACAGGCCTAGACAGCAATGTACTGTTCTGAAATCATTGTAGTGAAAATGCCATTTTATGCTGCTCAATTGTTACTGTAGCACTCGACCCCTGCTCATTTGGGCTTTTGTGGCTTATGGATTTTTTTCATTATTTGGCACTGTAGTTGGTTTATTTTGTACTGTAGGTGCTGGTGAATTTTTTGGCGTATTTAAATTTAAAAAATAAAAAATAGAAAAACAAATTAACCCATCATAGACAAGGCAAAGGAATATGAAAAAAAAGAAAAAACAAGCCGAAAACAAGGCAAAAAATAGAAAAAAGCGAAAATAAGAAACTAAAAATCCGAAGCTAGAAGCTGAAACCTAAATGAATGGACCCTAAGCTGTCTATTTGAGATCCAAAGGCTAAGATATGCCCTAAGGCATGGGACTATTCACCTCTGCCTTTGCCCATGCAAAGGCAGACGATACGCTGCCATACACATATGACATAATGGATTCTTTTGGACTGTAGTTTATGGCTTAAAATTTTAAATTTTGGCAGTTTGCAAGAGGCAGTATATAGAGAAAAATAATCGTATGCGATTTTGACTGGTACAACTGAACTCAGTATATTTTTCACTATAATTTTTCTATTAATTCTTCTTTAAAAAATATATCATTTAAAAACTATTTACTATAGTATAAATCATAAGTCTACCCGAAGACATTCGGAGAGTTGGAAGAGTGCATGTTTTTAGGCAGATACGGGCTTGCGGCTTGAAGCGTGCATGGAGTGTGTGCGGCCGATCGATGGTGGTTTTGTTAGTTGGAGTCCCATATCTAGGTTCGGAAGAGAGTTTTATATCAAGTAATATACAGTCCTACTTGTCAGGTATTTTTTTCGTCCCAATACGGGTAGAGGATAGAGAAGTAGAGAGTTGTATTTTAGGATTCTAGGTTCAGAAGAGAGTTTTATATCAAGAAATATACAGTCCTCCTTGTCAGGTATTTTTTGGGTCCCAATGTGGGTAGAGGATAGGGGAGTAAAAGCCAGATTTGACACTATTATGTACGATATATATAAAACTAGCCGTATATTGAGCGTATTTGTAGAAACTAATGGCACTTCTGTCGTCTGCGTGACGGTGCCGCTTGCGACATGCGCCTGCCGTCCCACCAGTAGATGATAGGTAGCCTGTTACCCGGTGGGTGGATGGCAGGCAGGCCTGTCGCTCAGTGAAGGCACGGCAAGTGATTAAGCCGGCTTAATTACCTTTTCAAATTTTTTATTTGGTGTTTGTTTGATTTTTAAATATGATAAATGAGCTTTTAAAAATACAAAAATTTATGTATAGTCTTTTGACACAATGTAATTCATAGTATAATTTTTGGGTAATTTTATCCATTGTGAATGTTGCTAAAAAATTCATAAAATTTTGATATTTGTATGAGTTTTTACATATAGCATATGAGCTCTAAAAATTACGAAATTTTATGTGAAGCCTTCCAACGTAGTTATAGTTATTGTGTAATTTTATAGAAATTTTATGTGGTCTAAATTTGCCATATTTATTTAGGTTAATTTAATCATAAATTTACGAATATTTCATGTTTTTTTGTACAAGTTTATACATTAGGAACACTTGTACACATAAAAGTAATTATAATAGTACCACCGCCACCGCCATTCATGCTCCCCTCTCCTCGTGCAGCACCACCGACACTGCTACTTCCCCTGAATCTGCACCGCCAGCACCTCCCTTCCACCGCTGCTCCTCCCTTCCACAGCATGTCTGAATTATGCTTTGTGCGCATGCAGTATGCACATGTGTTGATGGAGGAAATGCCATTTGCTCTGATTTGCCATGGTGATGGTTGGTTGTTTTGGTGTTGCAATGGCCTTTGTTTTTGCTTGTTCCGCTGATGATTACAAGCACTGTGAGGGAGTTGTCAAGGGCTGGGTAGATTCGTTCGGGGAGAGCAAAAAGGATGGGGACAAATATGGCAATATATATATACGTGGATAAGATCAACAACGCTCTGCCTTGCAGCTTCAGAAATGTAAGATTAGATGTGCCACTTGCAAGTCCAACATCGCACCGATCACAAGTACTCCTACATGCTCTCCGACTCACTCCATATATATATATATATATATATATATATATATATATATATATAGACCCCATGTACATGTACTGCCTCCGTCTCACGCAGATAGCAGCAAACAAAACCAAGTCGCAAGCCCAACACATTACCATAATTAGCCACTGAAGCACAAATGGCGAAGTTAGCAGCGGCGCCGCTCACGACGTTCCTGGCTGTCGAGCAAGCGGTACTGATCGTCATCTCCGCCGCCGGGCCGGCGGCCGCGCATAACTGCAACTGCCGGCCGGACTTGTGCTGCAGCAAGTGGGGGTACGGCGGCTCGACCGCCGACTACTGCAGAGACGGGTGCCAGTCGTGGCCGTGGCGCCGTGCTGGTGAGTAACGGCGCCGCCGCCGAACAGACGTCCGGCGACAAGGCAGACAACCGCACTCCCTAACTAGTTGGCGGCTAGTGACGCGTATGCTATGAGCGCCTGGACTCTCGAGGCTGAATTAAGGTGGTGATCATTTGGGCTTATTTTTGGTGGCTTATGGTGAAAAGCATCAGAATGGTGAAAAAACATCAGAATGATGAGAGGCTTATTTAACATAATTAAATTTAAAAAATAAAAAAAATAAAAAATATGTTAGCCCATCACAAACAACGCAAACGAATACGGGAAAAAAAGAACGGGCACAAAAGCTCAAAAAAAGCTAAAAGTTCAGAAAAAGATGAATTTATGAATAGTGAAAAATAAGCCAGAAGCTGAAACCGAAACGATCACAGCCTAAGCCATGCTCCGCGAGTTCATAATATAATGAATAAAGGGAAGTGCTAAGAAGTATTTGAGTGTTTTTAGGATTGGGAGCACTCAGATTTTATGACGTTAAATCTTCATCCAACGGATCCTTCATACCTCTCCAAAAAATGAATCTGGACCGTTGGATCTCTATCCAACGGGCCCTCCCATACCACCTCCCTAAAAAAATGAGTGCTCCGAATCTAGAGCGTTGGATCAACCCTAAAAAATACTTGAGTGCTCTCTAGACACCATCATAAATAAATTGTTATAAAATACACAGAAAAAGTAAAAGATCAAAGGAGCGGAAAACATGGATTTAATATAAAAATTCTTGTGGGAAAACCTATAGACGTATAAAGACAAAACTCATTATATAAGAAGAGAGTACAAGTATGAAAAATTTTGGCGCATCTAAACTTTATGCCTATAGAGGTACATGTATATAGGCTAGATATCAGAGTTCCTAACAGAGGAGAAACCGAATCAGAGTTGGATACACGACTGTTGCCACGTTTGACGCGGGTTGGCGCATGCACCACTAAGCGCCACGTCTGGCTGGTATCTGGTACAGACACGATGATGAATTCGAATTACACTTTAATAATCTCTACTTTAAGACGTATTAGCTCATGCAGCCTAAATATCAAGATCTCTTAAAATAAGTCTTCATCAACACGCCTTATGTTTCAAAAGTTCATTCCACTAATCTTTATCAGGAAAGACCGAAACAATCTTATCCATGCTTCACATGAAGCCAAATGTGTTAGTAGACTGAAACTCTCTTCTCCAAATGCTTTTCATAAAGTAAAATTAAGCAAGCCACAGGTAGATTCAAACACATAGCTATCAACAAAATAGATAAATAAATCTAGGTTTTCAATTATTTATAATCCTAGCAAAGTCTCGCTAGCCTCACGTACTCTCGCTAGCCTAGCTATCAAATTCAAGCCGAAGTTGGAAAAGGATTCTCTCTCTGGATGATGGGTGTTGAACAAGGTGGCCACCGATAGATTTGCACATGGATATCCACACAGTACACTAGTACAGAGTCGAATTATTCCAATCTCTCGACTCTGATGCGCCTTCAGAAGTGTAAAGATACATCAGAAGTGTAAAGATACGTGGATCGTATACAAGCCGGTAGCTAGGCACACATCATATTTCATACATGAGATGTACATTGCTCGATCGCAAGTCGTCAAGTATCACATGACCACATCAATCACACAACGTACTCCCACCCTCCGACTCACTATATAAACCGCCGCCACCCCATGCAGCCATTAACCAAGCAACCAAGCTAAGTAGCAAAGATACATACATAGGATCGCACAAATTTAAAGCCATCGTTAGCCACTGAATCGAGGGAAGCACCAAGCAATGGCGAAGCCAGCAGCAATGGCACCGATCGAGAGGTTCTTGGCTCTGGTCGGGCTCGCGCTCCTCCTGTCAACCGCCGGCCCGGCGGCCGCGCAGGAGGGCGCCTGCCCGTGCCCGCCGGACCTGTGCTGCAGCAAATGGGGTTACTGCGGCAACACGGTTGACTACTGCGGACAGGGGTGCACGGCGGGGCCGTGCTCCCCCCCGGCCGCGGCGCGCGCGATGGCGTCCGGCGCCGAGGCCGTGGGGAGCTACAACCGCACTCGCTAGGCGCGCGGCGCGCCGGCGCCGGCGATGAAGAATAATAAATAAATAAATAAATGTTCGGGGGCGCGTACGTACGTACGCGGTGTTCGCCTGAACCCTAAACTCTTATCAATGCTCCGATCGAGTTTAGGAGAATATGAATCAAGAAAGTAACACGTCGTGTGTAATAACTAGCCTTGTAAACGTACGTACGGCAACGTGGACGTTGATAAGGCTGTTGCTACGTGATATTGGCAAAGTGTACGTATGTATATGAAAAAATCACTAAAGGAATGGCAAAACATCACTTAGTGGCAAATTGTTGGCCTAGCAAGTTAGGATATCCACTCGGACATTTCCAGCACGGATATCTCAAGTGCGCCCTTTTCTTTTCGTTTTCTCATGATTTCTGTCTTTGGCATTTTATAAATCGGAACAAATAGAGTAGTTTCTTTTAAGGGACTATAAACTACTTCTGAAGCCTAAAACCATATGCACCGTTCATATCAACATTTCTATCGTTTATCGTCGCCTCAAAAATACAGATAAAATCTAAAGGCTACAGTCTAAACAACATGATACAATGCCAGGCTCGGCTAGTGGGCCCCACTCATCTGGACTGAGGGTATCTGGCCTAGTTGATGATGGACGCAGCCCAACAAAAATACAACGAAAAGCAAATAGCCCATTTTGTTTCCTTTTTTGAGAAAACTAACCCAGGAATTTTGAACGTCGGCCATAAGTAAGACCATGAGTGGCCCTCCTAACGCAGTGGCCTGCACAGGCGCACGATTTTCTTTTCCTTTTTGGTTTTAAAGCAGATATTTTCGACTCCAAACTCAACCCTATTAATCTGTTATGGCACCCCATGGTTTTCACATGTCACATGTGAATTATGCGGAAAATTACCGAAATACCCTCGAACCTAACCTTGGCTTGTGAAATACCATATATGAATGACACCCCGACGAATTTTGGCTATAAATTGCCGTGAGAATGAGATGGAGACGGGAGAGGGACTTTTTTAGATCACAATGAGATGGAGAGGGTTGAGAAGCAAGAGTTTGCCGTACTGTGTGTGAGTAGTAAAAAAGAAATAGAGTGGAAGTGATAAGGTGCCAATCTTTGCCATGTAGGATCAAGGGTAATTTTAGATCTGTAAATCGATGAACCGATGACATCAATCACTATCTCAATATAATAAACTGCGACAAAAGAATTCGTTCAACCGCACGCTTCGATCCTCATCTACTCGGATATGCAAATTTATATGTGTTCTTCCTGCAAAAACGCAAGAAAATCACAAGAAGAACAACGATAATATTCATATTAGAACTCTCTATTTTATTGAAGGTGTTATAGCACGTCACATAATATTAAGAGCAAGATTTAATATGAATAACATAATCTCTTAAAAGTAAAGAGGTACATCGTTTTTTTAGCTAGAACTCACATAATAAAGAAATAAAATAACCAACAGCGTGGTCATCCAATTCCAATTCGTTGCATCTTGGGAAACTGATTTGCTGTGAGACCCACTAGATCAGAATATGTACAATAATATAGGCAACTGTTGTCTATAATATTCTATATATCATCGATAGACGACACTAAAGACGGTTAATACAACATGTTATCTTTTTGTATGTTTCTATAGACGGTTTCTCTATGACACAATATGTCTTATTTATCGTGTTACAGTCGACTACTGTATAATAGACGGTCCAATTTTGTTGGCCACAGATGGCACAACCGAATCTCCATGCTTCAGCTAAACTCACCAAGAAACATACCTATGTGCATGACACTTAGTCTTGGTCCCACTTGTAAGTAGCACATCAGCGCTCCGACTTAATTGCACGTGTACACTACCTCTTGAAATCCATGTGTGCGTAGTATATTTGGCATTTTGGCTGCAGTCCTCTTGCGAAGTGTTCACGTACACTACTACAAAAAGATCATCACAGACGATTCAAAATTGTCATCATAGACGGTTTTTTGAACCGTCCGAATTTATGTATCAATGATAATCAGAAGTTATCACAGACGGTTTGTGAGCCGTCTGTAATAAATACACCACAGACGGTTTATAACTAGAACCGTTTGTAAAGAACACTATCATAGACGATTCTAGCTACCAACCATCTGTAATACTCACACATCACAGACGATTCTAATTACGAACCGTCTGTGATGTGTGAGTATCACATACGGTTAGTATATAGAACCGTCTGTGATACTTCCCCATCACAGACGGTTTCTGGTTCAAGCCGTCTGTGATAATTCTTCACAGACGGTTTATACCACAAAACCAGCTCACACGGCGATACCCATGCATGCATCAATTGTTAGAGTATATTAGCACATTTGTATATTTGGTAGTTTAAGATTTGTAATCATGTGATACCTCCCTTATCTTTAGGAGAGGCGTCTTGCCCTTCAAGCCTTGTACTCTATATAAAGCACCCTCGAGGCTCAATACAGCAATCCATCCATTGCAATGTATTCATCTTCCTACATGGTATCAGAGCGGTGTCGCTCCTGAGCCGCTGCACCCATGACTTCCATTGCCGCCACGGAGATGATCTCATCTCCATGATATCTCCCGGTGGCTGCGCAATCCGTAGTTTAAATCGTGTCTACCAACTAGAGTTTTTTCCGATCATCTTCAGATTGAGTTTTCTCTACTTCTTTCGATCATAGATCGGGTTGCATCGCCTTGCCGCTCATCGACGTTCCTCGGCTTTGGACATCACCACCTTGGCTTCAACCTCTTCGGCGTATCCTCTCCTCTGATGACATCATGGCGTGACACGACGCGCTCATCGACACGGCCCTCCCTCCGTGGCCTTCCGACTTTCCGAGCACCCTGTCTACTATCGTCATCATGCCAGATCATCATCGTCGCCCCGTCGTTCATGAGTACGAGCCGTCGCACCACAGAGGTCCCGTGGTCACCATTGCCATCGCCACCGTCCTCATCCAGGTGCTTCTTTGTGCTAATGGCTCCCCAACTTCACCGCCTCCCTACTCTCCTCGGTGGTCTTTCCGCCCATATCTAGAGCCGGCTCTCTCCGCCGCTCGTCTCCACGACCCTAGATCTGGGCTCCCCGGCTAACGGCGCCACTACCTCCAGCTTGCCCCGGCCTTCTCTGGTGCCGCCGCTACCAGATCTGGCCTCCTACACGCCGGATTCAGTGGTGCCTCACCCAGATCCAGCCTCCTCTTCCCTGTCTACTGCCAGCCCTCCTCTAGTTCATCTATGACAACGTCTACGACCATATCTACAAGTGCGCTGACGACCACGGCCATGACTTCCTCTACGACCATGCCTCTGACTACGCATTCGACCTCACCATCGACTACGATCGTGCCTTATCCCGGCGACCTCCTCCTGCCTCTCATACGACCACGTCTACGCCCACGTCCACGTGTTAGATCGAGGAGGCCAAGTAAAGGCAAGGTGAATAGTCATTTATAAAAAAAACTCTTCTCTAATTGAATCTATTTAAGCTGTTTGGCTAAAATCAAGAATATAATGTGGAAGCTTAAATCAAATTAGTTTTAGCACAAACAAAGTCTAAATCAATTAGGTTCATCTAAGTGCATCAATAACCTAAGTCTATGTCAAAAGTTTGCAATTCTAGAAAGACAAACAATCAATTTAATTTTATGAATGTAAATTTCTTGAAAATAAATTGAGTACACGAAAACAAACCACAAGGACACGATATCTTTTCACCATGGTGTTCGGAGGTTTGCCGGTCTCTCATAGTCCACATTGAGTTAGCCCAAACGAATTAGACCGACTCCACAAATTAAGCCGAAATACATCAATCCACTAGTGATAGCTCTTTTCCGCTTCAGGTAGGTGAGCTCCAATCTTCACAACTTTGTCTGGTCTTCTCACAATCATCTTTGAGAAGATCACCGCTCACGACGCCTCCAACACCGTCTAGGTGTCGGCAAAGTCCAGGAGTAATAAGTCAAGCCCCTCACTTGACTCTCACCACGTGCAACAAATGCACAAGCTCAAATAAACACTAAGTCTAACTCTAGATACAATACATGCACTCTAGATTACTCTCCTTGCTTGAAAGGTTGCCTGATGGGGAGAATGGAATGGGGAGGGGATTGCTTTTGCAATTTTGCTAGGGTTAGGGTTAGGCGAGCAAGAGCAGCGGCCGGTCTTGCTGTCTTGTGGACCTTGGCCTGGCCGGCTGGGCCCTTGGGGTGATTGTGCCGAGTTGGACTTGGATGGGCCGAGCGGCCTGCCAGAGGGCCTAGGCACGAATGCGACCTTGCGACAGTGCGACGAGCCATAGGGCCTAGGCGCCCAGTTGTGACGAGACATTTGCAAATTCGGTTTCGTTCGGTTGTATTGGTTTTTCGCTAGTTGTTTTCCGGAAAAACGAATATCGAAAAACCTGAATTCTACAAACAATTCTAAATACCAAATACCGGTCAAACCAAGTTGACCAGTATGATACAGTTTATTTGGTACAGTTTGTTTGATTCGATTTTAAAATGAACAACTCTAACAGTGATTTACCATATCAACCTTTTTTCAGCTGCAGCATCCATTCGTTGTCATTGTCGAGGTGACTGCGTAACAAACTTTCCAATAGTGTAGCACTGTTGCTGGTCATCATATTTTGTTTTGGATCCATTCTTGATTTTGCCGACGCCATGAATAACTAAAGTAACTAAAACCTAAAATTACATATGTATACATTCATGATTAGCCAATTTGGCGGTTGTTGGGCGTTCTGATTAGGAACACATGATGAGCCCAGTAGTTCACGTTATTCCATAGTAAATTGGGAATAGAAAGGAACAAATTTGCACTTGCTTGCATCAATCAAACTACTCGTAATTAACAGTAAGCTAGGCTCTTAACACCGCGATTTCCGGGGGAATGATACGGCCGAAAGCAAGCAAGCAAGCTCAGGACGGCGACCAGCCGAATGGCAAACAAAGCTAAACACATGGTCGGGATCACCCAAATGAGTCAAAACGAAACACTCCATTTGCGTAGGCTTTGTGACTCAGCCTGGACATGATTAGCCAGTGGCACGAGTAGCGTACTAACGGGTTCTAAAAGTGGCTTTTAACTTTTACTACAGTACCTAACTTTTAAATAGAATATTTTCTCAAGACGATGTCTACAAATTAATTATAGTACATATTAAAAGTTCAATATATATATCAACTAAAATCACAAACGAGTATCTTCCTCCATAATCTCTGCCACAAATAACTAAAATTTAAAAATTTTAATCAAACACCGTAAACCACAGCTATATCAAACCCTCCATAAACTGTCGCCGCGCCGAACGAGAGATTGCTCATTGCTCCCGGGAAATTCTTTCCTTTTTTTTCCTCTAGAGATTCGGGCACGCCCAGATGCTTTGTTCTGTAAGAAATGCTTTTTTTTTTCAGACCCGGCCTCGCCCAACTGCAATCGCAACGGATCAAGTTAAACGGCACCATTTGTTAATGGCCGTTGGTCCTCGATCTGTATCCATTTCGCTTGTTCTGCACTCAGTTTGTCGTGGGTTCTGGAAGCTGCTGACACACGCTCAGTTCAGAGGACCGTCTCATGCAAGACCGCGCCGATCCACAACTACGTAAACAAGTGCAGAGAACTCGGCCTGGTTCGGTCGTCGATCATATTGATTCGTACACGCATACTCAAGCAACACGAGTAACGTACGTCGCAGAGAGTTCACTACGAGTAGGAGATATCATATAAAAAAAGATCGCCGTGAAAAAAGGCCTCGAAAAAAGTCGAGCTGATAGGCCAAGAGGAGGAGAGCGAGGGAGGCGATCAGACGACGGATCGGAGCAGGTAGAAATCTCTCGGTGCGACCCACGGAAGGCGGTGGAAGCGCGTGACCCCGTCCGGTCCCAGGGCGTGGCCGCGCGCGGAGGAAGAAAATTCTACCGGAAGGTCCAAAATTTTAGCACGCGAGGTTTACACTCTTCCGTTCTTTTTTATTTAATATTTCTCATTTTTACGACATTTTAGATGTAGTTTTGACTGATAATTTTTATAACTTTATAGTAAAATATACTAATGGTATAATTTTTGTGTAGCCAATCTAGATAGTTTTAAATCTAGGTGATGTCTAGGAAGCACTCGAGTGTTTTTTGTGGTTTAGAGCACTCAGGTTTTTTAGAGGGGTGCATACATAAGAGACGGAGGATTCAAATGTTTTTTATGGTTCGGAACAATCGTATATTTTTTTGAGGGGTGCATATACAAGAGAGAAATTTAAATGCTCTCAGTCAAAAAAAAACACTTAAGTGAGTACCACCTAACATCATCATCAATCTTAAAACAATCCTAAATAACTCCTCTTACTTCACCACCACTAGTGTGAGGTATTATTTAGGACTAGATACGTACCCGTGCGTTATAACAAAACTTATTAAATTATAGAGAATCATGCTATAGAAGAGAGTTTTTTTTATCAATTAAAAAGTGAAGAATAGTAAGAAGTTGAGAGAATAGAACGGTTGATATAGAATACACCGACGACCACTAACACTAACTCTTTTTTTATAATAGTAAAGATTATCTCAAGATCGGTACGAATGTTAGACGCCACAATTCAAGAAGAAGCATCGAGCGCTAGATTTTTGAGCCCTCCCCGGTGGAATTTTCTACGGCGCGCGAAACCGCCTCTTCGTGGGGACTTATGCATGCATGGGCGTAGGCGTAGGCCCACAGCGCGCGGTGCGGGAAAACGATTCGCGTCGCCGTCGCGGTGGAGGCGCCAGGGAGCGGACCGAGACGGCGGACAGCGACCGCGCGCGCGGGCGCCGCTCCTTTGGCGCAGCGGCAAGCAGTGAGACGTCGCGATTGGGGCACTGTTCGATCATGTGAGGCGAACCGCGACGCCCATGTTAGAGGTGAGGAGATGAAACAAGGGTCTGTTCTTTTCTTTTGTAGTTAGTGGTTTTTGGTTTATGCTATAATATCTAATTTTTAAATGGAGTATTTTTTTAAGACGGAGTTTACAAATTAAACGATGTACATATTAAAAGTTCAACATCTGTATTATCCAAAATCGTAAATGAGTATCTTTCTCCGTAATCTGTACCATAAATAGCTAAAATTCAAAAATTTCAGCTAAAAATCATAAACCACAGCTGTTGTCAAACATGCCCGAAACCTTCCATTCTAGACCTGATTACTCGAGTTCGGCCTTCTTCCCCTGCGATGGAGTTGGTTTCACCGTGGGTGGTGCCTTGATTGGGTCGCATTGTCAGAGCTACTAGCCACGTAAGCGCGGCGCCACGTCGCGTCAGCCACCGTGTGGATCAAGTAAAGAGACGAAAATCATGCGGCGGTTCTCCCAAAAAATCGAGGACGTACGCGTAATTTTGGAGGAATTAAAGGGTTTTTTTGCAAAAAAACAGAGACCTGTAAGAACTTATACGTAACTAAACAAGGACCTATACGTAATTTTGGAAACCGCGGGTTGCTATCGGTGAAGTGGAGGGTGATTTCTAGAAAAAAACATGGCAGGGACCCGTTTGCGAGAAGTAGAGATCTGTTTGCGAGGACGAAGGATCTCTAGCGCAGGGATTTTTTTGTAAAAAAACGTAAAAAAGACGACGTGACCTGTCTCGGTTGCCGGGGAGTCTTCTCCTATAATATACGGAGGATACACATACTGCGCGGGGTTGATTAGGACCTGATAGAAAAGAAAAGGTCGCGGTGAATGAATGAAGACGGAACGGATCCCGTCGGTCTCGTCATGGCAAGCGTCCTGCAGGCCAGTTAACCGACCGGTTCTAGATGTTTGAATTACCGATGATGTTTCGTGTTCGTAATGCAACTGGCTGATCATGGCTGCCTAGCGTATGCTTCAGCCGTACGTAGACATCAACAGGGAAAATTTGAAGTAAATTACAAAAGGAAAACAAATAATATCAGGTAGCGTCTGGCATGGCATGCAAATACTAGCCAACACTGTGACTGGGTTCAGGAAACCGAGAAAAGGAATATAAAGATCACTGCATACATCCAATTAATTAGACTGTGTGTGTGCAGTAACTGAACTAGGATTTAGTTACGCCTCGAGCTGAACTCTAATAATATAAAACTAACGCCAATTTATACCCATACTATAATATAACAACAATATATGAGTATATCATAATTGGCTAATTGCATTATTGATATGAAACTTGAGTTCAATACTAACAAGTAAACAGAAATCATAATAAGAAAAACATGGCATAATATCAAAATATAAAAAATGTAACATGACAGAGATACAATTTGAGTACCTAAATTACGAAGATTTGTTCTCTATCCTATCCTGTCATTTCTTCATTGATAGTTGGACATGAACCAGAACCTGTAAAGACAACATATGAGAGTAAATCAAATATATGTATAAATAAATACAAACAACATGAAGTTTACATTTATAAGAAGCTAACTTACCACTAGCACGAGATAATTGTTTCTTACGTGACCTCATCCCTTGAAAACACTCTAAAATCTTATCATCATTAATGTTTGTAAATATGTCCCGTTCAATTCACATTTCAGTATTTCACATTACCAATCAATTCATCAATTCATCACGTCGCCACCAGACACCAGTTTACCTCTCCTCTGGCCTCTGGACCGTAGACTCGTAGACTGACGAGGCGGCGACCGCACTGCCAGGAAGGAGCCGAGCGGAGCGCCTGAGGCGAGGCGCCGGGAGGAGCCGGGAGAGGAGGCGGGTGGCGCCGAGACGGGCGGGGCCGGAGGTGGGGTGGCGCGAGGCGAGGCGGCGTCGGAGGAGCTGAGAGAGGAGGGGCGCGGCCGGACTGGAGGCGGGTGGCGCGAGGCGGCGAGACCGGAAGCGGGATGGGCAGGCGAGGCGCCGGGAGGAGCCGAGAGAGAGGGCGCTGGCCGAGGAGGAGCCGAGGAGAGAGGGCGGCAGAGGCGGGGGGCCGAGGCGTGGGGGCGGAGGCGGGCGGCCGAGACGGGGCGCAGGCCGAGATGGGCAGTGGTGGCGGGTTCGGGTTCGGAGGGGAGCCGCGCGCGTGAGTGGGCTTAGGTTCGGAGGAGGTGGAGCCGCCGACACGCGCTGAAGAGCGAGCGGCGAGCGCGTGAGGCGGGCTGAGCGACGAGCGCGCGAGGTGGGCCGACTCATGACGTGGCCGCGCTGCTGAGACCGCATGATGGTGGGCGGGTGTTATGTGAAATATGTTATGGACTACCTGTGCTGAATTTTAGAAATAATACCTCGGGCTGAGCTAAAAATAACTAGGCTATACACTGTATATTTTTTCACGTCCCAAGCTGAAGCTTACCTTGTCGGGGACCCAATTCCACCCCTGTGTGTGTATGTGCTGTACATCACATTGCAATCGAGGTCATATATACCCCAAATATTTTTCTCCCTCCCGTGGACCACACAAAGGGAAAAAAAATACACGGACCACGGTAGACACGTACAAGAGAGCCAGTCCAAATTAGCAACACGCATACGTGCCGCAGCTTTTGACAAAGTGACACGCACGCATCGCGACGCCTGAAGGGACAGGTAGAAAATCCTTATTCGAACCAGGAATTGAATTCAGGACCGATAGATTAGAAAAAAACCCAACACTCGTCCAAAACTCAGTTCCTAGTTCCTACCTATCTTGTCGACACCTCGCTATACTACGTACACACCCGTATTCTGCCGACGTGGACAAGCCAGCCCGTGCATGCAGAAACACACGAGGGACGCGCCACCCTTTCGCGCTGCATGCAACGCACTCACGGCTGCGCCGCGCGGCGCCACATGTGGAGTCGTGGAGATGTGGGTGAGACGGGAGGGGCTGCGAGCAGCGACGAAGCTACCATGAAAATAGAGATGGACTCAAAACCACTAGGCTAAATTAAGTTATTCTTTTAACAGCTAGAGAAGTACTACTTAAATTACTTATGAAATAGTTACACAAAATTTGTTTTGTGATTATTACAAATCTATGAACCAGTTATAAAATTCATCACTTCATCGAAAGTTATCAATGAGATAATGTCAGATACCAATTTCATGGATCATCACTTGGCAAAATACAACTATATTACTATGCTACAAGATTAAAGAAGTGAAGATACCAGAGAATAGAAATAAATTACCAAAGAAAATTTGCAAAGCCCCCAAAATCAAGACAGTTGTTTTGGTGCTTCTTGCTTGCTACCCCAAATGGTCAAATCCTCACTCCGCAGGTCCCCAACCAGCCACCTCCTTAGCTCCTCCGGTCTTCCCCTCCTCGACCGCCCCCCAACGTTGGACCATCGTGCCTTCGCTCCAGCTTCCATATGAACTACAGCTCGCCGTCTCCCCGGCTTCTCCCTCCCCAATTGATCAGCTCGTCGCGGTACTGTCTTAGGCCCCTAGCTCATCGCACCATTGCCCCAGCCGCGCCTCCTCATGCCTAACTCCCCCTTGACCCCTTCCTCCAAGTCGTGTTGCGCCATTGACGGCCTACTGCCAACCATCGCTTAGGGGCTAAGGTTTCTCCTCGTCCCAAATCTTCGGTTGCTCAGGTGTGCATCGCAAAAATCATCCCTTTTGTGGTTTGCTTTACCTTCGATCGACTTTGGTCTACCAGGTGGGGTGGATGTGAGACCACGCTTGGGCCTTGTGGGCTTCAGCAAAAGCGCAAAGCTAGCTTCTCCCTCTGATTAGTTGGAGCACAGTGCAACACCCATCGATTCGCCGATGGGAAAGGGGGAGCCAAGGAGGGTGTTTACTGACGGCGTGTCGAAGGGTAAGCTCAAGCCTAACGAAGCCCCCGTTGGATTCTCCCCTGGCTGTGAGCAAGGTACTAAATAGCGAGATAGCAAGATTGTAGCAGATAGCAAGTAGCAGAGCGATAATGTGGACGTTATATTCCAATATCGGTATATAAAAACAGTCACAACTTTGAGTTAGTCATGTATATATCATGACTTACTAGCGTGATAAAATTGCAACTGTATCGCGACAGTTGTGGTGGAGCTGTGAAGGATGAGAGCGAACCATTATCAAGCATGAGGGGAATCGTGGCGACACTCAAAACGACTGTATCTCATAGGCAAATACAACTAATTTGGCTAGAGCTTCTCAACTTTTACGTGTTATTTTAATGACTTGTACAAATTTCAAATTTCAGTAGCACTGGAACATTACGCTAGTAGCAGGTTGCAAATAGCGGCCGTAGTAACGCTCTGCAGGCGCTATATTGGTCACAAAGTTCCAATCCACTATTTTTGACCGTTACTTCGACTTGACGGCGTTTGTATCGGGTGCTACTATCGGCCTCCGTTCCAAACAACTTCTAGCTTCTAGCTTCAAAAATCAAAAGCCATTTGTAATGCGTTAGCTTCTTAATACGATTTTTCTTATTTCTCTCTTTTTTTCCTTTGCATTATACATGGAGATATATCCTTTTATTTTTCCTATTATTTTTTTACTTTTTAATAAACTATATCAGAAAAGGTTAACTGCCCCTATTATTTTTATTTCAGTCCAAGGACAGCACTTTTGAACGGGCCATTTAGTTCCTTGGCTGTGAGGCGCGTCCGGACCCCGGACCAGGCGCCGATTTGGTCCGCTTCGGTTCGTGCCGCGCGCGGGCGCGCTAGCGAGCGGAAGGAGTGGGGCCGAGACGGCCAGCAAGCGGAGGCTCTGCAAGGAAAGAAGCAAAGCGCGGCCCGAGCAAACAAACCCGTTTGTCCCTGTCCCTCTCTGCGGGCTATACATGTGGCGTCACCTCCTGTCCGCTCCTCCCCCTGGGCTGGCCCCATCTCCCCCCTCCCCGTCCTCCTCTCCTCTGGATATTAGCTGTCATGGAAACCGATGCGACCAGAAAACCAAAGGGAGGAGAGGAAAAGGTGCACAGGAAAGTGAAACAAGCTGCTAGGCGCACATACATACATACACGGATTTCGCGCAAATGTGACAACATGGCCCGCAATTTAGTCCCATATACGCCAATACCTGGTAGGAACCAGGGACTCCATCCACTGATCCACGTCACCTTCTGTCACCTTTTTTTATCTGTTTCGTGTAGCCTGGGTCGTGCAGCTAACGATTCCACGAGAAAATCCATTTTCCATCGTCATGCTCGCTCATACAGATAGATAGAGAGGCGCACCACTCCATAAAGTATTCGTTTCCTTGTCCTAGAAAAAGGGGAAAAATCCATCTGCGGCACCGGCCGCTGCCCAGCGACTGCGTGTATATATGCTTAGGACCTCCCTGATCCCCAAATGTCCCCGGCCCCTCTACATCCATCCATAAACCCTTCGTGAGCCTCCACCTGGCTCCCCCTCCTCCTTCCTGGCTCTGGGAGACAGGAGACAGACACAGGTGGTGTGCTCTGCGCAGGGAAGAAGCTAGACATACGTGCACAGCTAGCCTAGCCCTGCGCCTCTGCCATCGGAGTCGCGCGCGTCCCGGCCGGAGATAGAGATAGCTTCTGCCATCTCGACCTCTCTTGCTCAAAGCGCTCGCTGCACACGCATCTCGCGTCCTGGTAAGGCCCTTCTTTTCCCGTTTCTTTTCTTGCATCTCGTCTTGGCGCACGCGCGCAGCTAGGTTCTTTCGTGCTGTCATTATCGATCATTTAATCTCGCCGAGCATCAGTAAGCCGAACGCTAGCTACACCAGTTAACCGTAGCGACCTTTTTTTTTTTTGCTCAACTCAACCATGGCGCCGGCGGCCATGATCCTCTTGCTTCTGTCCTCGAGATCGAGAGAGAGACTGAGGAGGAGATGGCGTACGTGTGGCGCGAGGTAAGGTACGTACGTACGTGTCAGTAGGCGTAGGGGCGCCTCGGTTGGCGCGCGTCCTTCCTTTCTGTACAGCTGGCTCTTGGGTGGATATCTAGCTACGTCGAAGACCCGATTAATTAGATATGACCCGACGTGCTTAAGGTGGTGATTATTTTGGTTTATTTTTTGTGACTTATGGCTGAAAAATACTGTGGTTGGTGAAAAATATCAGAATGGATGATGAGACTTATTTAATATAATTAAATTTAAAAAAATTAAAAAATATAAAAAAATATGTTAGTCTATCACAAACAACACAAACAAATACAGAAAAGAAAAAAAACTCAAAAAAGCTAAAAGTTCAGAAAAAGATGAAATTATAAATAGTAAAAAATAAGCCAGAAGTGAAGCCGAAATGAGCGGGACCTAATTAAGCGCCGGAATGCATGATTAATTAGCTAGCCGAGCTGCCGAGGGGGGAGGGGGTTAGCGCTGGGTATCAACGTCGCGACGAGGGTACGTGTACCTGTATTAATCATGGCTGGTTAAAGTTAATAAAGCTTGCGCTCTTTTGGAAAGAACTTCTGACAGGGCCGAAGAGACTGAAGAGAGTTTTTTGGTGAGCGCAGTAGCGGCATGACTGGGAGTCTGGGAATCGGTGCTTGGAAACCACCACCCAGTGCATCTGCATATATGCTAGTTCACAAACTCATCGATCATGGCTTCTGCTAACCAGCATGCATATCAAAGGGACATGCGTTTTGTCCTTTCTTCTCGCCCCAGTTCGGCTCCACGCCTATCCCTCTTTTTTTTCAGATAAAGAGGAGTGTGCACAAGTCTGAACCATGTGGTTCATGCCCCGGTGAAGTCATGCATGACGCGGAGAATTTCTCTCGGCAAAAATTAATCAAAGCAAAATGCATGAGCTGCAAGAGCAGAAAAACGAAGATTAGTAATTAACCAGTTGTGGCCTAGCTGCTAATTAACTCGATACAGTCCAAACCTCTTTCCTGTAGTACCTAGTCAATGGACCTGCTGCCTGAATCCCCGGAATGATGCACAAATGGAAGAAAGCAGGTAACCAATGTCACTGCTATGCTAGCTAGCCTGAACGATAGCTGGCGCCCTGTTGTCTTCCCAACCAAAGGATGGGACCCCATAACTGCTGGAATGTGATGACAAGAGTGTGGTTGGTTGTCACTTGTTGATCATCACAAGCCACAAAACATACATAAGGACATCATGTGTTAATACTGTAGGATAGAGATAGATTACGTATCACGTATTCACGTTTGTACAATTGTGCTGTAAACTCTGCTGTGTTATGCATTGCTAGTTTTCGTTTATGTTCATACAAAATTGTAAGAGCTTATTTGGTACAGTTTAACTTATGCTAATTACCTAGAAATAAAACCGAGTAGCAGCATGGTTAGATACGTACCGGCAGCTTCTATAATCTAGGTTCTTTTTCTTATAACACCGTGTACTGTGCACAATATACTACAAAGCACAGTACACAAGTATCTGAAACCAATGGCTCCTGGTGTCCTGCTAGTGTTTGGAACACACGTTTCTAATGCTGATAGTTAAGGATTACAATAGATTATTTGCTTTGACTCAAATCTGATCTGTAGTTTTTTTAGCTCAACTGACAAGGTCTCGTAACCTTGGGATAAGGTATCATTAGTTCCTGTACAATGTGTATATCTTTGCCCTACCCTCTCTAAATGTAATGGCTTCTAACCAATTATTCTACCTTACAAAGAAGAACCTTCGGATAAGGCCCAACTGGCAGTATTAGAAACAAACAAAGTTGTCAATTAACGACTGAACACTTGAACAGTGTTTAAATTGATGAAGGATAGCACGGCTGCTTCAGAGGGGGGAAAGGCAGCCAAAGAATACTAGGCTACCTGCACTTCAGGCCAAGCTGATAGGCTTTGAAGGGAACTAATTAAGGGACATTTTTTTGGCACTATTTGGATTAAATTTCTAGAACAAAAAATTTCTCCTAAAAAACAAAGTGTTCTTGATACTCATGATACCTTTGGCCTTGTCTTGTCATATCGTTCTATTATTGTTACTTGTGAAGCAGTTTTGAGTACTAGCTCATAAACAAGGCTTGTTTGTGTAAGACCAGCGTTTTGAATAGTGACAGTGATTTCCGTGGAACCGACTACTGAACCAACGACTACAGCTGTAAAAAAGTCAGCTTTTACCTGAGACTGAAGGCTCATATCAAAACGAAGTAAATAGCAAGTGGAGACTGGAGTCTCATCTTACCTACACTTTCGTCCTGATTTTCAGCAGGAAGAAGGGGCAAGGAGATCGAGAGCAGAAAAAGAAGATGATGATGACTGAAGTCGCCAATCACAGCAAAAGGAGCCATACTGACAGCTACTTCAGTGGGAAAGCCGTCACCAGCAGCTCGGAGGAGTTTGGAAGCATGACATCGAAGAAGCCAAGGAATACGAGCCCAAGAAGCGCTCCCGTATCCCCGACGGCATGCTGTTTAAGTTTGCACTCTCTTACCTATTAATAAATAGCTGTTATGCTGAAGTGATTTTGTTGCAATTGAGCAGGAGAAGAAGGACAAGTTTGGCGAGAGGGTGGCAGCACTGCAGCAGCTAGTGTCGCCATTTGGAAAGGTATTTAGTTCTGCAATGTCCCCACTCTTCATCTTGCAAAGCAACTCATCTTGAAAAGCTCGAGCATGATTGGTTCTGCAAAATTTCCCTCTTGGCAGACGGACACAGCTTCTGTTCTTCAGGAGGCCTCAGGGTACGTCAAGTTCTTGCACCAGCAACTCGAGGTTCTTATTCTCGCTCACCGCACATCTGATTGTGATCTTGAGTTTTGCTTATCCTTGTTTTCTCTTGATCACAACGCACGGATTCTTTTCTTTTTGAAGGTCCTTAGCTCCCCGTACATGCGTGCACCTCCGGTGGCTGGCGCTGCACCTGAGGTGAGCTCACACTTCCCGACTAGCAAAGTCACATCCTTTTCACTCACTGACACTACACCACTCTGGATGTTCCTGGGAACACACTACAAACTCTGATAAGAGGTAAAATGGAAGTAACACGGCACGCCCTCGCTTTCTATATTTCAGGATCCCGACCGCTACAGCCTACTGAATCGCGGTCTCTGCCTCGTGCCGGTGGACCTGACGCTGCAGCTGACCCAGAGCAACGGGGCTGACCTGTGGGCGCCGGCGAACACGACCAGGCGCAGGTGAAGAGAAGTCCTCTTCGTCACAAACCAAGAGCCGGCAGGGAGGTTGGTCAAGAAGACGGCAGTACTGTACTGTGGGGGTGTAGAATTCCAAGTGTCTGACCCGATTCAATCTCCTAACAGGCAACTAAGCAAGCATTTCTGTGAAGCTTCAGCTTGTATTATAGCGACCCTGCCTGGTGATCCCGATCCTGTCTTGGCGCCGGGCATATGTGTAATCATACATGGTGAGATAGTAGTAGTACCCCGTCGGTGCGCGAGTTCTGGAAAGTTACCACCAATCACGCCAGGCAAGTTCTGGCGCCTTCGAAGCTCCCCGATGTGGCCCTGAAGGTGGCCTGAGTGCAAAAAACAAAAGCAAAACTGAACCAACTGAGCCGAACACATCTTGGGTTTCTGCCTTGAGCGGCCATATAAATAAGCACTTTGTTTTGGGGTTGTTACTTGCTGCAGTGAAGCATGGTGTCCTCCTGGCGTTAGATGCCCTGTTCAATCGAATCGAATCGAATCGAACGAACCGGGAGGTTCAAAGCATATAGTTCTATCGTGGCACGTCGTGAATTTTGAATTTTTCCCAAGGAAATCCATGCACCGGAAGGAGGGGAAACGGCGAATTCCTTTACGGTTCTTGCCGAATACTGCAATTACAGCCTGTCCGGATGGACACCTGCGAGGCTGTGAGCCCTTTTTTTTTGACTGAAGTTTATAGCTTTTGGCTACGATTTATGGTTTTTAGGCTGTTTGTGTGAGAGATTACAAAGTAACAAAACTCACGTGTGGTTTTTATAGATATAAATGAAGTCGGTATATTATATATTACAAATAACTAGTAGACTCTATATTAAAAAGATATTTTATTTAAAAACTAGTTAATTTAGAAAAATTGAAAAGCAGAACAGGGCCTGTGACTGAAGCTGCTCGGCGTCAACTTCTGTTCATCAATGCGGCAAGACAGGGGGCCATGTTCAATGGACCTGTCAACTACACCACAGAGTCCCCGTAAAATCAGGTTGAGAATTCAGCTACCCTCAGTTACTCCATGGCCCACGCGTCTCAAAAATTAAAAGAAAAAACTCAGCTCCTCCATGAAAGATGACGACTCGGAGGCCATGAGTGGCGCACAGGAGCTCACCGATCGATGGAACCTGGCCTTCAATGTGAATCTGTCATTCTGTGCGGCAACATTCATATCCTGTGCCCGTCCCGTTTTATTCTGAAATTCTGACGCTCCTTGTCGTGTGCCCTACCATAACTGTGTGATTGCGCCTGTTCTGATCTTTCTTTGCTAAATATTTTTTTCCAGATTTCGAACCATGAGATGCAGTGCCAATACCAGCTGTTTGGAACAAAACTAGCGCAGGTAGATGAGGAACGTTTGCTGTCAACGTAATAACGCCAAAAAAATGGTGATGCACACTGTATAACTGGACGCGAAAGCTACGCGTGTTTTGGTGTTCGATGCACACACGTACTCCACTGACATCTCAGCTCAGATTCCTGGGCATGAAAATATCGTATCAAAGCATGGTTGGAAGGGGGTGAATATGGATGTTATAGTTTCCTCCGGACTATCTTTGAATACGAATTTTATTGGCTCGAATATTCATCGGATCAAAAAAACAATTTTTTTTATCAAACGCAAAAAATAATTCAGTAGCTCACTATATGTTACATACAGATATGGATCTAGATTATTCGGATATTCTGGGTTCAGCTATCCGGAGCATATATCCTCTATTTTAGTCAAACTCATTTAAATGATATTTTAGTAGCCTATTATACACTAACATATACACGAAAACATGGAGTTAGGAAAGAAAACTTAACTTATACGAATAATTCATGAATGTGTAGATCAAATAAACTAGTTATGTTTTTTGTTTTGTGCGTATAGTTTAATGGTTTTTATGTTCTAAAAAGTATTTGTGATCATATTCGATTCGATTAATATTCGCTTTATATTTATATTTAATATTATTTATATCTAAAGTATTTGTATTTGTATCTGAATCTGAGAACAAATATAAAATCAGATATGACGGAGCTATTACCCGTCTTGATTAATTGGAACGAAGCCTTCGCTGCAGCTCGGACACGTGTGCGAGTTGGTGACAGGTGTTGCGAAATCAAACGGTTATCCTGCGCAAAATATCCGTGTTCCATCGCCGCGACAGGACAGCCCAAGCAGCCGAATTTTTCTATTTTAACCCTTTTTGAAAAATATTCACATTTAGACCCCGGTAGTTTTAATTCCGTTTTGGACCGGGGGGTGCGCATGACCCACGGCGCCGGTAACATCTCGGCGCCGTGGTCCACGACGCCGAGTTGCCGAGCCCGCACCGGTGTGGTGGCTGCGTGGCGCCGACGATGGCGACACCT
Source organism: Bonia amplexicaulis (assembly GCA_036346245.1). Classification (NCBI taxonomy): domain Eukaryota; kingdom Viridiplantae; phylum Streptophyta; class Magnoliopsida; order Poales; family Poaceae; genus Bonia; species Bonia amplexicaulis. Next base: position 12,492,817 of record CM070745.1, on the reverse strand, counting down.
CGGCGGCCGTGGGTCGTGGCGCCGACTCGGCGCCGTGGATCTTGGCGCCGGTCGTGAAAATGTTGCCGCCGTCACCGGTGGCGCCCGGCTCGGCGCCTTCAAAATAATTCGTAGCTTTTGGAAAGATTCAGAAAAATGATGAACTGTGTGAAACATATTTTTTGTTTCCTGCTACATTTTGTGATGATGTCGTGTTCAATCTGAAAATTTTGGGTGCTAGTAAGGTAATAATGTTTGTAACTTTTTTCTGTTGGTCAAACACTAATTGTTAGAGAAGGGGATATTGGTGTCGCTTATTCATGGAATTCAAAAGAACTAAAATGGGGCAAGGTAATAATTGAAAAGAACTTTTTTCCGATGGTCTCAAGTGCAGTCGATACAGCTAGGCAAACACAATACAGTGCATAATAAGAGGATTGCATAGACCGTAGATAGCGTGGGTCTATTACATTTTGTCTACTGGGTGTTGCGTCGTTGTTTCCCCTTTCTATTGGGCCCTGAGGATGGCTCCGCTGCATCATTCTTCCTGTCACTCTTGGTCTTGAGAGCTGCCTCACGAGCTTGCAGCGCATCCTCCTTGCCCTTCAGACGGATTTGTGCCACCCTCACGCGGCGCTCTTGCTCAAGCCGCATCTGTCGTGTCACCGCGAGCTGAGTCATCTTGACAAAGTATTGTCCTTTGTTTTCCACCTCCCTTGCCCGTTATTTGGCCATGCCGGCGACACCCGATCAACCCATTCGATGAACGTGCAAGCCTATGTGTGGCGTGGTAGATGTCATGGATCAAGTTGAAAAACGATAACGAGAAACAAATGATTTAGTTGTCGTCGTTACCACGAGAAACAAATTCTGCTCAACAGAACAATTTAGAGTAAACCAAAGTATGCGCTGGAAACATATGAAGGTTTTGTTGACTATATTTGGAGGATCATAAGATAAAACAGTGCACAAATACTTTGTGAGCTCAAGAACAGTGAAGACCAAGGTGAAAAATATTAAATTGGTTATAAGCCATAAATTAAAATTCACAGGTTGAAATTATCATTGCACATGCTTGTGGTTCACACCCAAGCAACACATGTCCACCAAATGTGCACTTCAACTACAGATCTTTACATACATATGTTCGGGTGTTGGCAAATCGTATGTAAACAGAACACAATCACAATAATGCATTGCAAATATAAATGCCAATGTATTGTAAGCCAACTAAACAAAGTCAAATAATTACATGCCTTTTTTTCGAATACGGATTTTGAATACCTTCACAAGCAGGGCGGCGGGGCGGGAGGCGGGCGGGGGCGGGCGGGAGGCGGGGAGGCGGCCGGGAGGCTGGGGCAGCAGTGGTGGCGGGGCCGGGAGGCCACGGCGGAGGGGAGGCCGGGAGGCCGGGGAGGCTACGGAGAGGGGGGGGAGTCGGGTGGGCGGAGAAATGAACGAGCTCGGGGCTCGGCGGTAAGTGCCGAGCTGGCGCCAGATCCACGGCCGAACTCGGCCCGACCCACGGCGCAGAGTCGCGCCACGCGTCGGCGCCGCGAGCCACCCGCCGCGGGCTCGGTAACTCTTCGGCCAGATGGACCACGCGCCGAGATGTGTTACTCAGCGCCGTGGGTCATCGCAGCCGACCCGGGTCCAAAAAATTAAAACTATCGATGTCTAAATGTGAATATTTTTCAAAAAAAGGCTAAAATAGAAAAAATTCGGCCCAAGCAGCGTCAGGATCTTTTTGCTCTGAGGCTAGCCTCGTGAGTTCTAGAAGAAAGTTGCATAATCTCATTCCATCTCTAGCAACAACCCTATGCTGGTGAACTCGATCATCCCGAATCCCGATGCCGGAACAGATGCTAAGCTGCGGTTGGAATCGTCTTTCCCATGCTCACCAGCAGTTTAGAAGGACGGTTTGCTTGAGTACTTGTGTTCGATGATCACACGTCTGTAAGTACATAAGAAGAATCTTAAGCCCAGTTCACGACTGTTCACCAGCAGTTTAAATATTTAAATTTTAATTGTTTGTGATAGATAGTATATAGAGAAAAATAGTTATATGATTTTAACTGATACAACTGAATTAAATATACTTTTTACTAAAATTTTCTTATTAATTCCGTTTTAAAAAATATATTATTTAAAAATTAGTTACTATAAACGGTATAATATAAGTCAAGTTTAAACTCAAGAAAACCCGGCTAAAAGCCCCGTCCAAAACGAAACGAAAAATCTACTCGCGTGCAATGCAATGCAAGTCATGCAACGTGACAAGTGGCCACAGTTTCCTCGTCTTGAATGCTCCGGAGATTTGCCCATCTCTACGGGCCCCACAAGGCGTCTTTCCACTCAGGCCAAATCAAGATAAAAAATCTTGGCCCGCAGCTTTAGCTAGCGCTGCCAGCGCCAGACGATCCGGAGATACTTCGGATCTGTTCTTTTCCTTCGAACTAACGGTTTTTAGTTTTCATAATATCTAATTTTTAAAAAAATATTTTTTAAGATAGAATCTATAAATTAAATGATCTATATGTTAAAAATTCAGTATCAATTAAAATTACAAATAAGTATCTATTTCTCCGTAATATGTACCCAAACAGATTCTCCGACTCCTCACGGTGAAGGCGCCAAGGAACAAGTCAAACAACTGGAGGCCGCTCTCGTCCACAAAAATTGTCTACTATTTTGTACCTCCACATATGACATTGAATAGTAGTAGTGTAATTAAATTGAATAGTAGTGGTGTAATTAAAGTAACACAGAAAGACTAATCGTTGAGACGTCAAAGAAAAAACAATTAATATTTTTCGTCTGTTTAAATAAGACAATTCATCTATCTATTATCTTATTCTTAAGTGAAATATAACAAATTTTTTCATATCACTTAGTATATAGATATATACGAACGGATATCATTTATTTTATATTCTATTTTATATTTTTTAGAGTCAGAGTCACACAAATAGTACCTATACTTATTTATCTCTTTCTTCGTCGGTAGGACGAAATTTATTTGCTCCGTAGACAACCTACGCTACGTGACGTGCGCACGTCGGTCGCGCGATTTATACGCGCCAATCCCGCCGCTCCCCGCCGCTGTTGCACTCTTTCCTGTTCCCCAAACCCAACAGCTACTTTGTTGGCCGTCTCAACTCTCAAGCGGCAAGCGGCAACCGGCGTACGTGTGGTCTGGGCTGAGGAATAATTAATCGCGCGCGTGGGGGGGTGGGGGAAGGCATGAGGATCCAGTGCGACGCGTGCGAGGGCGCCGCGGCGGCCACGGTGGTGTGCTGCGCGGACGAGGCGGCGCTGTGCGCGCGCTGCGACGTCGAGATCCACGCCGCCAACAAGCTCGCCAGCAAGCACCAGCGCCTCCCGCTCGACGCCGCGCTCCCCGCTGCCCTCCCGCGCTGCGACGTCTGCCAGGTACCTTACGCTTGCGCATAGCCTACCCGTGCGTGTGAGGAAGCTCTTCAGTTGACTGGTTTGGAAACGTCACTCGAATTCTCAACGTACGTGCGCGCGTGCGCAGGAGAAGGCGGCCTTCGTATTCTGCGTGGAGGACAGGGCGCTTTTCTGCCGGGACTGCGACGAGCCCATCCACGTCCCGGGGACGCTCTCCGGCAACCACCAGCGCTACCTCGCCACCGGCATCCGCGTCGGCTTCGGCTCCGTCTGCAGCGCCAACGTCGGCACCCACGCCTCCCGCCTTCCGCCCAAAGGCGGCTCCAAGCCGCCGAGCGTCGTCGCTGCCTGTGGGATCCCCAAGCCAGTCCCGGCCGCCGCACAGGAGGTGCCGTCGTCGCCGTTCTTGCCGCCGTCGGGCTGGGCCGTCGAGGACCTCCTGCAGCTCTCGGACTACGAATCCAGCGACAAGGCAAGGAACTAATAGCAACCCGTTCTTGATCACAAGAATCACAAGATAGCCAATAAATCAACAGGTTCCCCCTTGAGATATCCATCTCACGGTCTCTCTGTTTGTGTTGTGTTTGCTCTTGCAGAAGGAGTCTCCTCTTGGGTTCACGGAGCTGGAGTGGTTCGCGGACATCGACCTGTTCCATGACCATGCGCCGGCCAAGGGGGGCAGCACGGCGGCGGAGGTCCCTGACCTCTTCACCTTGCCGCAGCCAGCGACCAACGCCGGTTTCCACAAGACGAGCGGCGCGCGCCAGAACAAGAAGCCACGGGTGGAGCTGCCTGATGACGAGGAGGACTACCTCATCGTTCCTGATCTCGGATGAGATATATATCGCATAGTTTGCATGAAATGTAATATGTATGTACGCAAAGGATTCTGCTACCTTTGTTGTACCAATCTCTCACCGTGGACAAATGTAATCGTAAGGCAGTTTGATGTATGCGACGAATTTGCCTGTCGTTGCGTGTGTTCTGTCCGCATGATATTCTGTCAGAACCTTATCAGCAATGTAAAAGCTTGAATCAGTTTTGAATAACAACCCGAACGCCTTCAAAAGTTCAAATGAACGAATCATCGATCAGTGCTGAAGTTACCAAGATTGGAGCATCACCCGTGGAATTTGCAGCTTGGAAATTTATCCTTCAATACTTTAACGCAATTATTTTGCAGTCAACAGCATGTAAATCGGTTACAGGCGTACCTTCGATCACAGAACCGAAATCTTTGGTTAGCATGAGGGTCAGAATGCGGTAGGAAGATCAACCTGACACACACTGGCTGAACTAAAACCAAGATTAATGAACTTGAACAAGAGAAGAATACGGAGCACTATCACTCTGGAATGTACTTCACCAACGACCGTAGTTACATATCAAACAGCCATACGGCACCGTACCATGCAGTTGAAACAGCCAGGGCCCAGGGATAACGACATTTCTTCAGCAATGCTTCAACAAAAACATAAGAGTGCTACAGCTTAACACCAACTGAGAAACGACATAATGTCGAACAAAAGCACATAGCATGCACCATAACCAGAATACGACATCTCAGGTCACCCGTTTACGACTTAAGATGAGCTCTCTAAGTGGGTGTCCATGTTGGCTGCGGCCGATGACTTTTGGCTATGATCGATAGCTTTTATCTGAGAATGAATAGCAGTAGCTGAAAGGAGAGGACAAGCGGTAGCAAAAGTAAGATGATACGTGACGAGATAGAGCGAGAGAAGTAAGGTGCATGATACGTCTGTAACTACCTACTTTATCCCAGGAATAAGACATGAGCAAGTGGAGAAGCCGTTTTGGGAAACTATGTGTTCATATTAACTTATGGGTCTGTTCTTTACCTCACAAGCCAACGGCTTTTAGCTTTTGCTACAGTATCTAACTTTCAAATAGAGTATTTTCTTAAGACGGAGTCTACAAGTTAAACGATCTATACGTTAAAAGTCCAACATTTGTACCAGTCAAAATCGCAAGTGAGTATCTGTCTCTCCGTAATCTGTACTGTAAACAGACAAAATTCAAAAATTTCGGCCAAAAGCCAAAACCGCAGCCGAAAAGAATAGGTCCTATGTCTTTTTCAAACAGAAGCCAGAAGTAAAAGCTAATAAGAATAGAATCTAAGTTCCAGTAAGCTTGTGAGGTTGCAAAAATCTTGTCTGCTCTTCAGCAAGATTTGTGAATCAATTCAGGATTTGCCAGCTGTTACCAGTAGATCTCAAATCCTTTTTGAAGATGCCAGCAAACTGCACAGAAATGCTTATTTGTAGTTCAAATAAAAATCAAGCACGTTGAATACAAATTCCAAATCGTCACTGAACTAGCTCTCAGAAAGATTTTATCGATCTCATCAAGCTCGGATACTTTCAGTTCTTTTGCAGGTGAATCAGTCTTATCAGAAAGTGAAGCAATCTTCCGTAGATGCTCCTCAAAATCATCTGGTTCATCGTCATTATTTTCCGAGGGAAACTTATCCAGCCTATCTAGATACAAAGGGCACTGCATGATGTCTTCTACCTGCTCCTCCGAGTCTGTCTCAAATATGTCAGAGAGATCCTCAGATTCAGAGTATGTAATAGACTTCTCGAGGGCAAGCGTCACGCCGCCAGCATCGAATCGCGAGGGATTATTTCTAAAAAATCCAAGGGTATATGCGCATATTTGTAAAAGGTAAAGGATTTTTTTGGAAAAAAATGAGGACCTGTACGTAAATAAAAAAACCATGTCGTAATCGCGAGGAATTATTTCTAAATAAAAAAATCCAAGGGCATATGCATATTTGTAAAAGGTAAAGGGTTTTTGAAAACGAGGACCAGATAAATAAAAACCATGGCGCGCGCCACGACGCGCCAGGCATCATAACCGCGAGGAATTATTTCTAAAAAATCCGAGGGCATATGCACATATTTGTAAAAGGGAAAGTGTTTTTTTGGGGAAAACGAGGACCTGTACGTAAATAAAAAAATCATGGGGATCTGCATTCTGTGAAAAATGAGGACCTGTACGTAAATAAAAAAACCATGGGGGGATATGTACGGAAATAAATAAAAAATCCAAAGGGATATGCACATTTTCGTAGAAGGCAAAGGTTTCTTGCAAAAACGAGGGCTGTCGTAGAATAAAAAACCGCAGGAGGGACCCATGTAAAAAGGGGACCGTGTGCAATTCCAATGCGGGGCCATCCCGCAAAACGGAGGGGACAAAAATTCCGTGATCTTCGCGAGAATCGTGGACCTGATCGTAATTTTGGGAAAACACGGTAATCACCTCCCGATCAGATTTAAAACGCGACACAGCGCCGTCTGCGCTACTGGCGCGCGCGGCGCTGGGCGACGTGAGGATGCCGCTGCTTCCATATGTAATTGACGGAGTATTCGAGGGAAACTTATCCAGCCTATCTAGAGACAAAGGGCACTGCATGTTTTGAGTTCTGGCTGTTGATCCTAATCTCAGTAACTATGTAGTTATTTGAGTGAAGAATCAAGAATACTTAGAGAAAAAATTAATCAGCATAATTTACCCACTCTATTGCCTTTTGGTCTTAATGCCACCGTCATCAAGAGCCCACTAATAAATTCGCCGTCATCCAACGACGATTTTCTCCTACGTTTTTTTCAAGAGGCAACAAAACTCACCCAGTTAATCAAAAACGAGCTCTATCTCATGTTGAACTAAGTTTGAAAACATCACTCTACCCTTTTTTCAAATTTATCATCTAAACATCTATTTTTATAAATCTAGCCTCCTCCCACGGACCTATCGTACGCGACAACAGACTTGTCGAGCTCTCTGCTGGGCTGCAAAAGATGTGTATTTGAGGATCCAATGACATCAAATATAGGGGATATGAGGATTTGCCATTGCAAAAGATATGTATTTGAGGATTTGCTACTCATGTTTCACTCACATGTGGCCTTAGGACCTATGTGTCGGTGAAACATTGAATGATAAATTTTCAAATGCATATTTTTACAGAGGCAAATTCTTACTTATTTCCATCAAACATACATGCCAACAGTAAGACTAGAGAAATTTTCGCAAATAACAAATCAGAAGCACGGGATTCAACACAAGTGTAGTCGTAGACAGGCTTCGAAGTGAACAGATCGAACCCCTTTCTTTCACTAGCAAACATGCATGCAGATAACTACAATGTTTACATGGATAGAAGAAAACCCTGAAAGCACAGGGAAAACCTTTTCTTCCCGAGCAATTCTTGCAAGCAACAAGGCAGTGCAATTATTAATTAGCAAGCTCATCAATCTTAACGAACAAAAGAACCAAAAAAAAGAGAAGAATTTCGACCGTGGTTACGCCTCCTAGTATCAAGCATAACTGCGTAAGCTCATATATCTCTCCACAGCCATTAGCGAAGAATATCGTTCACATCGATCAGCCGAGCGCGGCGAACCCGCCGCCGCGCATCATCTGGAGGAACTCGTGGAAGTCGACCCGGCCGTCGCCGTCGAGGTCGACCTGACTGATCATGCGGCGGCACTCCTCCGCCGTGCGGCCCTGCTTCAGCCCCAGCGACGCCAGCACCACGCCGAGCTCGTCCACCGTGATGTAACCGTCGCCGTTGGCGTCGAACACCCGGAACGCCTCCCTCATGTCCTCGTCGTCCTCCTCCTCCTCGCCACCATCCTTGCCCCCGGCCATGATGGCGCGGTAGAGCTCCCCGAACTCCTCGACGTCCACGCACCCGTCGCCGTTGGCGTCGATGCGCGCGATCATGGCCGCGAGCTCGTCGCCCGGCACGGGGATGCCCAGCTTGCCCAGCGAGTCCTCGAGCTCCTCCCGCGTGATGCGCCCGTCGCCGTTCCGGTCGAACAGCTCGAACACGCGCGCCAGCTCCGCGGGGTCTGCGGCCTTGCTGCTCCCCTCCCCGCCTGCTGTCCCGATGACATCTTCTTGGGAGACGACGCCCGTGCAGGCGGTGGCGCTGGCGAGGCTGCGTTGGCCGGGGCGGCGTCGCGGTCGCGCGGGAGGATGGAGGGGAGGCTGGTGGGGAGGTAGGAGAGGAGGCCGCGAGGGAGGAGGGGGAACTTAACGAGAGGGGCGGAGGCGGACATTGGCACGGAGGGCGCTGTTGCTGTGGGGGGTTGGCAACGCGTTCGATCGCTTGGGTGGTGGGGAGAGGTTGGTGGTGGTGGTGGTGGTGGCGTGGTGCTGCAAGCTTTGCCATGGACCATCCCCATGGTTATATTTATACCACCTTTTTCATCTTTCTTTTACAAAGGAGAAAGGACTGTACCTGTATGTCAAAACAGTGGATGAAGGGAGACCTTTTTTTGGTTTCTACATCTTGATTTTACTTTTCAATAAAGTAAGATTTATTGTATATATAATACTAGTTGGATGGTGTATAACAAAAAATGGCGTGCATCTATGACATAAAATATAAATGGACATGTTTGACGGAATTGTGGGTGGCGACCAGGAATACTTCTTCCGGCCGAAATTCACGAATTTAGGCGATTTTTGGTTTTCTTGGCTCATCCCAAAAGAAGCACATTCTAGCTAAAAATTTTGTCCCACTTCAAAAATTTCTGTCCACCACTAAGCTAACCCATCCCACATAGCACCAATGGGCCGATGCCATCTCCCATAGAAACCCAATCGGGGCCGATGCGGGCGACGAGAAAGGGTGCGGGTGGCGGGATGGGGAGGTGGCACCGGTGGCAGGAGGAGGAGGTGGCACCAAGGAGGAGGCAACTTCGGCTGCGGGAAAGGGAGGCGGCGTCGAAATTGTATGTATTTCTTGAATTTTTTTGAATTCGAATAATATATTTGAATATTTCTACCAAATTTACTGAAAATATCTATTTTTAAAAATTTCTAAATTTTAGATTTCTCAAAGGGGTCCGAAACTTTTCTAAACCAAAAATGTTTTCCCTGGTGACAAGTATTACGACCTTTCTGGTGGGAACGCGAGCAAATATTCATGTGTAAATTTATGGGAAATTAATAGGGGGGGTGTGGAGAGTAGATTTTTAGTATTTATTTCTGCTCTTTTGATTTAGATTATTATGAAGGTAGGCATTATTTTTTCCATGAAAGCATATTATAGTAATATACTTTAAAAGAAAAAGGAACTACTATTCTTTATTTCAGTTTTCTGTGCTTCTTTGTCAGACTTGTTGCCACGTTGAAATACATGGAACCAAACACAGGATCGAAACCATTAAGAGGAAAAAATAACACCTATTTGACTTTAATTTTAAATAAAATCTGATCAGGCTATGTGTATCTCTATTTCATACTAAAAGACTTGCTGTCACGTTTATGATTTACGAAATGGAGACAAGAAAGAAAATAAAAGGGGAAATGCTGAGCCTCTCGACTTTCCGGTTTCAGCACACTCCAATAATACAATGGACAAACTACTTTGTTTTTTTCACTTCAGAAGCGCTGGCATGACGTCCAAAAGGAAAGAAAAATTAATCTACCTTCATGCTCACTAAAGTTGAGCTCCTGCTGTTGATGTCTCTCTACGTTTGCGTAAGTGAGAACCATAAAAGATACCGATGAAAACAGTGTGACGACCTAAATTTGGCTTCAAAAACTTGTATAATTTTTATTAGTTTCAAAAAAATTGCGGCATTTTTAAACTTCCCCAAAGCCTTGCCTTGAATCTAAAAGTTTTAAAATAAAATTTTCTTAGCTCTAAAATCAATTGGTGAATTTCCAAAGTTTATTAGAGTGCTAATCAAAATAATATAAAATCCCTGTTTACAAACACACTCCAAAAGTTCTAATTCAAATTCAAATAAAATTCCAAATCTCAAATTTAAATTTAAATATTTTCTTTCCTCCCTCGTCTTCGGACCGAACCCAGCCATTGGCGTTGTCCTTCTTTTCCTCTCCTATCGTCCGCTTCTCTCTCTTATGGCCCAACCGAGTCAGCCCGCGTCGCGCGTCCTGCCTCCCCTTTCCTTCCACTCCACGTGGCCCATGCGCGTGCTAGCCCAATCGACGTAGCAACCCAGCCTAGCCGATCGACACCATCTCCCTCTCTTGCTCTCGCTGACGAGTGGACCTCAATCCCACCTGTCCGCGCTAAAGCACTGTGCTTCTTCCTCCTTTAAGTCATGTTTCTCTGCTCACTCTCTCGCTCGCAGCCGTGACGTCGTACATCACTGTTATCTTCCTCCCCTCCTCGCCGCACAAGACAGAGGGCATGTTCTTTTTAGCTGCGGCTTATGGCTGAAATTTTTGAATTTTGGCTGTTTGCGACAGAGATTGCGGAGAGAGAGATACCCGCTTACGATTTTGGTTGATACAGATGTTAGACTTTTAACGTGTACTACAATTAACTTGTAGATTCTATCTTAATAAAATACTCTATTTAAAGTTAGATATTATAGCAAAAACTAAAAGATGCTTTTAGAAACCGTAAAGAACAGGCCGAGAGCCGTGTCAACCCTGTTATCTCAAGCCTAGAAACAGTAACGCTTATCATGACACATGCAAACGCGTTTTTGCAGGTGATTGGTCTGCAATCTTTAGATTCAAGTTAAAATGCAGAGAAATAAGGAAAAGCAAAGAAAACTATAGGTCAACTGAAACCGCGTAGAACATCGACCATTAAACTTTCATGGGACCGTCGGATGCGGATCTCGGTCGACGATCGTTGGCACCAATCGCACCGCCGGATCCCACATCGACGGCCGTCCAGGCGACAGATGTACGCATAGCTGCACGTGGGGCCGCACGTGCCGACAGGCTGATATTTTCTGGGCACGTTTGCAGCTGAGCTGAGTTGAATAGCTGATGGATGATGGTATCCCAGTTTCTGGCTTTTAGCTGTTATTACATGATAGCTAGTTTTTAAATAAAATATTTTTAAAAATAAAATCTATAAATTAATTATAATAAATATTGTAATGATTTTATCTAAATCTACTAAAATCGTATATAAGTGTCTTTATATTTTCTCTCGTAAACAGATAGAATTTAAAATTTTCAGCCAACAACTATAAGCCACAGCCTTTAAAAAATACGCACGCTGAGAGTTTGATTGGATTGTAGCTCGTTTGTGGCATAGTATTACGGGACGAATTGGATTGAAAAGGGCGGGACTCAACTGGAACTGAGCTGTGGTGTACGTGCAAGGGTTTGGTAGATTAGTCCCCGTGCTAAGAATCTTTTGGACATCTTGGATTAGCTTAATAGGAGGAGACGGCTAACAGATTCCTTCCTGAACGTCATTCCATGTGCACCATGCAGTACTGGTGTCAATTTCTAACGGGCAGGCTAGCAGCGCTCATCTAATGCGAATAAAGAAGAGAACGGTTCGAGCACAGCGACACCACCCTACCTAGATCAATGTGGTGCAACCGAAGCGACAGCCCCAAAAGAGCAGCATCACGACACCAGCCTCTTATGCTGGGTTGGCGGTTGGTACAATAATGAAAACAACGAGAAGATGCAGTTTCTAGCACTAGAGTTGCATATCACTCGCAAGTGCTGCTGTGAAACAGGCATGTAGAAGTAGTTGCATATCAACGGGATTTTTCTTTGAAATTCCCGCTTCCCAAAAAGGCCCTTTGCGATATGACTCGTGCATTCTACGCAGGGCCGTGCCCCACGGGGTGCGGATCGTGCGACCGTACAGAGCCCCCCAATTTCTAGGGCCTCAAAAAATCAGTCCAGCAGGAGAAGGCACATGTATTCGTGTGAGGCCAGAGCGCCAGATAGGGGTGAAACGGATCGGATACGGACGGATAATATCTCTATCATATTTATTTTCATATTTTTTTGAATACGGATAACTCGAATACAAATACAAATACGAATAATATCGAATACGATACGGATCGAATACTAATCGAAACAAATACGATTCTAATATTTATCGGAACATGAAAACCCTTAAACTATACATCCAAAATTAACAAAATACATAAATAGTTCATTTTGTCAAAATATTCATGAAATCTAAACAAGCATAGTCTTTTATCCATAATAAATATACCCAATAGTCGATCATAACATAACTACATAAGTAACAACAACGTGCAATTCATGGAATACACATGATGACATAATAGCAATTTGAACAAGCATAAGAATATTTCATTCATCCATTTCATCCACAAGTCCTCCATGATAGCAATTTAAATAAGCATAAGAATACTAGGCTTACTGTATTAGTATCCGTATCCGTATTCGTTTTCACCCCTAGCCCCGAGCCTAGCTCGAGTCCGCGTCGCTGCGTCTCCGCTGACGACGACAGCGTGCGTGGCGTCAGTATTCTCGGCCCGAGCCCCGAGGCCCCACGCTTCGTATTCTCTCTTGTATTCGTGACTTCGCCGATTCGTGTTCTCTGTCTCACGAAGCGGCCACCGGCTCGTCCAATGTCCATTCATCTAGGTCATGCTGCTACTTAGAGCTTTATGTGCCTCCAAATTTCACGGCAAGACGGCCCGATTCTACGTTGACAACGGTATGATGTAGTGTTGTTGTTTCTCCCAGCTCAGATAATTGCAAATTTGGGCCTGTACATGATGGAAAGCAACGATTTTTAGCATATTTGGCACTATTTGGTACTATCTTTACAAAAATGGTCAAGTGCATAGCGAATTGATAAAAATAACGTTTTTAACGTCCGGTGGCCAAACGGCAGCGCGCGTGGGCTAACGAGTAGCTGGTGCCATACCGCGGTGGGACGGCAAGTGATTAGGCCAGCTGATTAGCCGGCCTAATTACCTACCCTAATTTATTTTTTTGCATACTATTTATTTGAATTTTTAAATATATCAAATGAAATAAAAAACTTACAAAATTTTATGTGCAGCCTCCTGACATAATGTAATTAGCTGTGTAATTTTATGGTAATTTTATCCATTGTGAATGTTGCTCAAAAATTTATACGATTTTGATATTTGTAAGAGCTATTACATATAGCAAACGAGCTCCAAACATTATGAAATTTTGTGAAAACCTTCTAACATTGTCATAGTAATTGTGTAATTTTTGAAAATTTTATGTGATCTAAATTTATTACATTAATTCATGTTAATTTAATCATGAAATTACGACTGCTTAATTACAAATTATCATATAATAACAAATTATAGGTATCGTACATACACAAAAAAAGTAAAAACTATATCTAAATTACTATGACCTATTTACTTCAAAATACAAACTACATTAATTATGACTAACTAAATAATACTAATTAACTACGACTACGGGAACAACATGGAAAGTATGCGATAAAAAATTACCTACCTTTCAGAAAAAATAATCAGCACTACCGCGTTCTCCTATCGCATCCTTAATGATCTATACACTGCCTTCCCAAAATAATAAGCTACACACTCTTAATTTTGAGTGATAACCACGATAATGAGTTTCTGCGATGATGACTAAGATGAGCGATGACGAACTGCGAGAGTTTGTATTTATGGTCGAGCGAAAAGGGAACTTAGTGCGCTCATCCCATAATTGAAGGACTCTTGTCGACGAGCAACACTTCAGACGAGGGGAGACGACATAGTAACACTAATAAATGTACAATCGAGGGAGTGGTCAAGGAGGGACGGTACGGACATAACAATATTAATGCGAACAAGAGATGCATGAGGGGGGATGACATGAATAGAGTGACAATTGTGCGAAGGACATGACAAGAAATAAAAGATAGCAGTAGCGGACCGACATATGTGCAAAGAATGGAGGTCAGACACTGCAAAAAATGCCTAAGCATAGTTAATTTCTTGATTAAATTAACATGAATTAACGTGACAAATTCAAAGCACATAAAATCCTAAAAATTACACAATTACTACGACTATATCGGGAGACTTCCCACAAAATTTTGTAATTTTTGAAACTTGTTCACTATATGTAATAGCTCCTACAAATATTGAAATCATATGAATTTTTGAACAACATTCACAATGGATAAAATTATCAAAAAATTACACAGCTAAGTACATTGTGTCAAAAGGCTGCATATAAAATTTTATAATTTTTTGAGCTCATTTGTTATATTTAAAAATTCAAACAAATAGTAAACAAAAAAATAAATTAGGGCAGGTAATTAAGCCGGATAGCCGGTTTAATCAACTGTCGCCTCTGGTGGTGGGACGACAAGCCGCCTATCGTCCGGCCATGGGATGGGATGGCAGGCGGCTTGCCATCCCATCGTAGGACGACAACGGTTACGTGTCAACCCACACGCGCTGTCGTCCCGCCACCGAACGACAATAAAGTTATTTTTATCAATACGCTAGACATATAGCTATTTTTATGAATACAGTACCAAACAATGGGCCTATTCTTTAACAGTTTTTAAAATCGGCTTTTGGCTTTTGCTACAGTACCTAACTTTCAAACGGAGTATTTTCTCAAGACGAAGTCTACAAATTAATTGTAGTATACGTTAAAAGCTCAATATCTATATCAACCAAAATTGCAAGCGAGTATCTCTATCTTCATAATCTCTATTGCAACAGCTAAAATTCAAAAATTTCAGATAAAATTGATAAACCACAACCATATCAAACAAGCTGAGTGCTAAATATGCTAAAAAGTCAGAGAGCAACCTGAACTATGTACAAGACTGTCTTGTAGAAAAATGAAAGGCAAATATGAAAAGGGCAAAATTGGGTGAATCTGTTGCATAGCAGTCCCGCTACCAAGAAGAAAATTGTGCAGCCTATGTACAAGACTGTCTTGTAGAAAAATGAGAGGCAAATATGAAAAGGGCAATCTTGGTAGCAGTCCCGCTACCAAGAAGAAAATTGTGCAGCCTTCCACCTCCATGATCGCTTTGCAGGAACTCCACGTCTATCTAATAGCAAGTCCACAAAGGGCAGCCAAGATTGCATTACGCCAACCACCTGTCTACTTGCATCGAAGTCACCATGTACAGTACTGGTCTATAAGAGGGCAACCAGGATTATACCAAGCCACCAATCACTTCGCTGTCTTAAAACAGGCCACCGTGCATAATCTTGGTCCACAGGAGGACAGCCAAGATTGCACAAAGCCACCAATAACCTCACGATGTTGTATCGTATCAATCTTGAATGATTTTGGTATACATTCAAATGTTTGAACATGCAGCACTGCTTTCACCTGGAAGTTTAATAGAAGAATATTAGTAACCACGAATTGGATCAGTTCCAGAAAAGAATGGAACTCCAGGAGCAATGGAAATTAATCCAACGATGGGAAAGATTCTGCTCAGCGAAGGAAGATAAAAGATTGGTATTGATCGATCCTTTCCCAGAACAAACCTGAACAAAAAGTGACTACGGAGCAGGCTGCTGATCAGCTCCAGATTGTAGGATTTTTGAATTGTAAACATATTGCATCAGATAGGAACTTTACAATTTCCTCTCTTTTAACTTTTGTCTCCCTTTTTGCATCAAGATGTCGAACCTTAACCAATGATAATAAAAGCTTAGAATCGTTAAGAACTTTACCAACGGTAATAAAAGCATAGAATTGTTAAAAACCTTTATGCATACCAAGTATAGGTATTGAAAATTCAAAATGCAACCACATGTACGTGTAGGTACATACACTATCTTAGCCATCCAAAGTGTTGAAGATTCGTTCAAGGGATATTGCAATGATTAGAAGATGGAATGGTGGTTTGAGTTTTGAAAGTTTGCATCAATCTCGATTATAGAGGCACATTTGATGGTGATGATAGTACATAACTACATATACCCACATGTACATGTAGAAAAAGCATATTTTTGAAAAATTTCTAGAACAATCAGCAGTTTTCCTTCATGTTCATTTTCCTCATCAAAATACACAAACAGAACCACCAAATGCGAAATGGTCAAGTTTGCATGTATCCTGATCATTTTCACTATCTTGCATAATACTTTTTTTCCTCCGTTGTTAGAATACAAGGATAGCAGAAATTAACATGATGTGATACATTTTTTCAGATCGCCCATACAGAAAACAGAATTACTGTGATGGAACCAGAAATTCGATCATTAATCCTAATAAAGAAAATAAATCCAGTGTTCTCCATATGAAAAGATGGTTGGAATTGGTCTAATAAATTCAAGATACTTCCTAGCAAGAAATTACAGTTGAGAGGTACAGGCAGTGCAGACCTGTAAAACCAGATTCTAAATCTTATCGAAAGTTTGTACTCACAATTAAGGTTGTCAGAATCTCGATTCTGTCGTATGATTCTACTTCTTCATGACCCTAGATTGACTAGACTGATCCAATCTTAGGTAGAATCTTAATATTATTACAATTCTACCAAAACTTTCATAGGATCATGATCAAAATTTTCATACAATCCTACCAATTCCACCGATTCTAGTATTTTATTATAAATAATTACCTGTATATGTCCTTTTAATTGTAAAATTGTACTTTTTATATCTTCATGTCCACTATAATTTGCATAGATAACACATGATCTTTCCTTTGCACTGCATATTTGTAAACAAAAGTTTGAATGGTATAATTTAAAAATGTAGTAGTGCTCAAATATATGGTAGATTTAAAAAAATGTTTCTTTGGTAAAATATGCTTGGATTGGATCTAAGATTCTACATGGATGCTAGTATGCTACAATTCGCTATCCTGCCGAAGAACCTCCAACCCAATTTAGGATCACAATTCGGACAATCTTGCTCACAATAACAGCACATGGTCCAAATGCAAATCAATGGCAGAGCAGTAAGGTATCAGCAAGGTATTTCCCCTTGCAGCAATTTTTTTACTTTTTTTTTGAGAGAGAGAGATACCTTACAACTTCTTGACAGTGTAAAAACATAATACAGTAACACAACTTCAATGTATTTACCTTCACAAGATCTGTTTGTGTGAGACCTGCTTCCGTGATAAATACAAGGCATTTGATGTCGTGATCGCTGGCATATTCATATTGTTCTTGAAGACTTGGGTCTTCCTGAGGAACAAATTGTGCCTGATAATAGTAAATCTATTAGCACTGACCAGAAAAAAGGTTCACTCTCGGACTCTCCTCACTGACAATTGCCTGTAAGACTTCTGTAGAACTCACCTTTATGTTAGCTTCCCAAAGGTCAGCAACAAGCTCCATGCGCTCATTTAAGAGTCCACCCCCGCCCTTTGAACAGACAAGTACACTGATGCTAGGTTCAATCCTGAAGTCCAGAAAACTTGTTAGTGTGCCAATGTGAAATGCAATACAGGAATCTATATGATCACTTGTGTAGTAACCTTGGCAACCCAACATCAGATGAAGGATTATTAGGAAGGAATTTCTCAAGTGCAATGCTCACACCAACAGCACCTGGGGGTTTGGTTTTCTGTGCAGGTTATCAAAAACAATTAGAATACTGAAATCAGTTGTCTTTCGTTTCGATCATATGAAAGGCATTCACAGGGGGAAAGATTGTGGTAACAATAGTTATATAATTGCCTGATTCTCTCATTTTAAGAACCTGTCATACTTTGAATGACTAAAAGTCATGACAGATGACTGAAGAGTAAGTTTCTAAGGAAGTAATATTAAAAATGTTTCCAAGTGCTGCTTGAAAGCCTCTGCCCTTCCATATTTTGCCACTTCTACCCATTTCCCACCTGTAGGATAAATAGTAGATGGTGGAAAAAGTGTATGTAAGTGCATAGAATACAAACACATGTACCCTAGTCACTCCTTTAGTTCTGAAGGCAGAAAAGTTCCATTTTCTTATACAGTTTCCTTTGCATTTTTTTTTGAAGCACAGGCCAAAAGCTCTCCTGTCATCCTGTGGTGGGACATTATCTATTTCCCTTGCTCAGGACGTCAGTACAAAAGGAAGAATTTGAATTATGCAGGCCTTCCACCACATTGCTAGTGAAAGGGCTGCACTACATAACTGCTGGATTTGAACATTTGGCTTTGACAAAGCCTGTACTGTGTACTCAACAAAGAGCAGCAGTAAGCACTCTTCTGCTCGGTTCATTCGTTCCCTTGAAAATCTACTTATATGGACAAGTATGGAATAGACAGGTTTGAAAGAGTTCCTTGTATAGTAACGAGGCTAAGATTTCGTGCCATATATATGTAGCTACTTGTTACTGCAAACACTTTCAAGGTCCCCTCAAGCATACAGTAGGCATTAAGTACAACTTACATATGTCTTATCCCAAGCTTGTTCGATCAACCAATCATATCGTCCCCCAACAGCTAGCAACTTTTCATGGGAACTTGACCAAGGATTACTTTCTTTTGCATAGACCTGCGTTGAGACACGGTAAATTTCATGTGCCACAGTAATAAGACACATGTTGAATTTCAGATAAGATATTATGGCATTAATAGCAAACATATGATTTGCATATATTAAACGTCGTCTTCTTTTAAATCATATCACTGAACTTGAAAATCTCAAGACTAAGAAGAAAAACAGAAAAACCTTTTTTTCCATTTTTTTTATTTTTATTTAACCAAACAGTGGATTTAAATTTAGAATGCTATACGGACTACACTAAAGGTTCAAGATGAGAAATGAAATAGGATTCTCTCCGAAGATAAAAAATGGATGGGGTGCTCTCCAAAGATAAAAAAAAATGACTGTTCACCGACGATTTAGAATAAAAAATAAAGATATAAGGTTATAGTTTAACACCTGAAAAAACAGATCTGTGTAGTAATATTCTGAAGGAGGCGTGAGTACATCAATAGTAATATGTTCTTCAACTGACCATACTCTCAAACATTTGATGAACGCGGAGAGATCATCAAGAGCCTTGCAAGCAGATTTATCTACAACATGAAACACACAGTGATGACTGATGACATCTTAGATATTCCTAGATGTAAGCAGCTAATGGAAAAGGGTAGGAGTCACTACCATAGAACAAGGTCCCTCTTAATCTAGCAATTACTACATCTGCAGAGCCACAAAACCGCTGATCTGCTTTATGTAGCTTCTCAACAACTTCTTCAGAAAGACGAAGATCCTGGACCACTCAATAAATCAGCCTATATCATGGAAACTTTTCAAAGTGTGTGAAGCATGAATTTTTTTCCCTACTTGTGAAGTAATTTATTATACTTTTTCTATAAATTAAAGTATATAAAGTACTGAAGCATGTAGTTCTACTAATGATGGTCTAATCAACAAAGCAACAAATATGAAAGTACTGCTTTGATAGTGTATTGTTGTGTACAATTAACTAATAGATTTGCTTATACCTGTAATAGTTGCCCCCGAATCAAGCTCCATTGTGACTTGCGATCAGCCTTATTTGGCCAATATTGAACAAGAGTAGAAGATAGAAACTGAACAACAGAAAAAAGGGTATCAGCTAAGACAATTCCACAAATTTCAGAAACAGGTAAAGGCAAAACATCATACCTCAGCAACATTCTGTCTTCGTTCCTGAGGAACTCCTGCCCAGGAGCAAACCGCTTCAGCGAGTTTGCTGTGATTCAGACGAATAACTATTGCCTTTGAATCGTAAAAACGGGTCCCAAGGTCCAAAGCCACCTATCGTTGCATGGAAGTAATTGTTTTATGCGACAACACAGAACTGCATTTTTAATGTTAAAAGTTCCATCCAAGATAGTTTGCCTCCTCCCAAATGAATTTTTGCAAGGAGACAGATAAAATAATAACGAAAAGGTGGCCTGAAAATGCAGTCATAGAAACAAGGTAGAGCATGCCACATGGAAATATATTACCTTAGTAATTTCGGCCTCTGGTATCGGTGAAGCACCACCAATAATGTCAAAATCACCCTGAAAGGATATCAAGTTATCAACACAATCTTTAGACTATAGAGACGGATTTTTGAAATGATTTCGCAATAGGGAAACGGCAGACAAAGAAGGATGTAAACTAGCATTTTGTGTGACAGAAATGACAAGTTAGTATAAATAAATCATTTACCTGAAGAAAGCCATAAGGAGTTGCATGGCCGACTGCTCTTCTATGAACCCATGATATTTCATAACGCTTAAATGATGATATCTGTAAATGAATTGCATAAGTAGAAGCTGATCATCATCGTACTTATCGGCAATCTCTTTTATGGAGTAAAACCAGAAAAGGAAGCAAAAAAAATCATATGATTGACGAAAATCCAGAAACAGCAGTTCAATTAATGGCCAGTTGACTTGACCTCCATTACATGAATATTCCCAGGAGGCCAGGATGCACTACAGTATCAAACCCCTTACACAAGATGCACATTCGAATTTACTATATCATTGTCTGGAATAAATCATCACAAACAGTAGTACAGTACTATGTCTAAATAGTAAGATCTCATCCCTATTAGTGCTTCATGCAGCACAAAAACAATCAATTAGCACATGAGCATGAATAAGTAACACAGAAAATATTCTTCATAATTTACAAGTAGGGTAGCACTGCATTCAACACCAACTAATACAAATACAAGAAAAAGGGCTAGTAACATCCATTAGAAACATCTCCAATCTAACAACTATAACATTTTGTAAGAAAAAAAATAAATTAAGTTAAATTGACCAAAAAAACAGGCATACAAATTCACAAGTATAAAAGAGGTATTATACTCATTAAAAAAACCCAATAAGCACAGACCTGGTTAGCAGCAACTGACATAACAAATGGTGTCCGCAGCTCGTAGCAAAGTTCTAGCATCTCTCCTCCTTGAGTTAAGATCTTTACTGTCTTTCCCCTAGAAGTTCGTAAACAATAATATAACATTTCATTAGAGTATTGGTCATAGAACAGTCAGTACCCCCCCCCCCACCACACACACACACATATCAAATATTCATCAGCTAAGTGGTCTAGAAATAAAACACACCTATTTTCAGTAAATTTCCCTTGGAGTGTATGCAACGGTGATATCTGGAACCTTTTAGCACAATGTCGCTTAAAAACCTCCTTGCTAACTTCAATGATGGAGTCCAGAAGTTCACTGTTATCATTTTTACTAGTGGATTTTTTGCTGCTTTCATGCTGGCATTGCATTTTGGCAGTCAGCCTGTCCTCATTAAATATTGTAGATATAACTTGATCATAAACGTATGTGTCTTCTGGTGTCTGTATCATTCTAAGTACATCTGCATTAAATGCACAGAAGCAGTGGCATAAATCAGTCAAACAAATTGAATTGCCACTTCAAATCTATTCAGTTTAAGGCAGTTGCGATATTTATTTACAAAGAAAGGGCTCTGGCAAATTGCCTTAAGAGGCACAAGAGGACACCTACCAATTCATTCAATAAATACAGCGAGCACACAAAGTGAGCACCATAGAGCAGGAAAATGGTCTGTATTTGTGCAGCACAAATCCATTCCAGAAAATCAAACAACAAAGTACAGAGCACATGACATGACCACCATAAAAGCATAAAGCAGACAAATGATACCCTGGTATTTATGCAGTGTGGCCATATCAGAAGGGCAGAAACTCCAAACTCATTAAATTAATCTTTTTAGTGGTCAACATCTTCAATCAACCATCAGCTCATAATCTCTTCTCAAGTGGTAATGGCGTAATGTTGATGCAGAAAAGTCAAATGCTTACCATTTAGCCACTCGTCTTCCATCCGAGGAGGCAGTTCATTTTGCAAAAGCTCAACAGCAGATGGACGGTCAGAGGGGCTTGGAGACAGTAATCGTCGTAATAGGTTTGACTGACCAGGGAATTGTGTTGCCCATGATATTGGAGGATCGCCCTTCTGTTTAAGATCAGAAAGAACAAGATGCCTTTCCATTGCTGTTGCAAATGGATGCCAAAGCTCAAAGAATATAACTCCCAAACTGTACATGTCAACCTTAAAATGACATATGTAAGACCCAAATAAGTTTAGAAAATCGGAATCAAGTTGCTATCATGTTAAAAAGAAAGAAATTACTCATATTTGACCAAATAGATCAGTTTTTTTTGGTTCATTTTAGTAAACTAAAGGAATTAGTACTCTATCCTGACCTTTTCATTTATCTGTGGCCACTTCTGCTCTAACTCAGGTGCGGTATAAAAATATGTGCCAACTTGACCTGTTCCATCCATTGAAACACCCATTGCTTCAGTAGGAAGATATTGGTCATGATCCAGCTGTTCCAGCTTTAGAAATTTGGCTGAAAACAGGTAAAAATGTATTCAGTTCAAATTTTCCTCAAGCACCAGAAGTTAAGCTTCAGATAGAATACGGAAACAACTAAATAGCAACTCCCATAATTCAGGATATGCCTTAGGAGAATATTTCGTCAAAGCTGCTCAAGAAACTTGGTCACCATAACAAAGTAAGGCATGACATTTTAAACATCAGAAATAGATCAATGGGTTCATTGACTTCATTCGATATTCAAATGTCAATATACTAGAGAGAAACGACTGATGCCGGTAACTTTGTATGACATTTTAACATAGATCACATTTAACACTTCATATTTAGAGGATATTTTCCAAGCTATCAGGTGTAATAAACAGATGATAAAATAACAATAGCGCTTGATAGAGAACAACCAGATAACTCACAGCATCACAACTCAGGGAAGAAATAAAATATCAGCAATAATTATATCTTCTACAAAATTGTATGATTTTTTGTTTGACTAGTACATAGTGCTGAAAATTAAAATAAAAAAGAACCAATTCAAAAGAAGTGTCAGTTCTGGATAAAATCATGAAGTGTTCTTACCAAGACCAAAATCCCCAATTTTGATATCATTCCGCACATCAAAAAATATGTTGCTAGGTGTCAAGTCTCGGTGTATGATTCCTTGACTATGAACATGTGCTAAGCCTTCCACAATTTGTCGAAATAGGTGCCATGCATGGTCAACATCAAAAGATGAACTATATGTCTCAAAATCCTGTCGCAGGGTCCTTCAAACAGCATTCCAAAGACAGTTAGATAAAGAGCAACCATCATCAATATCCTAGTTAATAGTATTGTGGCATTAAATGACTAAAATAATAAAAACAGAGATTCCATTGTCTAAAGTCCCAACAATCTGAATTCTCATGCCAACGATCAGGCCCATGGCCCAGATTAGATGATGGAGATTGACCCCTTCATAATTATTTATCTATTGTTTTACTCTGTGAATATTAACTTCTATTGTTTTTAACAATAATAATAAACATATAAACTAAACTACTCTATTAACAGCTGGCCTGGTCAGCGATCAGGCTTACAGGTGAAACCCGAGCCAAGCCCAACCATAAAAACCCTGCCTGCCTGAGATCCTGGAAAAAAAGTCAACTCGGGCTGCCCATACCAACTCTACCATCACATATTCTAGAACTGAGCGAGTAAGCGTATCAAAGGTCTCTTAGCACATACATGTCTTTCATTTTTTTTTGGAAAAGAATATGTTGTTGCTAGGCCTGTCCAAGGGCAGCCCGGCCCTTTTTTCTGAGATGGGCCGGGCTGGGCTTGCCTTTCGAGCCAGGATCGGGCCTAGTTCTTGAGCCTGAAGTGTTTTTCAGGCCGAGCTCAGGCTGTTATTCTTGGCTCAAAATAAGTTCGTCCTAGCCCGAACCATAGCCACCATAATGAAAACCCTAGCCACCAGCATATGAAACCCCAATGCCTTAGGCTCTCCAAAACACATCTGAGTTTTCTTCACCTCCTGGCCTCCTCCCTTGTTGCATCTCAGTCCCAATGCAGCGGCGCTCCTCTGGTGAGCTCGCCTGCTCGGCTCCGTCCCCAGGCGGGCAACAGCACTCCCCCGCGCGCCTAAAGGCTCGACTCCTCTTGTCGACTCATCACCCCCACCTCCTTCGGACCGCCGCCTCGTCGAGCTCGAACCTGACACTGGCGCTGCATCAACCCTCTTCACCCTCATCGCGCCCGGCGACTGCGCTTCCTCCCATCGGCGACCGTGCCTCTCCTCTCAGCGGCACACACGTGTAGCCTCTCCTCCTGGTCGGCGTCTTCACCTCTCAGCGGCACCTGCATGTTCTCCTCCCGGCCAGCTTCCTCACTCGCGCTCTCCTCTCTCAGTAAGCCTAGCACCCAAACCAAAGTTGGTTGATACTTGGTACTTGAACTTAAAGAAATGCCATGTGAACTTGTATGATGTATTAGTGTATCACATATTTACCTTCCCACTATTAATCTGTGAGCGTTTCATTTGTTTGTGGACTCTGGACTGTGGTTGTGGAGAAGTATTAGAGTTAAATTGATTGCGTTGTGTTGTTCTGAGTTAAAATGATTGTCATTTCTGGCTTTTGCTAGTCATTTTTCCTTCTCAATACCACACAAACTGCACGTACTTTCCGGCTTCGATATTTTCGCCAGGCCGGGCTCGGGCTTGCTGCTGTGATATAGGGCTTTTTAGGCCCAGCGCGTCATTTGAAAAGGTCTAGCTATTGCTAAGCATCTGCATAATTAGTGCACCTGCTGCAACATAAGGCAGCAGACATTTGCTTGATATTATTACAAAGAGTGAGATCTTAAAGATGGTACAAGTATAGTGCATCTTAAATCATGTATAATTAAAAGTTAAGCATACACCAATCAAACATCAGGAATTCTTAACAGAGATAATATAAAATCACAAATGGCAAGGAAATCATAACACAACTTTCCTTAGTGCAGGTTACTAAAAGTTCTAGATACTGTAAGAGATGCAGTGTTGCCGTGTTGCTCTCCTCTGATGTTTTTCCAGTTTCTTTCTGTTGTCGGATGCTAAACAGTATAATGTTTTCATTTTAATTAAACGGGACCGGTTTAGACTATGTCTTCCTATAAAACTTTCCTTTGTGCATAACTGTGTATTGGAACGTACCTAGGACAATACTCCATTTGGATGTACAAGTATGTGGATTCCTGCTTATTTCCAGCACCTGCATCTGATAAGCTGATGTCATCATAACTATACATAGAGCTCTCAGCAGTGTGTGTCCCCCCGGTATTCAGAACATGATGATGACCATATTCAGTTTCAACCCATGCCTGGCAGATCAATGACAGAGGTGAGATAGAATTGGCTGATCTCATAAACTTGAGCATAATAACAATTAATTTTCTAAGGAAAAAGCCATGTGTGCAGAAATATTCACCTGGTAGTAACGAACAACATGCTGATGTTGCAATCGTGAAAGTGTGGCTACCTCTCTGAGAACCTTGTCAAAATATTAGTGACATACATAAAAAAAGCATAGCAGAAGTGCTGAAGAGAACTCCTAAATAGAAACAAACACATACACACACACACAAAAAAAAAACTCATCGAAATAATACAAGTATACTAAATACTAACTATATAAACTTGGCACCAATTATAACAGCTCATAGAATCTAATGGGAGTCACAATGCTGAAGTTCTTTTAATAATAATATATCAAACATAACAGTTACTAAGTTACTGGCTAATTATCAACATCAGGAAGTGACATGAACTTACATAGTATTAGTGCATCTACAGCTACATGGACTTGCAGTGTATGTTTCAGAAAAGACACTACTGAGAACTACATAGTATATACTATTATCAAAAAGGTTCTAGAACATGCGGAATTGATTGGCTTAAGTCAACAACATAGATACACAAGTAAAAGATGAAACAATTAGCAAACAAACACAGGCTTGACTGTTATAAAGTGCAAGTGCTTATCTTTACACTGTTTACACCACAGGCGATTTCCAAACATGCACATAAAAAGGATAGAACGAAATCATAAAACCAGAGCACATTTCAATTAAAAGAATAAGATTGGAGTTATACAAACCTCAGAATCTTTTCATTCACTTGAGGACTCCTATCCTTCAGGCGTATCTTCTTTACAGCATATTGGCGTCCATCTAGCTTGTTTTTGCATAATGCAACATGGCCAAAGCCCCCGTGACCTGTCACAGATGATGTCTTAGAAGTTAGAAGCCATGTTAACATATACTATTCTATTCTACAATGAACAAAATTTGCAGATATAAAACAGCACCAATGCATAACCTGTACAATTATGAAACAACTTTAGATGACTGTTTTACTTGCCATATCAAACAAAAACAAGCCAGCACCAAAAATGTTCAATGATGGAACAAGAGGGCTAACATAAGGCCAAGAGCTACTGCCAGAAGGCCTACAATAACCAAGCCCAGTGAGCGTCAAAACCTTTCATAAATTCTTTTTGGTCTAGATCAAGTTTGGAACTTCTCAAAAAGTATCAAATAGTATAACTTCATTTGTATAATATAGAGCACTAGCTGAGACAAATCCCAACATCCAAATTCTTCAGAGACGTGATAACTGATAAGCCCTAAAATAGTACAATAATAACTATCAAATGGACGTAAGATACTCACCAAGTGAACGGAGCTCTTCAAAATCATTCAGATAACGGGAATTTGGCCTAGATGATGAATTATCAGCTCTCCAAAATGGAAAGCACTCTGAAGAGATCTATTTGACGTCATCAGAAAGCCAAGTAACAATTAGAGATGATGAACAATATATCTGCATTGGTTGAAGTAAATCATGAATTAGCAGAACATTATAAGGTGTGGCTTACCATTTGTTGCCCGAAAACATGACCAAAAGTTTCCCCAAAAACAGCAGGAGATTCAGAAATTAAATCTTTAGCCCATTCAGAAAGAACCTGGTTAACAAAAAACATGTAGATCATTCAATTGAGAATGGTGACAAAGAAAAACAGAAGAGGAAACATAATAACAATACGAGATGGCCACACCCCTATGTTGCATAACTCCGATGATATTACTGGCAAAGCAGCTGAAAGAGAATCTTTTGATGCACAGGCTAGCCGAAGCAAGTGTACCTAATTAAGATACCAAACATGTATCACCATTTAAGGAGAAAATCTCATTTGAACAAACATATCTGAAAAGGAATACCAGAATTAAATCCCTTTTCTTATTTCGCGAAGCATCATCAAACATGTCTGAAACATAAGATGAAGAGCCAGAGTTTGAACCACAGTCTTCATCATTCCAAGCTTCGTCTACAAGGTCAGAGTCCTACCAAGATTGACAATATGAAGTCAGATTAAGTGTGCTGTATGAGGCATCTATGTTTTTTTTACTTAAATCAATTGTAGATGTGACTACTCAAAAGTAAGCAGGACCATATTCTGAAATGTAAAGCAGGAACAGAAGTTTCAATTACATGGTGCAATCTGCACAGACAAATAGGTCTCAGTGCGATTAACATATGCCAAGTCACCCATACAACAAGAACATTATACAATCAGTAAAGTGCATATGTACCAAACCGCATCAACGATCCACTTTAGCAATCCATCACATAAACATTTCAGGTTTTCAGGAACAGTTGACACTGGATAAAAGATGTGTACCAGTGCAATCAATCAAATGACTAAACACAAACACATCTAAAATACCAGAAACAAGAATTAAGACGGAAAGCAGAACATAAACTATTTGTGCAAAACCATTATAACTAGACATTATAACAAAGAATTTACAGCCATGAGGAAAAATAGGACAAGCACCAAGTCTTGTAAAAAAAGCACTAAAAAATTCACATGCAACTCAGATCACAAACAGTTCCTTCAAGAATCCCATGCTATTACACATTATTATACATTTTTTGGCTCTTCCATAACAGCATTCCTCGAATCAGACTATCCATCAAGCAACGTTAGGTTAACTCCTTTTTATGCAAATTTATACAACTGCCATGCCATAGTGTATTCAACAAAAACAGTAAGCACTGAGAACCTATAGGAGTTCTGTTTTATTACCTCATGCTCATGTACACTGCTGAAACTCCTTGCTGGAGTATCTGACGTGTTTCCTCTGTTGCTTGTAGACAAAGTCTTGCTGTCATTTTCAGTTTCCTCTGCAACATGTAAATTTGGAACTGCCTCCCGTACAACACCATGCCTTGTGACATGTTGCTGTTCAGCATTATCCTGAGATGAGCTTTTTGCAGCATTAACCTTATCAGCTGAAACACGGAATTTTTCGACTACTGTTTTCCTCTTGCTTCTAACATCGGATTTGACTTGAGATCCAATATTTTTCCTGGCACTATCAGTTGTCAGATCTGGACCTTGCCCACTCCAACTACTATCATCATACAATTGACTATATAGATCAAATGAGTTATATATGTAAGAGATTCCAGGGTAAGGACCACTGTCAAGCCTAACTTCCGCATCTACATCAGTTGTTTGTTGTATTGCGCTCGAATCCAACCAAGGAGCCTACAATACAAGATAATAAACCTCCTCAGATATGTTCTTTACACTAAAGCTCGGGAACAATACAAAATAAAATATAACCACTAATGAAACTGAAGGATAAGTAATCTGGTGCATATATGAATCCTAGGCCCAGTTATTCCAAGTTGCAATGTGGTGCAGAGGTAATAGATTAGAAACTACAATTGCAGTAACCAAGTACCTAATAGTGCTAAGCTATTGCATGATGCCAAGATTTGTACACAATGTTTAACAGAGAATTACCAGTACCACAAGGTTCTTCACAGTTGAGAATATATATCATAAAAAATGGTGTGCCAACTGCCAAGTAACATCTGTGGTAAGTGGTAACCATAATGATATTAGCTGAACAAATGAGACAAAAGTAAAAGTGTACCAAATAAAAAAATTTATAGGAAATCAACCAGTGAAGGTGCCATATAACTTATAAGCCCAGGTTAAAATGCAATTTTAGCTAACCTGTTAGCACTAAACCAGAAAAGCCAACTGGTCCACTTTCTCAAGCATGCAAGGACACTAGGAGAAAGGATATCATGGAGTCATAGGTCAATGAAAAAAGCTCAGCACAAAGGATAAATCGTGAATTCTTGACGAAACAAAAAGTTTGTAATGGCAAAAAGAACAATGCATCCTTAATTTCACTATGCACACACTTAAAACAGACAAAAATAATAATGTTATACATTCTATCAGATGCCACGAAGAAATTGACTTACAGTGCTTGCTGAATCATTAGCTGGAGCAATTTCTGACAGGAACTCTTGGGCAGCCTCTACCAAATTGAAAATCATAACACGCCCTTCTCGAGAATAAATATTTGCCTAATAACAAACACCAACAGATGAGTCAAAGGTGCTTAACCTATGCACACCAAAACATACTGGGGAAAAGGCACTCATCACATTTGGCATTGTTGACAGATAAGCTAAATACTCTTGAAACATAAATTTTAACTTTGCAATATTAATAGTAGAATGCTTAACAAAATACCTTATATAGATTTTCTTGACAGGCATACTGCTGTAGGGTACTCAGTTGTATTATCGAATGTGAAGTGTAATAATTGGACAATTATTTCAGTTATGGACAACAAAAAAGATATACTACTCTGGTACTTCCCCACATAGGGGCAGAAGATGCTTTACATTTGAACACAAACACCTAAGAAAATGATGCACATGCAGAGCCTGCTCTGTTCTTATAATTTGCAGCATGACAGTGCCAATACTAACACAGTTAAATGAAAATATATCTACAGGCAAGCCAAATAGCAATATGGCCTGAAACCCACAAATTTGAAGGACGTTTCTTGTGTTTATTGATGACAACACTTCTAATCTTTAGTCTTTACTACTTAAAGAGACAAAGTTGGCTCCACCTCCCACAAAAAAAAAGTTACAGAAAAAACCGCAAAAACCAGATAAAACCGCTTGCCCTAACAAACTCTAAGCAACCTCTAAGTAAACCCTATCTCCATCTAAAGCAAACAAGACCTTATCTCTTGAGCTCCTCCCTCGCCCCCTAAAATTGGTTCCCATCTTTGTCGTAGTTCTGATATTTTTTGGTCCATTGCAACGTACATGCATTCAACTAGTCTCTCTGGAAAAGATTCAACCAAAAGTGATAGGTAATGAAGTCAGATATACCTGGTCAACAAGAAGGGAAAGTAGCCGATCAGCATTTTCTTTAGACAAGTTTTTTTCAGGTATGATCCGCAACTTTGGGCACTTGTGGGGGTAACCAGGAAGGCAACTATATTGTAATCAAAAGGTGGATGTCAACTAGCGCAAACACCAAACAACTATGAGTAACTGCTTAAACAAAACAGACTTACAGTACATCAAGAATAGCTGAAACATTCAAATCTCCAAAGCCCATGCCGTCAGAGTAAGGCCTGTTTACATTATTCATTGATATAGAAACTTTAGTTGGTAAAATGTGCAGAGTACATTTAGGAGTATGCTTGAGCTCACATTAAAAATACCTGATACATATGCTAAATCGGGTGTGAGGTGATTCTGATGTTACTTTGAAGTCCTCGAGAAAAATTGAAGCCCTAATTGATGTACCAAAAGGTGTCATTAAGATCGTACAAATAAAAAAGGAGGCAAAAACAGGAAGACAGACTTTTAAAAAAATTTGAGTGCTTTGTTTTGACATTTTGCAAAGTGAGTCGATTAGTACTCGTCTTATTAAACAAGTAACGCAGTCCCACCTGAAATTCTAAATTAAGACCCAAGACAACCTGTTTCCCTTTGATCAATGGTCATGCAGACAAAAAAACAAACCCCTAGTTCAAACAGAAGTATTCAGTAATACTCCATAGTTCAAATCTAGCAATCAGCAATGAAAAAACAATAACACTAGGAGCAATTGTTAAAAGTAAGATACAGCGAACAGAGCTGGCAATTGACAAAATGTTGGGCACCTGCAGGCTTGGCGCCATGCCACCGTGTACTCCTCAGCAAGCCACCGTGTACTCCTCAGCCACTGAACAACTAAACGATACTATTACGACCTACTTGACACCTAACAGTATACAATCAGCAATACTCTACAGGGACCGCATATTTTAGATCTCCAAAACGAAGAGTGCTAACATTGACACATAATGCGAGAAGACCTCAGAAAGATCATCAGTGAGGAGTGTGAATACGGCAAATAATATGATGAACCAATACCACTCCGGAATCCCGTACAGCACCGGGAACACATATCAGTATCTCACACATCTTGCGAGATTCGAAAGCTCGAACCAACTAACCAGACACCACCACGGATTAACTCGACGCGCGCATCGCACACTACCAAGTACCAA
Organism: Bonia amplexicaulis; assembly: GCA_036346245.1. Lineage (NCBI taxonomy): Eukaryota > Viridiplantae > Streptophyta > Magnoliopsida > Poales > Poaceae > Bonia > Bonia amplexicaulis. Next base: position 12,461,467 of record CM070745.1, on the reverse strand, counting down.
ACCGCTCGATTGGATTCGCAGATTGCCGCATTCGAAACGCAGAGCAGCCGCACAGCAACCAATTCGCCGGCCATAATTTGCCAAGCAGGGGGAGCTAAAACGGGGGGCTTACAGGACGGTGAGCTCGTCGGTGAGCGCGGTCTGGTCGCCCTCGAGCTGCGCAGCGTGGTCCTTGGCCGCCTTGCGCCCGGCGCCGCCCCTCTTCTTCTTCTTCTTCCTGGCGCTGTGCCCCATCTTCGGGAGCGCGCGATCCCAACCACCGCGCCGAACCAAGGAGGCGGCGGCGACTTGACCCCAGGGGGAGACGATTCCGAACTATCGATCCGATCAGAATTCGGAGCTGTGTCTGCGCCGGGCGAGGAGGGGGCGGAGGTTTTGACGTGGAATGGAAGGGGTCGCGTCGACTCGACTCGAGTCCAGACTGTCGTGCAGAGGCGGCGAGATTTTTTGTGAGCGACTTCGGATGAGTACACCTGTACACGTCACGAAGTGAGCCGGCGGCTACGCTACAGCCTACATTCAGACCGTGCTAGCCATTTTGGGCTTGGGCTTTTTCTGGCGTGCGCGATGCGTGGAAAATTTGAATTTGTGCTCCGACAATCTTGCTAGTAGGGTTAGGTCGTGTTCGTATTCACTCTGCTTCTAGCCTTAATTTAGAAAAGCCAAAAAATTAATATTAACATCTAGTTTCTTAAAATGACTTCTTCACTCTATAGACGGACCCAACATGGTTCAGAGGTGTTCAATCGAACATTCGAAATTTTTCATGTAATATCCAATATTTAGCAAATGTATTGCACATATATGATGATAATTAGACAAAATATTTCATATTTATACCATCAATTGATTTCAGCCTACTTCCACATCTCCCATATCCAATTCACCTAAAGCAACACGGTCTAACAAACCATCTGCCCCCTTCATCGGATTGGCACATTGGTCCATCGTAGATCCTTCAGACCCTAATATATCCCTCCCCTCCTCTCTATCTCTCTGACTCTACTAATTTAGACTAAATTCGCCAAACTCGATGACACTAACGCACAAAATTGAAGAACAATTGGCCATCGAGCGACTTAGCAAGAGGCTAAGAGCAACTATGGCCTTGCCTCAGTGACAAGGAGCATAACCACGACAGGCGGTGATATATCCACAGGGAGCAGACGGGCGACGACTGTCACCTGAGAGCTAGGGAGGGAGCGTGCGGCAGCGGCGGTTAGGCCAACAAGCCAGTAGACACTAGGCAATGACTACACGCCGTCGTGCACTAGTGCATGCATACCATACATATTAGACTACATAACATAGTTTATCCTAAGTTATTTTATAATTTCTTTAAATTATTTTATATTTTTTCTAAAATATTTATAGATGTTGTATCTAGCTTAAAAAAATTTGTATTTTTTGCTATTGTAGTTTTTTACTTTTATTTATCAACTCTGAACACCCATTTTAGAAATCCTAGGTCTCACATTGCTTCACTGCCCTCCCTACTGACTCGCTCCAGGGATAAGACAGAGGATCACAGATACATCATTCACTCCACTCCTCCCACTCCCGTCACACACACGTGTCTCTCCCTTACTTTTTAGCCACTACTATTTATTTTAGTCAAAAGTCATAACTGAAAACCATCAACAAAAATCAATACAAACACACCCTTAAGTTAATAGATTTCGTGTTTAATACCTACATTTACATACAGGAGAGTTTTGCGTAAATCAGACCAATTTTTTTCTTTAGAAATCCCGCATGTTCCAAACAGGGTCTTAAGGATTTACTAAAGATGGATACCCCATTGTCTAGCTCAAATTTACATGTCACTAAACCACCTGAAAGTTAGGTGCTTTAATATTAGTTCAAATCTGAACGGGTAAGAGATGATTTTGGAAGGTACATGATTCAAGGGAGATGCACAAGCAAGTACTAACAATTTGTAAATATCTCTGATATCATGCTGTGACTAGAAGGCCATCACCATAGATTCGGTATACAAAAGCTCAATACAATTGATTACTGTACTTAACAGCACGAGATAGGAGATCTACAAAAGGGTAAAAATTCCAACACATTTGCAAGCTCAACAACTGAGACATATTTTGAACCTACTACCAAAGAATTAATGGAACCAAGCTTCACGGTATCGGTATGTACAGCGCTGCGAGTAGACATAAAAAAATTATGAGCCAGGACTCATCTTCTCATTCCTGGGTTTGCTCATTTACTTGAAAAAGAACTTCCATATCTCCCGGTCAGATACCTCAGTTAAAAAGTGGCCGCCAAGAACACCTTCCTCCTCCATCAAAGCTCTAAGCTGCCTTGCGCTGCCATTGGAACTGACCAAGTTCTTCTTTGAAGCCAGATACAGAACTCCATATGGAGGGCGTAGGCACTGCAAGAGAAACATGCACAGTTAAACACTCCAACAGAAAGCACCATTTAAGAATAAACCACTGTTGTTGTAGAAACTGCTGTTGCTTCATATAAGCAGTTGTGTTTGTTCAATAGTGTCATTAAACATTTAAAAACACAAAGCAGAAAATCACTCTAGCTATTGTCCTAATCAATGGAGGAAGCTAAGAAGCTTCAAAATTTGTGCTTCATCATCACAATTTCAGCTAGATGCATGGGAAAATATATGACGCATGAAAAGCCGACAAGGCGATAAGGAGTGAGGAACTCACCTTTGTGATAAGGGCATAGAGCTTCTTTAGAGAGTTCACAGCATATGGGACATCAGAAATCAAAATTACATCGTAGCCTCCATCTGCCTGGTCTGTCTCACTAGCCCTCTCCCATGCACGGCTACCAGATAGCTTCCTGGATCGCCTGGGGCAATAGTCATGACCAACTATACTGCTCCCATCATAGCTACTGCAGCCATCCATAAAATCATCCTCAGAGAAGCTAAGGTTTGTTGGCGGAGCAGGTGGCTGCACAACTGAGAGAATTGTGGGTAGCTCCTCCCACTCCCCAGCGTAGAAATGGACATTGGGAGCTAACAGCTGTCGAGATGGTGTAACAGGGCTCTCTGATGGTCTGTTCTGCCTGTCCCGAGCCTGCTCAAGATTTGCAAGCACATTGGGTATTGTTCTGCACCTTATGGTTTCTGCATTTGTGTCCTGAAAGTGAACTGTAGAGGCACCCTGTAGTAGCATTTAAGCAAGAAATCAGTCCCCTGGTACTTCCGTAGACATATGACAATAAAAAGCAAAGGCACATAGTTTCCGAAAATGAAGAGAATTGTAAATCCATTTTGAAATAAGCATTCTCTGATATCAGATAAACATCATAAGCTATGGAAAGATGAACATACCTTCAAGCAGGCAAAAATCCCAGCCAGACCAGATCCACATCCAAGCTGCACCAATTGTCAAAAGAAATTAATAATTTATGAAGGCAAAAAAACATGCTGAGAGTCTAGGATTGAAGTTTTCTCATGGGAAGTTACCTCTAGAACTCGCTTGCCCCTGAAGCTCAACTGTCCGTCACGGATCTCATTTTTAAGAATGTTGACAAGAGTAATGGAACTCTCCCAATATTTCAGAGTCCCTGAAAAAAAAGAAAAAATGGTGAATAAATTGCTACATAGAGAATACATTCATAGAGGAAAGAAGTCTTGCAAGCTTATCTACTAGGTGGTTACCATCATGTTTTGATGATGCTACTTCAGGAGGAGGAAAGGCTATCATATCTGCTACACTGACCTTCCCCTGAAGCACAAGGAAAACATATTAATGCATTGAAATTTGGAATTAACAATTTGAATGTTTCAACAATTGTTAACAAACAAAATTTAGTGCCAACCAGAAAACTAAGAAAACTAGGCAATTTTCATGGGCTGCTCACCTTGAAAATATCAAGACCTTGCACATCGACCTTCTCGCCAGCATATTTGTAAGGATGAGCACTCTGAAAAAGTGTTCAATAAATACTTTGTTTGTTTATCCATGAAAAAAATACAAAAGTACACCAATCAACAGTTCAGTAGACCCTCTGCAGAAAGCAAAAGGTATATCCATTTGGAGTTCCATATATGAAGGATCAAACAAGTGTACCTTCGATGGAATTATTTCAACAGCTGGCGATGGTAGATGCAGATCCTTGTCAGTTACAATCGGCACACAACTAGTGGCCTTGCTGGGAAGCAAGCCAGGGAAACACTGAACAAGTAGCGACGGAGCCTTCATTGCGCTACTTGTTGACTTCAGTTGTTAAAAAAGCTGAAAACAAACAAAAATGAAATTAAGTTTTGCCTTCAAAGAAAAATAGATCATTGGCTGCAATAAAATGAAAACCATTTGAAAAATCATAAGGTTTTAAAAATCTGCGAAGGAGCTGGCATTCCCTCCCTAATTTTTTACATTTCTGATTTCTGAAGAAAACCTGATCTAGATTGCTACTACAGTAACTTTTTTCTAAGATGAAAAGACAAGCAATACAACTTCTCTACTGATAAAGTAAACAACACAACATTGCAAGGAGTGACCAAGCACCAAGATGGCTAAGAATAATATGTAACATACTAAAATCTACCCATGGTGTGAAATATAATACCTCTCCATTTGAAACTAAAGCAACGTAGATGCAAAATAAAGTTACATTAGTCAAAATAGACAACCGAGCCATTCCAACAATAGTGCAACCACAAAGAGGAATCTTCTGCATGCTCTGTACTAACTAATGGATCAGCCAAAGGAAGGTCTTTCAGGCTCCATTGACTATGCAAGGACCACGAAACAACTACTACCCTCAAATCAGAAAAGGCACACCAACAAAATGGAACTTTCTCTAATCTGCAACCAAATCTTCCACCTTCCTAAAGAAGTACCTTAAAACACAATGCTAGTGCCTGAAGTTATGTTGGTTTATTGCATAGCCATCTGGAGACTATGCAACTTCCAAAACCACAAAAGTGACCCTCCAAAAGTACCCAAAGAAAAAAAAAACTACTACTATCATCTTTCCAAGAAATAGAATCTAAACACCACACATATCCATAGTAAAATCCTAAAATACTACACCGTTCTGCACAAATCGACACCTTCAAGAGACTCCACTGAGGAGTAGGACAGAAATAAAAGAACAAGATTGCCTAGACAGATGGATTGCAGGTACGCAATCAAGATTCAAGTATATGGCAATCAAAGCTTGCTCCTTTTCACCACTTCTTGTCCAGAACTGAAAAGTTGTACTGCAACACCTGAAGTAAATCTATCCGGAATTCAGCTTCCCGGGACAATTAGATTACGAATACAGCAAAAGCACAACTCTGATCGCTAAACCCCTACGAAAAAGCTGGAGTCTCCACGATCTTGCACCAAATTCGCTGCTTCTCCACATCAACGTCCATTCTACATGCTACAACACTGGCGCTGCCTGTAGCAGGTTTCCGGCCAACCTGCAGAAAGCCTTTTAACTAAAGGAAACTGCCAGTTTCCGGCCAGAACGCACGCATCAGAGGCCATACCAAGAAAGGGAGCAACAACCCACCAATTCGCCGATTAATCTAGCCAATTTCCTTCAGATCAAAACGTAAAAACGAACAAAACCGACCACACACGAGAGACGAGAGTGAATCAGACCAAGCACCCAAACAAGCGCGCGAAAATCTCCGAGAAAAAAAAAATCGCTCCTTCCCCCCCTCCAAGCTTAAACCTGAACCTGACACCACCAGAATTCTGCAGCCCCCCGCGCTGCCCCGACCAAATCCCCCACGAAATCTCAATCTCCCCCCAAATCAAAGCTCCCGAGCCACCGATGGGAACAGCGGCGGAGATGGTTGATTACCTCCTCGATCGGAGCCCGGGGAAACAAAAAAATTCCAACAACGAGGCGCCTCCTCTGCCTCAAAGCAACCGCCCTTCGATTCTTCTCCAAGACTCGCGACCAATCTGCTAGCCCCCCCTTGGAAATCTTCCCAGGAGACGACGGACGCTTTCGGTTCTCGAGTCAAAAAGTCAAACCGCCACGTCTAAGACTGGAACCGCTCGGGCTCGGGGAGGCGTGGGTGGGGTATATATAGGCGGTGACGGAGGCGGAGACCAGTGGGAGGGAAGAAGCTTCGCTGCTTCTGCCAGCCATGGCTGCTCGCGTAAAGTGGTGGTGGAAGTATAAGGATCTGCTTCGAATTCTGATTTTACACACGTCCGTTTCTAAATATCAAATTTTTAAGTTTTTTGGTTTTTTACTCTTTTACGTTGTTTGTGATAATATCATAATAGTTTTTTTCTTATTTTAAACTAAATAACTAAAAAGATTATAATAGTTGTAGTATAATTTTAACAAAAAGATAGAAGCTGACATTTGTTGGAGCATCCTAAAAGAATTCTCCTGCTGCTCTCTCTCCGTGGTGGCACAATTACCGGGTTGCAACTTGCATATTCTGCACCGTACGGGGTCAACCGTTGGTTCACCAGATAGCGGTGCCGCTCGATTGAGCTAAAATAAGCTGATTTATGATTAAAATTGTATTGTAATTGGCTAAAATTACACTGTAACTGATGTGGCTTATTTGACGTAACTAAATCTAAAAAACTTTAAAATAGAAAAAATACAGGTTAGCCCATCATAGACAATGCAAACGAATACGAAAAAACTGCTAAAAAAGCTCAAAAAAACTAAAAACCAGAAAAAAAATAAAATTTAAAAATAGTAAAAATAAATCAGAAACTTAAATCAAAATTAACGGGGCCAACATAGCTGAATTTCGTCGAGTACTCCATGCCACACTGCCTCCTCAATGGATTCCAGGACATTGTAGCTGTAGCCAGCCATTCATGGTATCGGGGGGAACTGTCATCTTTGAAAGGCAGGAAGATTTATATATGAAAAACTTGTGCGAATTTACAAGAAAAGTGTATGTAATCCTTTATATAAGATTTCTACTGAACTCCAGCGGTCCAAATATGCCCTTGGTAGAAGTGAACACATCGGCTAGTTTCTTAGAGGCACTGTCGATGAACATCCCAGTGCCTTTTTTCAAAGAAAAAGGAAAGAAAATATTACTGTTTTTTTTTGTTACGGCTTATAGTTTTTGGTTGAAAATTTCGAATTTTTGCTGTTTATGGTATAGATTACGAAGAGAGATACTCACTTATGATTTTAACTATTTTAACTGCTACGGATGTTGGATTTTTAACGTGTAGATCGTTTAACTTGTAGATTCTGTCTTGAAAAATACTTTGTTTAAAAGTTAGATACTATAGCAAAAATTAAAAGCTGATCAGCTTTTGACTAATCGAACAGGCCCAAAATCATGTTTCGCAGCTTCCTCCATCGCACTTTAGGCAATGAACTTTCAAGTGATCTGCGAATTTGTGATGCGCATGCGAATAGCACGGCTGGAGGAGTTAACGTTCACGGCAATTCCCATCGAAGTTTCATTTATTGAAACAACTTTCCATGCATCGCGAATCATGTGACTGTGATTCGGACGTGCATCTATATTCACGTGACAGAGTTATATGGAGGGAAATAAGTAACGAATAATTATGGTCGTGCATCAAGATATCACTGCATGCATCGATTGGTCGTTTTGTAAAAAAAAGCCAGAAAAACCGTAAAGAAGAGACTCTCAAAGGGGGAGAAAAGGAAACACAGCATGCGACTACGATGTGTGTTGGGAGATGCTGGCCACGTGTGTGTTTGTCTACGCAACACGTAGGACACGGTACACGAGTTGTTTAGTGCCAAGCGTGCGATTCTTTGCAGAGGTTTTTTTTTTCTCCTTTTTGTTGACCTGAGAATTATGGGCCAATTTGGCCCCAGAGGAACAGAAATACCTCATTTGGTCCCTTCCTACTCGTAATGTCCCATCTGGCCCTCGCGTATGGCTGGGGAGCAAGCGAGGAGTGGTGGCGTGGCCACAGAGCGCGCGAGGAAGGTGGCGTGACTGCGGAGCGCACGAGAAAGGTGACGCAGTCGAGGAGGAAACGGCCGTCGCGGTGGTTGCAGACAAGCCAGGCGCGGCGCAGGGGCACGAGGAAGGCAAAGGAGAAGTCGGCGGCGAGGACGGAAGGGGGTGGCAGCAGAGGTCTCTTTCTTCTGACTTTGAGCTGGTGAAGAGGTATTTATATCCTCTATTTACTGAATTCGACTGTTTGATAGAAGATTATAAAAAAATCAAGACAATCAGAAGTACCGCCGTTGAAAGGCTAATACTACCACTCCTGTGGAATTTACACAATAACGGCTATAGCAGTCGAAATTAATGCCTCTGAACTAATCGTTGGAATTGCGGCACGGTATTACCGCCGTTGTAAGTGTAGTAGTTCCGATATATCGGTAGTTCTGTTTTCTGGTGCGGTATTACCATTTGTCTTGAGGGGGTGGGAGTGGTGGTGGGAGACCCACGGAGCTACTTCTGCGAGAAGGAGGAAAAGGCCGCAGGAGGGGCTTGTTGCTGGCGATGTGGAGAAAGCAATGTAGGGTGAGAGGCGGTATTGGGTGGGATACGATTAAAGTTAGATGGGATTATATAATAAGAGGGAAATGATGATAGTCCTTGGAACTTAATCAAAGACTTATAAAAATTACATTATTACGTAAAAGAAAACATACCGATGGTTACCAGGGAGACCCATCAATCAAGCAAGAAAAGAATAACGACAGGTTGTGCCATGAGCTAGCTAGACCTCGCCTTTGTATCCGGATCTGGTCGTCCGCATGCTGATTTATTTATGCACGATCGATCGACGAACCCGGACGACCGAATAATCCAATCTAATCTTTGATTAACATCCACTGTGCCGCCACCATTGTTTAATGCGCGTCATGACCCATGCGTGTAAACTTACGTAAACAAACGGAAGCACGTACGCACGAGCATTAAAGTAAAATTGTGTGCTACGCACACGGCGCACCAGCTGTTCGATCTAGCGGCTCGATAGGACCGGACAAGGATCGGCTGCAGTAGAATGATTGCATACATAGTACCGTACTTTTTTTAATCTAGCCTCTAACTGATGAATTTTCAATTTTCACTTCCACCAGGACCACCACTGAAAAAAAACAACAGACGATATGTATCATCTATTTCACAGTAATTAACTTTTAAATTGAGTATCTTTTTAAGATAGACCTACTAGTTAATTATAGTACATACTATACCGACTTCATTTATATCGATAAAAACCGCACGTAAGTTTCTGTTATTCTGTAATATCTCGTACGAATAACCTAAAAACCACAAATCACAGCTAAAAGTCATAAGCCTCAGTCAAAAAGAACAGATCCATATGTAGCGTTTCAGGCCGTGCTCTATTTGATCTCAAGGTAGCATTAGGAATTTGGGATTATCAGGTGTTTTCTGGTTATTCAAATCCGGCGTATTTTTTTGCCGTGCACATTATTGAGTAGGCTTTGAGGTATGAAAATGAACTTGTCGGGTAAGGAGCTCTCGGCCTCGATCTCTGGGCCACTCCTGTCTGGATTTTTTTTTCTTCTGTTGAAGCTCCGTTCCAAAATGATATGATACCGACCAATTGTATTGGGAAGACCTTAGGTGGTGATTATTTTGGCTTATTTTTGATGGCTTACGGCTGAAAAGCTTTAATTTGGTGAAAAACATCAGAATCGACAGAGCTTATTTAACATAATTAAATTTAAAAAATTAAAAATATAAAAATATGTTAGCCCATCACAAACAAGCATAACGAATACGGCAAAAAAAAGAACCGCAAAAATCTCAAAAAAGTCAAAAGTTCGAAAAAATGAAATTATGAATAGTGAAAAATAAAAGCAGGAAGCGGAAAGCTTAAGCCAAAACAATGGGCCTTAATCACAAGGCAAGCAAATGTTTTTTTTCAAGGATACAAAGCAACAAGATAGATTTTGTTTTTGGCTGTTTGACTGTTCGTGAGAGATAGTATGTTAAGGGAAATAGTCTCATACGATTTTAGTTGATATAACTATACTCAATATAATATCTTACTATAATCTATCATAGACTCTATCTTAAAAAAACCGTACTATTTAAAAGCCAGCTAATGTAATAATAGAAGCAAAAGCCTAAACCTAATCCCTCCGAAGGCAGCCATTAACGTGATCAGTCCGGTATAGAAGCGAGAGAAATCTTTGTCCCTTCTATCACTAAAATTATTTTCTTTTCTTGTCTCAGACATTGCCGGTAGAATGCTGAATTCCTCCTCGACTGGGGCAGCAGTACACTGGTTTTATTCCGCCACGAGGCCCATGACCAATTCGTCAACCGTTCTGCTGTTCTTCTCCAGTTCAGTGCCCAAGCAGCACTACCAGGTCAAAAAAAAAAAAAGAAGAAGAAATGCACGCACAGTGCGCTCAACCTAGTACTGGTAGTACTAAAATTATTCTACGAAAACGTAGACACCATATGCGTCTCGCTCAGAAAGTGGCAGATGTGACAAGATCCTCTCTGACCGTGTCGGTCGACGTCTGAACAAACCAACCAGAAAAACGTATCCGAAGATTCCAAACGCATCCGACCAACCCTCGTTCGCCCGCTTTCGACGATGTGAATTGGTTGGCGGAGCGTTTGACATCGGCAAAAGGCGTGTTCAATTTACAGAGCATATGCGGGCTGGATATGCCTTGTTGTTTCACTCCCATTCGACGGTCCCTTGTCAGCCAAGGAAGCAGCGACAAAGGCGTGCAAGGATCCTGACACTGGGATGGGGGAGGGGAGTAGGTGGGGATGCACCGGCCAACTCCTCGCACGACTGGTGGAGCATGTCTAGCAAAAAGCCGCCTTCTGGGCTGTTTCCCCTTCTAGATGGATTCATTTTTTTGCTCGTGGTTTATGATTTTTTTGTGCAAAATCTGTTCCTTCATTTTAGCTCGTGGTTTATGATTTTTTAATAAATAAATAATAGTTAATCAATTATAAGGCTAAATCAAAGAGCGCATCAAGCAGCAACGGTAAGAATCACAGAGAGCTAAAGGAAACCATTAAACATCTGATTAATTCATAAATAGTACTAAAATGGTTACGACAATGATTTATTGATCACCAAGTGGAGTGAAGAGCTACAAAAGTGCAAGATTACATGTTCTACTCCCACCAATATGTATCGCCTTCAATGTTCACCTAAAAACAACAATAAAACAAGAGCAAGTCCACGATTGAACAAATACCCTACAAAATAATAAATGAGACAACAACATGAATTAACATTTCATGTCTAGTCACCATTAACTCAATTTCATAAATCCATTGTCATCAACTACCAATCTCAAGTCTCAGTATCTTTAACTCTCTTTTCATGAATGCACTACAATGCAATGCTATGCACATGTCTCATCTCTTTGCTTATACCAGTACAACGTAGTGTAACACATGTCGGCGTTCGCTCATACCCGCACTCTTTCGTGTGAGGACCAATTGCTCGTCCTTTTCTATACGGGGATCTTATTGCCCATGTTATATAATCTCTTTGCTTATCTCCTTTTTTACCGCACAATCACCACTGTTGTCCCAGTACTAAAAGCATCATAACTTTCGACTCCCAAGCTATATTCTAGCAAACTATACCAGTTCTAAAATTCACATAAAATTTCTTACAACTTCTTAGTTGGTCACATGTCTAGATTAAATTATCTAACCCCGTTTTTAATCTAGAAGACAGATCTGTTATTTTTTGGGCAACAGACTTAATATTTTCCCATCTATTAATCTACTCATGCAACTATAGTGAATCATGATATTTTCAAAAACTACAGAAAAATATCTACCACTTTCTAATCACGATCAGTCTGTATCCCCATACGACCAGATCACAGACCAATATGTGATATGTCTAATCGGGCCACGACCCGTTAGTATACTCATACTACCAGTACGCATCCGATCGAACCCTTATCGACCTATTTACGTGTTCTCATTTTGTCTCACAATATTCGATTGAACTCCACATGAGAAATGTGTCATATATGGATTATTCAATCTTTTTTCGATCTAGTGATAGATAGCTTCATGTGGTCGACTCTTCGACCACTCATAACATGGTCATGTACTTTCATTATCAGACCACGTCGAAGGGCCTAGGGATATCTCTTCTATTATGTAGGAGTGGCAAATCTCATATCTGATCAGTCATATTTCTCTGCATATTTCATAGCATACCTAAAAGCTACTATAACTACTCAGTTACAGTGTAACATTTGTTAACCCCTAAGTGCATTATTGCACATGTAGAACACTATGCTGATATTAAGTACAATGTTATACATCATCATTACTTGATACCAACTGATGACATGTAAAATACAACAATCTCAACAGTATTTCAAGATGAGTCAATTCAACACCATATGCTCTAACATATTCTACATTATTGATTTGATATTCCCGTATCTATAACCGGTGAAAAATGGTCATCAATCAATACATATGCTGGTCTATAAGTCACTGTTGTTCCGACAAGGAATCCTTTTACATATATAACAAATAAAAAACTACATCAATAAGTTACATACTTGGTAACCTTTATAAATAATAATCCATTCAAGGAATATAATAACATTTATTGTAAATATAGAAGTGATACAATAATCTTCATAATTGTCTCTAGTACATATCACTAACAATAGCTAGTTGGCAGCTGCGACTCCTGGAAACAAATCAAATGCGTTAACATTGGCAAGGAGGGAAACATCCCTATCGTCTTAATCATGTCAAGTTTTCAATATTCGATTTTGCTACATTTGGATTTGATTGATTCGTTCGCTGATTAGATGACTCCTCGAAGCAAATCAATGGCATTTGATTGTACCGCAACAGAGACACAATTACATTTCGAAAAGAAACGAGTAGATTTCGTGCATCATGTATCGCCGTACAGACTGTCCCTGTATTACCAGAAGAACAGAGAGCTATGGACGACGACACACCATCTGATGTTCTCGTACATGGTGGAGCCTTACGCCCCACAGGCCACAGCGCGTGATGCGACAGTTGGGTTTGCACCAAGTCGTGCCCCCCTTTGGATGACAGATTCAAAATATATCCGACTATTGTGTACACTTTGTATGTGTTGCTATATAACGTCGATTATTCTGGAAATGCATGCAATCGAGGGCTGATCGGTATGGCACTTTTCTACATATGACTATTTTTATAAATACGATATAAAACAGTGGTAAAAGTGACTTTAACTCCTGATTGAGTCAGCTGCTGTACATACAATATACTGCTGCCCATGCGCCGATGCGCGTACGGTGCTAACGAGAAAACAGAAAATGTTGGAGATTGGAAGATCATAGTTGTACCATGAATATTTTACAGATCGTAGGAACTAGAAATGGTACACCTTACCTCACGTAGCAAAAGCAACCATAGTCAAGAGTAGAATTACACCTCGACATAAATCATTCTTTCTTAATATTTTCTTAATTCACAATGTCCCCTTATATCCAAGAGTTTTCTTGGCATTTTAGAACAGGAGGAACAAATTTCCTTAAAAATTGGTCAATGCATTATTACAAGATTACAACAGCATTACAACAACTCCGTTTGTTGGTGGCGCACACCTCCTAGCACGCTCTAATTCGATAATACAAAACAGAGTTATAGATATTGATATAGTTATATACACAATGATGAACTGGATGATGGGGTGAGGCTTCAAAGGTGCTGTCAGTTGATAAACAATTGGGGGCACGAAAATCTACTTCCTTTGCATGAAGCAATCCTCTATGATACCTCCTGTAGCCAGCCCCCACAGATCGGTGACAACTTCAATTTCGCATATGTTGTGTACCACCGGGTACGACCAGAGGTTACTCCACCAATGGAGTTAATTTCAAATGAGGACAGGCTAGTGCTATCGATGTTGGTGGTCACAAGCCTGGCAGTTTTTGGCAGCTCTGGGGTTTGCATTTGTGCACTGATCGCATGTCCAAATGTTGCTATCATCCGCACCACGGCTTGAGCCACCTGATCTAGAGCTGGTACCGGATGCCCTGTTCTTGCCACTCTTACTTTTAGCACCAAGACTCTTAGAAGTTGTGCTCTTGCTGCATGTGCCATGGCTAGTAGAAGGTCCTACATCATTTAATCCAGTCTCCAAAGCCTGGACGAGATTCTCAAAATAATTGCGAGTCACACTGTAAAATACCGAGAAAATGTCAAATGAAGATACAGTAGCAACAAGAGAAATTTAACTGATCGGCTGTTTACAGTTAGGGACCACCAGGTCATCAAAAGAAAATTAATGAAGCAAAGAAAAACTTCCACAGTATACAACATATATAGCATCAGAGCAATGATAGACATGAAAAACAGAAGTGACATATAGTACCTGGTTAGTCCAGCCAACTTTGTACGGAAGTCATTGAAATCTTTTGAGGGGGATTCTTCTTCAAGGTATATTTGAAGTTCTTTCTCTGCACACTGATGTAGCCGCTCTAAACCTGATTCCGCCTCACCTAGATAAATAAACAGCAAGAATAAATCAGATCAGTAACTGACGCTCATACATGTTATTTACATCCGCAAAACTACAAACCTTGCAGATATTCAAAGAACTGTCTTTTGGCATGCTCATGCTCTGGGAGGAAATAACCATAGGCATAAGTCCACTTCAATACCCTCCTACATTCGACAATCTGCATGTTGAAATACAACCCAGTCATGAGAAAGCAGGAAGACTTATGAGAGAACTAAACTTACGATGAGAACACTCATAAAGTAATACCTGTAACCATGCCTCTATGATGAACTTAAGCTGTGACTCTGGTTGGCTTTGTATGTCACTTAACTTTTCAAGCTGAAGAAAGATTTGCGAGTCACTGTCAGTAGTAGTTCTGGACAGGTGGAATGAGGTAGCTATATTAAATGGTTTTGAAATGAAAAATAGTATATTCATATACCTTGTCATTCTGCAGACTCTGAAGATCTCCTAACGCCTTTTGCCTTGACTGCATCACGAAGAAAATATGTTAAAGAAACGAGAAAACATGTTCTAGAAGGTTATACGACACACAGGGACATTCCTTTGTACAAGAAACAGCACCTAAATACTGAACCAAGAAGAGTTGAAACATAACCCTTATAGTCCAAATTCAATATACTAAAAGCAAGCATCTGTTATGAATAGCGCTTGTATTCATCATGAGACTAATGAACCAATATATATACACGTACGGGTATGACATATATACAAAAAACCCCTCACACAACAGAGTAAATACACAGCTATATAATATATATTTAACACCTCCTCTTAAACTTATGGTGGACCAACAACATGAAATTTGGAGAGGAAACAATAGTGCTGAGCTCTGGTCTGTGCCTTTGTGAAGAAGTCTGCTAACTGAAGCTCTGAAGGCACATATTGAAAAGTAACAACCTGATCCTGCACCTGTGTGACTGTGTCCGCATGTAGGAAGTATCAACACCAAGCTCATGCTTCACCGGATCTTTAGCAATACCAATAGCATGGAGTCGGTGTAGAAACAGAAACACCAAAATCCTCAAATAACCACCGTAGCCAAGTAACCCCCGCAGTCAACAAAGCCATAGCTTGCAACTCAGCCTCAGCACTCGAACGAGAAACTGTTGTTTGCTTTTTAGTCTTCCAAGCGATGAGAGAACCACAAAAAAACACAATAAGCAGAGATAGACCGTGATTAGAGGGATCACTAGCCCAAGTGGCATCAGAATATGGCTGGAGCTGTAAAGAGTTGGAGCGAGGGGAAAAGAGACGACGAGAGATAGTTCCGCGAAGGCATCGCAGAACTCGAAGATGACTATATAATATTGATGACCTCCTTTCGAAACAAAAGGAGCTGGTCCCATACATCAGAATGAACAAGATTAAAAGGACACTGAGACACTGATTCACTGAAGGATATGGGAGTTGAAGCTGTTTGCCAAGCTTACAACCCTGACAATTAAGAGAAACATCACCAGACATAGACACTAAAAGACCACGACAAAGTAATGAAGACATACTTAACTCACAAAGATGTCCTCAATAATGATGTCACTAAGCAAAAGATGCGTTGGAGGCTGTAGCAGTTGCGGAGGTAGTAGTGGAGGCGACAAGACTAACAGGGGCAGTGAAAGGAAGATGAAGCCAGTCAAACTCCCAGAGCCATCGTGAGTCACGACAATGAGGGCCAGTACCAACCAGAGTCCCCATGAGGCGATCCTAAACACAACAAGAATCAAAATCAAAAATAACACGACAACCATGATCAGTGAGTTGGCCGGTAGATATGAGGTGCATAGTTACTTTTGGAACATGAGAAACAGCGGGAACACGAAAGGATGAATTTGAAAGAGTGCATCGTCACGCAACAGAAAGAGAGGTACCATCTGCTATTTGAACAGTGATAGGAGTAGCTAAAGGACTAATGGAAGTAAGACCGGTGGAATCAGATGTCATATGAAAGAAAGTACCAGAATCAAGAATCCAAAGTGATATACCTGAGGAAGGAGAAGTAGAAGGTGGTCTCTCACCGGAAGACTAAGCAGCAAAACCAGACAACGCAGAAGCAACCATGCGACCTAGCGGTGCAAGAAACTACTGAGTGTCCGAGGCGCCAAGACTCCGCTGAGAGAGAGAAAACTCCAGTGCCCCTCGGAGGACGAGCATCACGACGAAAATCCTTCTTCCTGTAGCAAAACTGCTCCACATGTCCATCCTTATTGTAATAGATACAGTGAAATCCCCTACCAACAGCAGTTGTCACTGGTGGAGATGCAACTGGTGCAAGAGTAACCGGGGCACAGCAGGTGTAGAAGCTGGAGCCGCCAAAACTGATAGAAACAGTGACTACAGCAGACTCACACCACGAAGGCGAATTTCCTCAGTACGAACAGCTGCAAGAGCCTCCAACAAAGTCACACAAGGGTGACGAGCCAGTAGCTGAGCAGGAGTCTACTCAATCTCAAACCGGAGACGTGTCAAAAAGTCGTAAATGTGGCGAAACTCCAAGTGAGATTGTTGACGCTGACAGCGCTGACAAGTGCGGCAAACATCTAGCCCCAAAGAGTCAATCTAACGCTATATCACGGAAAGCTAAGCATAGAACTCGTCCATAGTGGCATCTCCCTGTTGCAGCAACTGCTCCTGACGCACAAGGTACAAGGAATCACCAGGTGGCTCGTAGCGGTAACGCAGATGCACCCACATCGCCTGTGCGGAAGCCAAACCAACATCACCAGTGAGATGCACCTCCATGGTAGAAACCAGAATAGCAGAAGCGCGAGCATCCTCATCAATCTATGTCTTGTAAGCAGCATACTGAGTGTAGAAAGTCTTCATGGCATCCTCAAAAACCTCAGATGCCTTTATACGAGCGTCTTCAGAAGCATTCTTCAGGAGTACAGGCTCAGCAGGTGGAGTAGGGCGAGACGGACAAGGCAACTCACTAGTAAGAAACTCCCAAAGGCGCTGATCACGCATGTGAGGCGCATGTGTTAAAACCAGTCTCGATAATTGAGACCATTGAAGATCACCGGCAACGAGGAACATAAACGTGAATGCAAAAAACATTTTTTCTTTTCTTTTCTCTTTTTTTACCTTTACCTTTGGTAGGCTCGGTCAAAACCGACTCCACAAACCGTCACAAGGCCAAACCAACATGTCGCCATATATATATATATACACGTACAGGTATGGCATATATGCAGAAAACCCCTCACACAACAATGTAAATACACAACTATATAATACATACCTAACAACAACAATATATCTTTGTATGAAAAGAAACAGCATTCCATTGTAAGCATTTTCTACATTCTCTACAAGTGAGCATAAATTCTTACGGAACAAGAGACATTAAGAAAAGCACTGCAGCACAAAACCACTTCAAAGTTCAACTCTCAATGTTTTAAGAGTAAATTATACCTTGCACCGGGTAACTTATCACTTGTTTCACTTTGCACCAGAGTTAACTTATACTTTCACTTTGCATCAGAGTGGATCAAATAAAATTTCACTTTGCACTAGCCAATCAATTCTAGTCCCAAACAAGGCAATCAAATTGAAATAGAGCAATCAAAATTGTGTATACCGACTTGTTATTAGCAAAGTGAAATTTTATTTGGTCTACCCTAATGCAAAGTGAAAGTATAGATTAACCCTAGTGCAAAGTGCAATAAGTGATAAATTACTTGGTGCAAAATGCAATTTACTCATATTTCAACCACCACAATTATCTCAACTACCTTACATGCAAAACACAAATGCATTTTTCTTAAGTTGTCAACTAACAGCGGTGGAAATATCTGGCAAAAAGTAACCATGGCCAATCCTATAGTATAGTTCTAGCTAACAGAACGCTTGGCAAACACCAATTGTCAGTCTAAAAAATTCCCGCTTATGTAAAATCTAATGCTTTGTTCAGGCCACTTTCCTTCACACCCAACAACTTACCGACTGATTGGCAGCCCATCGTTCATAATAATGTGTATATCTCTCAAGAGAGTTCTTTGCCATTTCTCTTCTCCTTTCAGAGTCATCATACTGCAACCACAACAAAGCAGTACAAAAAAGACACAATTTAGTACATTATCTAAAATCAGTAGGTAATGGAGTAAACATCTTGGATCAGAACAACTACCGCTCCTTCTTGCCTTGCTGCCTCATAGCGGTTACAAGCATAAAATCCACCAGTCCTCTCTCCATGCTCCGACCATGGGCCAAGACACAGCCTGGATTATAATAGTGCAAGTATCATGTCAATTATGTGAGATTGCAAGTACTATAAATTTACATGGAGTTGTACTTGTAAGTATGATTGCATACCAGCAAAACTCAAATTTACATGGAGGAGTGCACGTAATGTGCATGCATCCCTGGTTTTTCTCAATAGGCCGCTTGCACTTAGGACAAGGCTTCGAATTAGCCAGTATCCTGAAACCAACAGTTAGGAACTCAACAACACAGTTCACACTTAACACATCTGTTTTTTTAAAAAAGAAATATACTTCTTCATATCCATCACGCAACAGCATTTTCTTAATACAACTCCAAATATTGTGGAGAACAAGGTTGTCACGGTGCTCCGATAAGTCACGGTGAGACCAGAGCGCCTGGATGCCTAGTCGACTAGGCGCCCGCCATGGCGACAGTTAGACGATAGTAGTTAGACGACATATAATAACTTAAATGACCGAAAATTAAATAATCATGCAACATAATAGCATAAATTATCCAAATAATCATGTCTCAGGAGGTCCAAATCAAAATAAATCCATTGAAGAAAGGGTCTCTTTGTAATTTTTAAAAACTCCGATGACTTAATCGCAAAAAGATCAAAAGAAATGCCTCCTTCTAACCCTAGCCGCCAGCCAGCCCGAGTCCGCATCCCGCATTTGCTTCTCCCCCAACCCCAAATCCACTCCACCACCGGCCGCTGGCAAGGTCGGGCTGGCTCGCCGATGTGCCACCTCATCACCACTGCCACCGCTTCTCCCTCTGCTCTCACTCCGCACCAGCTCCCCCATTACCACCGGCCACCGCCCCACAACAGAGCCGCCATCTCCGCACGTCGGCACCACCCCCACACCCACCACCTCACCGACGCCCAAGTACCCCTCCACCAACCCCACCCCCGACGCCTACCCCTTCTTCTCCACCTTCCGCCGCCCCCCGCCGCCTCCCTCCTCCTCCGGAGACGGCGGCCTCCACACCCTCGTCGCCACTACACCGCGGTCGCCTCTTCCGCAGCCCACCATCGCACCAACAACGAGGAGGGCCGCCGTCTAACTCCTCAGCCCTGGGCGACGAGCCTCGGCGTCCCCCTCCAGCCACCAAGACAACTTGGTGTCGCCTAGGCGATGCTGTGACAACCATGGCGGAGAAGAGCGAGGTGAAGAGCCTCCTACAGCGGTGGCAGCGAGCGGAGAGCCCCGGTGACGATCTACAGCAGACGGCGATGAGCACGATGGAAAAGCTAGGCGACGGCTAAAATACGAACCAACGGCGGCTTGACAAAAACAAACCCTAGGTTCGCTCTCATACAATATTATGAATAGCGCTTATATTCATCATGAGGCTAATGGGCCAATATATATACACGTACAGGTATAGCATATATGCCGATAACCCCTTATACAACAGGGAAAATACACAGGTATAATACATCTAACAATCATTACGCCAGTAAAAGAATGTCAGCCAAGCTAATTTTTTTATGCATGGCCTACGCTACACCTAAAGGAGAAGTCATGAAAAAGAATAAAGTTCTGTTAAGAACGCAATGCAATTAAAGAAACAAAAATCGGAGCTGTCTGCTCAACATTGTAACAGTGTCCCACCCGCTGCAGTCACAGATTTAATTTTGGAAGTTGTCATTTTTGTTACGTTTGGATATTTACTATGCAGTATCTCCGTGATTGGTTTGTATAAACAGCCTATTTAGAGTTTTGTACTTGACTTAGTTTGGGTTGTTAGGACTCCCATAAATAAAGGAGTGGGGATATGCTTGAGGATTAAGCAGAAATCAAGAAAAAGTTTCCCTAACCACTAGTGCCCTATTTCTCATCTCCAAGCTGATCGGCCAGCTTGATAATCACGGCAGGGTGAGGAGCATCCCATCGGGAGGTCAAGAATGATCACTCAACTACCCAAACTTCATAGTTGATTGGGCCAGTTGAAAACAATATTGTAATTCCAAATTGAGAATAAGCAAAAAAGTCAGCATGGATGATAGAGAAAAGGTGTGCTTTATCCCCACTATACCAGTTCATATTCTCAGACTCCGCGCTGTTCTTGAGGATCCACTTTGAAACAGTGGCACAGTCAACCGGACGATGAGCTTCCTCAGTGCACTGCAAATTTTATTTCAAATATTTTATGTTCTGCTGATTACTCACATTTGAACAAAATCCATACGAATTAATCAGTCATACTCACATTCCAACAAAACCCGTATGAACAATTGCAATTAACATCATAGCTGCCACTGCCCATGACGAATTCTACAGCATATTCACATCCAGGAGAAGGACACCACTTGGTCTGTTCCACATAGAAAAGAATTTAATCAACAGGGTATAAAAATAAAATATCTCTGGATAACTTAAGAAACTAAATATGGAAGTTGACCATTTCTGTGGTGTCATTCACATCAATTACCAAGTAATAGCACCATTTCGAAAATTTTAAATGTTGTGTATAAGGAACATTAATAGTAGGAAACTATAAAAAGCACCAAAGTCCAATTATCTAAAAAATACAGAAGTAATATCGACTCAATTTTGTTTTTTTAAAAGGAAATACGGAGACAGGAAATATGGTTTGCTCACATGATTAAAAATAAAATAATTCTAAATATGAGCCACGCAACTTTTCATTATTCATGGTATTATGTTCGTTGGTCAACATCTCTATACCAATTTATATGAACCTACCTTTCTACTATCTTCAATGTAAGATCTGAGAAGATATCGCCCATACTTTTCCTTATCCTCATCATCAGCCAGCGAATTGATCATATCTTGTCTAACAGCAGCAGCACAGGACGGATCAGGACATCTCAACATCAAACATCCGGGACCATCATTTATAGCAGTGCTAATGTAACCTGCAAAAATTTAATCAGTGACAACATAGAAGTCTATGCTAAAGTTCTTTCAGGAACATTCCTTCCATGAATGTTCGAATAACACAAACAAAGGTGTGCAAAAGCATAAGAACAACCAACCAAGGAACAGAGAAACACTGCCAGTCTATTGCATTGAGACTGTATAATAAATCGCTACATGTCATTGACAGGAAAAGGCAGAATTTTCTTGTTTTCTGGATAATTGTCTATGTGATTGTCTCTACTCATGTAATCCATTATTTTAATTAGGAGCACTAAATCCACAAGCAATGTAGACATGTCAGGGTAAAATGCAGTGCAGGCAAATGCAAAATATCTCACAACCAAGTCTGATAGTAATCTAAAGGATTGGTCAACCATTTAGACTACAACCATAAAACATATAGAATGCAAACTACTGGAGTCTTCAACAGATCCAACAAATTATTGAAGCAACTGGCAATTTGGCAATGACGTCCGATAGTATAGCAAAGATGTAGTTGATGCTAATCCCTTCAAAGAAGTTAAGCATTGCCAGCTTTTTATTTAAGCAAGCCGCCAAGCTTTATAGGTAACCATCGCATCAGTCAAAAAACATTTGAAAAACACATGTGGTGGAAATGAGCATATGTTATAGATGTGCATTGGGGAAAGTATAGCAGGAGAAACAAACATATAACAGAATCCAAAAGAACTACACTGTTCAGTTCGGATTCGAAATCTTTATATATATAGTTGTATTGGAGTCAGTTTTGGTCTTCACTAGGAGTTGGTTTCGATTCATTTCAGGAGTCGGCAATGTAATAGTTCTACATAACCAGCCTCTGCGGTTCAGCAGGAAGGCAAGCAAGAAATAAAGAGATCTTCTGTTCCTAAGCCCAGATTCTTGTTCGATAAGTCACGGTGAGACCAGGGCGCTGGATGCCTAGTCGACTAGGCGCCCGCCATGGCGACAGTTAGACGATAGTAGTTAGACGACATATAATAACTTAAATGACCAAAAATTAAATAATCATGCAACATAATAGCAAAAATTATCCAAATAATCATGTCTCAGGAGGTCCAAATCAAAATAAATCCATTGAAGAAAGGGTCTCTTTGTAATTTTAAAAACTCAGATGACTTAATCGCAAAAGATCAAAAGAAATGCCTCCTTCTAACCCTAGCCGCCACCGCCCGAGTCCGCATCCGCATTTGCTTCTCCCCAACCCCAAATCCACTCCACCACCGGCACATGGCCAGTGGCGGCTTCAGCGAATGTGCCACTCATCACCGCAGCTGCCACCGCCTCCTCTCGCTCTCACTCCGCGCGCCTCCCCATTACCACGCACCGCCCACTGCAGAGCCGCCATCTCGCACGGCTGCGACCCCCCACACCCACCACCTCACCGACGCCCAAGTACCCTCCACCAACCCCACCCCGACGCCTACCCTTCTTCTCCACCGCCGCCTACCCCCGCGCCACCTCCCTCCTCCGGAGACGGCGGCCTCCAGCCTCGTCGCCACTACACCGCGGCCGCCTCTTCCGCAGCCCACCATCGCACCAACAACGAGAGGCGCACGTCTAACTCCTCGACCACAGGCGACGAGCCTCGGCGTCCCCTCCACCACCAAGACAACTTGGTGTCGCTAGCGATCTTGTGACAACCATGGCGAGAAGAGCGAGTGAAGAGCCTCCCACTGTGGCAATGGCGGAGAGCCCGGTGACGATCTACTGACGACGATGAGCACGATGGAAAAGCTGGCGGCGGCTAAAATATCGAACCAACGGCGGCTTGACAAAACAAACCCTAGGTTCGCTCTCATACAATATTATGAATAGCGCTTATATTCATCATGAGGCTAATGGGCCAATATATATACACGTACAGGTATAGCATATATGCCGATAACCCCTTATACAACAGGGAAAATACACAGGTATAATACGCATCTAACAATCATTACGCCAGTAAAAGAATGTCAGCCAAGCTAATTTTTTTATGCATGGCCTACGCTACACCTAAAGGAGAAGTCATGAAAAAGAATAAAGTTCTGTTAAGAACGCAATGCAATTAAAGAAACAAAATCGGAGCTGTCTGCTCAACATTGTAACAGTGTCCCACCCGCTGCAGTCACAGATTTAATTTTGGAAGTTGTCATTTTGTTACGTTTGGATATTTACTATGCAGTATCTCCGTGATTGGTTTGTATAAACAGCCTATTTAGAGTTTTGTACTTGACTTAGTTTGGGTTGTTAGGACTCCCATAAATAAAGGAGTGGGGATATGCTTGAGGATTAAGCAGAAATCAAGAAAAGTTTCTAACCACTAGTGCCCTATTTCTCATCTCCAAGCTGATCGGCCAGCTTGATAATCACGGCAGGGTGAGGAGCATCCCATCGGAGGTCAAGAATGATCACTCAACTACCCAAACTTCATAGTTGATTGGGCCAGTTGAAAACAATATTGTAATTCCAAATTGAGAATAAGCAAAAAAGTCAGCATGGATGATAGAGAAAAGGTGTGCTTTATCCCCACTATACCAGTTCATATTCTCAGACTCCGCGCTGTTCTTGAGGATCCACTTTGAAACAGTGGCACAGTCAACCGGACGATGAGCTTCCTCAGTGCACTGCAAATTTTATTTCAAATATTTTATGTTCAGCTGATTACTCACATTTGAACAAAATCCGTACGAATTAATCAGTCATACTCACATTCCAACAAAACCCGTATGAACAATTGCAATTAACATCATAGCTGCCACTGCCCATGACGAATTCTACAGCATATTCACATCCAGGAGAAGGACACCACTTGGTCTGTTCCACATAGAAAAGAATTTAATCAACAGGGTATAAAAAATAAAATATCTCTGGATAACTTAAGAAACTAAATATGGAAGTTGACCATTTCTGTGGTGTCATTCACATCAATTACCAAGTAATAGCACCATTTCGAAAATTTTAAATGTTGTGTATAAGGAACATTAATAGTAGGAAACTATAAAAAGCACCAAAGTCCAATTATCTAAAAAATACAGAAGTAATATCGACTCAATTTTGTTTTTTTAAAAGGAAATACGGAGACAGGAAATATGGTTTGCTCACATGATTAAAAATAAAATAATTCTAAATATGAGCCACGCAACTTTTCATTATTCATGGTATTATGTTCGTTGGTCAACATCTCTATACCAATTTATATGAACCTACCTTTCTACTATCTTCAATGTAAGATCTGAGAAGATATCGCCCATACTTTTCCTTATCCTCATCATCAGCCAGCGAATTGATCATATCTTGTCTAACAGCAGCAGCACAGGACGGATCAGGACATCTCAACATCAAACATCCGGGACCATCATTTATAGCAGTGCTAATGTAACCTGCAAAATTTAATCAGTGACAACATAGAAGTCTATGCTAAAGTTCTTTCAGGAACATTCCTTCCATGAATGTTCGAATAACACAAACAAAGGTGTGCAAAAGCATAAGAACAACCAACCAAGGAACAGAGAAACACTGCCAGTCTATTGCATTGAGACTGTATAATAAATCGCTACATGTCATTGACAGGGAAAAGGCAGAATTTTCTTGTTTTCTGGATAATTGTCTATGTGATTGTCTCTACTCATGTAATCCATTATTTTAATTAGGAGCACTAAATCCACAAGCAATGTAGACATGTCAGGGTAAAATGCAGTGCAGGCAAATGCAAAATATCTCACAACCAAGTCTGATAGTAATCTAAAGGATTGGTCAACCATTTAGACTACAACCATAAAACATATAGAATGCAAACTACTGAGTCTTCAACAGATCCAACAAATTATTGAAGCAACTGGCAATTTGGCAATGACGTCCGATAGTATAGCAAAGATGTAGTTGATGCTAATCCCTTCAAAGAAGTTAAGCATTGCCAGCTTTTTATTTAAGCAAGCCGCCAAGCTTTATAGGTAACCATCGCATCAGTCAAAAAACATTTGAAAAACACATGTGGTGGAAATGAGCATATGTTATAGATGTGCATTGGGGGGAAAGTATAGCAGGAGAAACAAACATATAACAGAATCCAAAAAGAACTACACTGTTCAGTTCGGATTCGGAAATCTTTATATATATAGTTGTATTGGAGTCAGTTTTGGTCTTCACTAGGAGTTGGTTTCCGATTCATTTCAGGAGTCGGCAATGTAATAGTTCTACATAACCAGCCTCTGCGGTTCAGCAGGAAGGCAAGCAAGAAATAAAGAGATCTTCTGTTCCTAAGCCCAGATTCTCCCTCAAGAAATCCAAATGTTCTTTTGGCACGTATTCCGTTGCATACCTAGGACACGTTATCTCCGCAGCAGTCAGCAGGGATTTCGATGGATCAATCCAAAGTTCAGGATATTCAACGATGGCCAACTCCCAAGTTCCTCCGATAGTTGCGAGGATTTTTGGGCTTGGCAGGCTACTACCAAAAATTTATAAGGAATTTCAGCTCCATCGCAGACCCTCTCACTAAACCTCTCTCCAAAGATGGATTCAGCTGGTCCCCGGAGACTGAGGCAGCTTTTTCTACATTAAAGGAGGCTCTATGTTATCCAACCTTCCTAGCCCTCCCGGATTTCACCTCCTCGTTTATCATCAAATGCAATGCTTCAGGAAGTGTCTTTGGAGCAGTTCTCCATCAAGGTTCACAACCCATCACTTTCTTCAGCCGGGCTATTCAACCTCACCATGCTAAATTGGCTGCCTATGAGCGCGAACTCATCGGATTGGTTAAAGCAGTACGACATTGGAGTCATTACCTGTGGGGCAAGTCCTTCATTGTTCGCACGGATCACTACAGTTTAAAATACCTCCTGGATCAATTGTTAACCACAACTCCTCAACATCACTAGGTCAGCAAGCTCTTTGGATTTGACTTTCATATTGAATTCAAACCAGGCAAGACTAATACAGTTGCAGATGCTTTATCGCGTCGAGATGAACACATGATCCTCTCGGCTATCTCTGGTCCTACATTTCAGTTACTTTCCCAGCTGAGAGAAGTGGTTGCTTCTCATCCAAAATTTCAGCATCTACACGAACAGACGAACTCCCACACACTTCCGGCCAGCTAGTCTTTCGTGGATGGCTTATTTCTTTATCATGGCCGCATTTTTGTCCCCGCTGCATCACTTTGTGTTCCGCACATTATCAAGGCAGCTCACGCTATTGGTCATGAGGGCATTCAAAAAACATTACATCGGATTCGCAAGGACTTCTATATTCCCCAATTGAAAAACTTGGTTCGAAATCATGTTATTGTTGTGAAATCTGTCAGCGCAATAAGGTGGAACATCTTCATTGGCCGGACTGCTCCAACATCTACCGGTTCCTTCCCAAGTTTGGTCCCATATTTCTATGGATTTCATCGAGGGATTTCCACGCATCCATGGGAAATCAGTTATTTTGAAAGTTGTGGACAGATTTTCGAAGTATGCTCATTTTGTTACTTTGGCTCATCCTTACACAGCTCATTCTGTGGCTCGTGCTTTCTTCGACGCCATTGTGAAACTCCATGGATTCCCTGAGTCAATTGTTAGTGATCGGCATACGATATTCACTAGCAACTTTTGGCAAGAGTTATTCTTTTTGGCCAGCGTCTCTTGACATGACTTCAGCATTTCACCCACAATTGGATGGCCAAAGTGCGATTGTCAATCATACAATTGAAATGTACCTCCGTTGTCTCAGTGGGGATCGTCCTCGTCAATGGATTCAATACCATGGCAGAGTTTTGCTACAACACTCATTTCATTCAGCTCTCTGGACAACTCCGTTCCAAGTAGTGTATGGACGCCCTCCTCCGGCCATTATTCCTTATACGGCCGGCTCAGCTCAAGTTTCTGCCGTAGATGCCACCTTGAGATCCCGGGATGAATTTTTGAGTGACATTCGCGACCGTTTATTACAAGCTCAACAGCGCATGAAGGACTTCTGTGACAAGCATCATCGCGACATTGAATTTGCTGTGGGACAGTGGGTTTGGCTCAAACTTTATCACCGCCAAGCTGTGGGCATTACGACCAAACTCTCCAAGCTTTCCCCCAAGTATTATGGACCATATCGAATCCTTGAGTGTATTGGTCAGGTGGCATATAAACTTCAGCTTCCTCATTCGGCTCGCATCCATGATGTGTTTCATGTGGCCTTCTTGAAGAAATTCGTGGGATCTCCTCCTGCCGAACCGCCAGCTCTGCCCGCTTCTCTTCATGGCCGTGTTCTTCCTTAAACTTCACCAGTGGTTTCTTCACGCCTACACAAAGACAGATGAGAGGTACTTGTTCAATTGGCAAGCCAGCCAGCGTCCGAAGCTTCGTGGATGTCCCTTGCTGACTTTAAGCATCAATACCCCAATTTTCAGCTCGAGGACGGGCTGTTTCCTCATGAGGGGGGAAATGTTATAAATGTGCATTGGTGGAATGTATAGCAGGAGAAACAAACATATAACAGAATCCAATAAGAACTAAACTGTTCAGTTCGGATTCGGAAATCTTTATATATATAGAAGCTGTATTAGAGTCAGTTTTGGTCTTAACTAGAAGTTGGTTTCCGATTCATTTCAGGAGTCGGCAATGTAATAGCTCTATATAACCAGCCTCTGCGGTTCGGCAGGAAAGCAAGCAAGAAATAAAGAGATCTTCTGTTCCTATGCCCAGATTCTTAAGCCAACTCATAACCACGGCTAGGCAGGGAGTGTCTCGCCGGGGAGTTGAAGACCCTACCCCATCCATCCACTCATATAACCTCAAGTCCAAGGCCAAGAAACACAACAACATACCAGCAATCAACACAGTTGGGATATAACACAATATGGTATCAGTAACTATCACAAGCCCAGTTTAAGGCTGGAGAAAGCAGTTGACATTGTTTGTTTCAATATGAAATATGAAGCGGAAATGGTGATTCCACACAAAAGAGAATCCGAGGTTGACATACGTAGAAATATTTCAAGGTCAGATTAACAAACCTCTCCAACATGCACCACAGAAAGGATGGCCACATGCAGCAGCACTCATTGACGCACGAGGGCAACTTTCGAAACAAATTCCGCATGTCAGCTGTTATTAAACAAATAAAATGTATACACATTAAATTATTTAAGAGTATCATGTGTTCTAAGTAAAGTTTGATGGAAGCAATTCAAAACAGGCAAGAAGAATGACATAAAAAAAATGGCAGATGCACTGCTGCTCACAACGTATGGCAAATGCAAAGTTGAGTGCCAATGCATATGCACTGCAAACCTGCACCAACACAAGCATACTACCAACTACCAAGCATTTTTTCCCCAACAATCCGAGAAGGTAGTCATGCATATTGACACAAGTAATTGCTAAAGATACTGTCCAGCCTAAAAATTAGAAGCCTGGATACAAAAACTAGGTGACCATGGTACATGTGCTACTCATCCTACAAGTGGGAATTGGGGGACTGGAAAAAAATGATAAACTTTTTGCAGCTGAAAATTGATTGTACCATAGCCATCCCCACTTGATGTGGATAAATTGAGACATATATGTGATTGTTCAACATATACACCTTCTATGTCTTTTGGCTATTGTGCAAAACATGGAAAACAATAAAACAATTGATGATAATTATATATACCATGCATATACATTGTCCTCTTTGTTTAGCATATTTTCAAGTTACCAAAAGCCGAGGACGGCTTTTCTTGAAGAAATGGAGGATGATGTGGATATAGATATGCTTAGCGTTTTTCAGTTAAATATATTATTTGACTGGAAAGAATTATTAGGCTGAATAAAATATTATCAGGTGAACTCTAATTTAAATAGATCTTTAAATATTATACTTGAAGATACAGAGCTACTACTATGTTATGTAATTATATGCAGACCCATATTCGATTTGTATAAATCTAAAGTGAATATACGCTTAGAAAGTCTCATTGATACTAGTGCATCGTCCATCTCTTCAAGTGTACAAGATGAAGTGATTGGACCACCATGAATCAATATATTATTTTCAGAGAAGCTATACGCTTGTTCTTTCTAGGGTTTGACACAGATGCAACCTAGAGGAGAATTGGGCGTTCTCAACCCCGTTATTCTTGTGATTCCTCATGTTTTGTAGGAAGAACGTCATGTCTACTTTTGCGTGGTCGAGTAGACGAGGATCGAAGTGTGTGGTTGAGCGAATTCTTTTGTCGCAGGTTGGTGTATTGAGAAAGTGGTTGGCGCCATTGGTTCGCAGATTGCCCGGATCCAAAGTTATCCTTAATTCTACGTCGTGAAGATCAAGCACCCCGCATCATCTTGGTATCAGAGCACGGTTGACACGGTAGGATCAATTTACCTGTAGTTAGATTTAGTTTTTATCCTATACACAAAAAGGCAAAAAAAATCTAAATCCTAGTTTGTGCATCTGTTATTTTCGTGAGTTTTGTTAAGTTTCCATCCATAAGAATTTTGTTTAGGTGTTGATCGTCGTGTTCCTTTGTGTCGCTTAATCGATGTGTTGTTTCCTTTGTGTCATCCGAGTCATATTTATCAAAACAAAATTTGTTGCTCGGCCGGAAACATCGTCGCGGGATCTGTGCTAGTCCCGCATTGCTAGTTGCATCTAGCTTCACGTGCGAGGAGTTGGATAGGGAGCCTGCTGTCCAGAAACTTGCGTCCACATTGGTAACTCTAAGTCTCTAACAGCCGGACCCATTGCTTACTTGAGAGCCTCACTTAAATCCTTTGATACTTGAGACTTGTTGTTGAATATTCCAACTAGGACTGCTCATTAAATTAATTTTTACACTTGTTGGTTATTTTGGACTTGTACAACAAGAGGGGAAGCTAAACTTAGTTAGGCTAAAGGAGAAAAAAAAGAAGAAAGAATGCAAAGAAGGCATCCAACATAAAGAAAGAGCCTCGGCAAAAGAAAAGGTAAGAAAAGAAAAGTGAGCTTTTGGCCGAATTGGGGTTGGCTAAGTCTTGTTCATAATTTTCAAATGGTGTATTTCATTCTTGAGCAATCTTGTGCCCTTACATTTCATACTATTGCAATTGGCTAGCGTCTTTCCTAGTATTTGGTGCAAAACGAACTATTTAATCATCAATTTCAGATCGCCTCTATTGAGCTAATCCTTTTTTTGCATTGAGTCACATTGATCTTTGTATGTGAGTTCATACACTTCACTTAAACCTATTGGATCAGCAGTTAGGCAAAATATTATACCTTGGATAATTACTTAACTTTATAACATCTAGAATTTCATATTGCATAGGTAAATACTTTTCCCTCCAAACTTCACATATAAGCCATTGTTTCATACAACACTTGGACTTTGAATTCGCTTGATCTATCACCTTTGATTATCTACCGTCACCAAGGTACGTGCATCTTCGCGATCCGAGGCATAAAAACTTCAATTGGTAAGAGAAAAGGTGAGGATGAGTGATTTCACATAAATTCTACATATTATTTGATATTTTTGCAATACTAACAATGGCAGGATATTTAACATTTCGTTCCTCATGGTGCGACTCTTGATACTTGAATTTCCCATTCTACGGAAGTACAGATCCGGAGGAGTATCTCGAATAGGTGGAACAACTCGAATGTAATATCAAGTTTCAGAAGCTCTCCGAAGTCAAGAAAGTGACACAAGCCACCTTGGAGTTTAAAAAATATGCATATACTTGGTGGAAGAGATATTCTGAGAAGCAATATATCACTACTTAAAGGAAGTCATGAGAAAGGAGTTTGTGTCATACATGAGCTTGAATTCTTTACTATTATGAAAGTGTGACTTGGTGGTTGGTCCATTCTTCCTCTCTTCTCAGCCATTCGATTTGATCTTGACCATTCGTCTCTCTCTCTCTCTCAGGATACAACCGCCCACCCCCTCCACCTTTCCCATCTCCTCGCACATTCTAGCCACCCTTCTCTCTCTGTCGCTTGCTCTTCAATGTTTGATGTTTGAAGTTGGTCATGCAGTAAGTTCCGTCTCATTATTTTTATGACTCCGTTGCAACGCACGGGTCTTTAACTAGTACTTCATTATATGAAGAGCATTCACCAAGGACGTCGATCTGTCCAATTTTATTATTATGAGCTAGATTATGCTATGTATCGTGCCAACATTAGAGATGCATGTGCAATTTCAAAAGAGGTTTGAATTCTGAGATCGATGCTACTGTTCGTTTGAAATATGGTGGCAATATGTAGGATCTTGTGAATTATACTATAGAGGAGGCGAGAAGAATTATGGAGATACATACACTACGGTTCAACCTGAGTCCACACTTCAGTTCGTGTGCCCTTACCAGTATGTCACATGAGAAGACGACTAAGCATGGGACTTTCCCTTCGATCAAGGCGTCATGTAGTGCTGCCCCGTTGCTACATGAGATCGTAGTTGATGGTAATTACGCCATTGTTGGCCCACGATCCATAAAGGATGAGATGTTTCAAAACCCATGTGAGGATGAAAGCCACATAGCCAAATTGAGTGAGTGACAAAATAGTGAGTTGTGTGATTCCACGATATGTGAGATTGAGAGCATCCAAATTGAGAGTAAGAGATATACACAAAGAAAAGAGATAAGTAGATGATAGAAAAAGTGAGATTACTTTTTATACTGACTTACTCTCTACTTCTAGTGTTTTCTCACATTACGTAGGTTGAAATTAAAGAAGAGTAGTCGAAATATTCAACAATCGGAACCACTGGAGGTAAAAGATAAGGAGATAACCACGGGTGAAGATGAAGTACTTGCTGCCTCGTGGATACATCATAATAATTTCACACCTATAGCACCTACACCATCTGAGGAGAACGACAAAGGTAACAATATTGGTGCCGAATTTAATTATGAAACGGTGAATAATTGTTTGAATTCATGTGTGCAATTGGGAATTCCATATTCTGAATTTTCTTAGCTCAATTTACATAATGTGGAATTGATTAGTCATAAGAAAGTTCTTACTAGAATATTTTCTGATGATTCTTTATATTATATCATATTCGATGATTCTAAAGAGCTATCTAGTGTGATTGAGAATATTACTGAAATTCCATGCTTAAAATCACTAGTTAGTACCTATGCCTACACATATAAGTTCAATTTAATTGAAGATTACGGTGTAGGTAACAAGTTCTATGTTTATCGAATATACATTACCTGTGACAAGTTTGCTTAATTGAATTTGCATGTTTTGGACAAGCCACCTTTTGAGCCATGCTTAATTATTCAGAGTAGCGCAGTTGACGCATGAAAGTCATTAAAAATTCTCACCCATATTAGAACAATGTGATATGGTGTTGTCCACCACTGACTTGTATGCAGGCTTACAAAAGTCGAGGACGACTTTTCTCGATGTGAGGAATGATGTGGATAAATTGAGACATATATGTGTTGGCTCAACATATACACCTTATACGTCTTTTGGCTATTGTGCTAAATACACTGTGCAAAACATGGAAAACAATAAAACAATTGATGATAATTATATATACCATGCATATACATTGTCCTCATTGTTTAGCACATTTTCATGTTACCAAAAACTGAGGACGGCTTTTCTTGAAAAAAGGGAGGATGATGCGAATGTAGATATGCTTAGCACTTTTCAATTAAATATATTATTTGACTAGAAAAAATTATTGGGCCAAATTAAATATTATCAGGTGAATTCTAATTTAATTGGATCTTTAAATATTATACTTGAAGATACAGAGCTACTACTATGTTATATAATTATATTTAGACCCATATTCGATTTGTATAAGCCTAAAGTGAATATGCACTTAGAAGATCTCATCGACACTAGTGCATCGTCCATCTCTTCAAGTGTATAAGATGATAAGGACAACCTGATTGGACCACCATGAATCAATCTATGAGTTATATGCTTGTTCTTCCTAGGGTTTGACACAGATGCAACCTAGAGGGGAATTGGGCGTTCTCAACCCCGTTAATCTTTTGATTCCATGTGTTTTGCAGGAAGAACGTCACATCTACTTTTGCGTGGTCGAGTAGACGAGGATCGAAGCGTATGGTTGAACGAATTCTTTTGTCGCAGGTTGTTGTATTGAAACAGTGGTTTGTGCTATCGGTTCGTCAAGTTATACGGATCCAAAGTTATCCTTATTCCTACGCCGTGAAGATCGAGCACCTCGTATCACCACTCCCCAAAAATTATTTTATTATTCAAAGAGAGGAAATAGGCTTAGGCAACTGGAAGAACAAGTTCAACTAATGAGGCAGAGGCATACTTCTCCGTCATTTGGCATTTCAATGAGCTTCTCCAGTAAACCAACAACCTTACGAACACGTTCTTCGTCAGCAAACCATTCATCGTGCACCTTACTAACACTCCTGCAGGGGTGCATTAAAACAAAAAATGGAATCAACAACCAACATAATAACAGATCACCACATTGTACACTTCCATCCAGATGGCAAGAACAAATGAACTAGCACATTGGGCAAGTGGTAATTATCTTTATACAGATTATAGAGTGTACTACCATTAATGGGCCAAAGCAGTGGAAATAATCTTGCAACATTGGGCAAGTGGTAATTATCTTTATACAGATTATAGAGTGTACCCCTCGATACTATAAGCTAAGATAAATCACAAGCCGGTAAACCTAACTTGCAACACTTTTACATCTTAATAGCCTGTCTCTATTTTTGGTATTAAAATTGGACAAATCAAATTACGCCAATGCAGAAATGTAACATGGATAAAGATAGTTATCTGAAGTATGAGAATCCAAAAGATATGGCGAGACTTGGTACAACACAAACAAAAGAGCAAATTAAAAGAGAGTGAGGTGGCAATCTTAAGGCAAGTGATGGCTATTACCAGTTATAGTTGCGAAGAAGGACACATGCTTCTGACTTTGAAATTGAAAGAACAGTTGAAACCCTATTTATGTCATCCACTTGACGCTGCTTTATATCAGCTTCACTTAATATACAGTAATTCTGCTGGGGCACAAACAAGCCAATGACTGTAAGAACAGAAGGGCAAGAAGCTCGAATAAGCACAAAAGAAAAACATAAAATTGAATATCATTAGCTGATCACTTAATCTAATGTCAAAAAAAAATTCAAACATCACCACATAACAATCAAATGAAATTTCTTTAACAGCAAATTCTGATTTCTAAACAAATCAAAGTTACCTGATCACCAGAAAATTCAATACATTATTTGGAGACAGAACATTGCTATGGGACTGGAAAATAACCGGCTTTTTCCAATTTTATGTTTAAAGCGCTTTTATGAATCGTTTAGCTTGTATCACATACAGGCCAAGTTTGGCCCGTTTGTAGCTTCTTGTAGCTTCTCTAAGAAGCCATTGTTCAGCTTCCAGGCTTTTTTTTGGAAACAAACAGCTTGTGTAAGAAGCCGTAAAAGCTAGGGGCGTTCTTTTGAGCTGCGGTTGAATGTTTTTGTCTACGTTTTTCAAGAGGCAGCGGACGGTGGAGACGCTGACGTAGATGGCGCACACAGTTTTGGACTCGGGAAGTCGTTCAGAAAATCCACTTTAAGAAGCCGCTCCATTTTGACATTTGGCTTTTCGACTTTCAAAGAAGCCAAAAGCAAAAAAGAACAGGCCCATTTAGTAGGAAATTTGGCTTTCAGGGTAAATAGTTGTTCCAGTATGTTTTCATGTTTGGAAAGCCAGAAGCATAAGACAGCAATATACTTCATTAATGAATGGCAACTTCTCTGATTATTCTTTTATTCCCCCAAAAAACTATTCCTTATCCCTCAATACACAGATCAATCAACACAGAGATCGATCAGGAAAGGTCATCAAAACTCCTTTCACAATACCTGGTCGGCAGTGGACAAGGTGTGGTGGGCTGGCCGCATGACATGCAAACCTTGATGGACAGACAGGGCCAGAAGGTGAGCTCAATGGGCCAGCAGAGGGTGCTGCAACTCGTCTATGTTCACGGGCAGAGTACGGCCAACAGGGTGCCAGCAACTAGTGGCGAGGACAGTCAGCTGGGCAATGAACAACCTCAATGGCCGGATGGCGAGCCCGACATCGAGTTCGGCGGAGGGGATGATGATGATTAGGATGTCAGTAGCGTGGAGGAAAAAAGGAGTGGAAACAAATGGAAGCCATAGAAGTTAAACTAAGAAGTATTTCAATTAAAACAAGTTTCTACACAATGCACCAATACAAAAACCATGTTATCAACAAGTAACAACTAATACGTGCAGTCTGTTTTAAACAGTAATTGCATAGTCAGCATCAAGCACCCATGCAACATCCTATTTAGAAACAAATTTGATCTTCTGTACTTCTGTAGTTGATTAGAACTGAAATTCACTGAGACCCATGAAATAAGCATAGCACATAGTACCCAATTAATTGATGGGCAAGACATGAGAACATTTTCATTGTACCCAATTAATTGATGGGCAAGACATGAGAACATTTTCATCCTTCTAGATAAACACAATAAACACCTAACCGATGTTTTGTCACAGTACACTTAACAATTTGCCATAACCAGAACCAGACTAAATATCATTAATATGAACCTGTACAGAACTGTGGACTGAACTCTCCTGTCCCCTATTGCTATTCCTTCTCATGCATGTCACCCCACACCAAATGACGTCACATGGCTGCCATTTGCAATGTGACGTCACTTGGCACATAGCGTCATTTGCAATGCAAGTTGTACATTACAGCACATATACTATTTCTAATACTATTTGTACATTACGCAGAACAAGATACAAACCCATAGAAAAAACATATAGAAACAGATGTGCCATCAGCTCTTTTGTCTGGCCATTACAACTTGTCTTCAGAACTAGGAGGAGCTGTGGTCAATTCTGGTCTCGCGGTACAGAAGGTGATTAATTTTTACTGCCGTTGTCTAGTTCGAAATGCTCCATACTTCAATAAGCCTAGAACGTGGGCATATGGTACATCTCCCTTTGGCTGTCCGTAGGGCATCCAAAAATTTTACACACTGTTAACAACTACATGATATTTCATACTCTGTAATTTGGCATTTAATTAGTTCGCCTTGTTTAAGTGCATCATCACTTGTCACTTGCTAGTGCATAAACTTCCGTGAAAAGTAACAAATGACATCAGTCCCAAAATTCCCAGCATTATTCGCAATATTCTATACTCTTGTAATTTATTATACATATTTGTTTTATGGATTAAGCATTTAGTTGTCTATGACAAAGTATCAGCTGTCTGGTGACCGAAGTGTGCTTAATTCGTCACCATTGTTGCCCACTCTACCAATAATCCTGGATCCGCCACTGCTCCTATTAAAAAAATAAATGCATAAATGTACAATTGTTTCAGGAAGGTCCTAGGCTCCTAACTCGCACCAACATATTCATATAAGGGAAAACCAATGCAAGACCATTCGCCCGAGCCACATCCCAGTCTACAGAACAACGATGGCTATACGTGCAGCATGGCAACAACCATCTCATTGATCGCCTAGATTCACAAACCCTGAAAATTCCGCATTGCCGCACCGAAACGGATCAAACCGCAAGCTAGGCCCCCGGCCATTCCAAGCACACGCCTAGTCCCAGGCGGGGAACCGAGATCACCTGCTGCCGGTGGGAGAGGAGCCCTGCAGAGTCGTCGGAGTCGTGGTCGGCGAAGTCGTAGTCAGCGTCGCCGTCGTCGCTGGCGGCGAGCCCGGCCTCCCCGCCGCCGTAGAAGTCGTCGTCGGCGGAGTCGTTCGCATCGTGCATGTCGTCCTCGGAGTCCATCGCCGCCCTTCCGCCGTCGGCACTCGCCGCCGCGCGCCGAAGACCCAGGAGCAGCGCGGATCGGAGCAGCGCCCACCACGAGGAGGGAGCAATCAGGCCCGGGTCGCGGGCGCCCCGCGCGGATTCGAGGGCGGAGGCGGAGGGGAGGAGGATGGGGTGGGGGAGGGTGAAATGGGGAGGATGGATTGCTGGATTGGGGTGGATTCGCTCGCTCGGCTGGACAGGAAGCTACGAACGCGAGCTTTTCCTCCCTTTTCTAGTTTTCCTCCTCTCCGTGTTTTTCTTACAGCTTTTTCTACATGTTTTTAGATGCCTTTTCGTTTTTCATAACCGATGTTTTTCTACCGTCCTCAGGTGTAACCTCAGTTGGTGTATTCCACCTCCATGGCGGCACTACAAATTAGTAACGAGACCTTACGGAAAGTGATCAAGAACAGAACTATAAATTAATGACACGAAGAAAGGATCTTATGTAAGTGATCAAAAGGCTCCCTGGAACATATAGGAATTAAAGAATAATTAAAAACCATCTACAACTTTATTTGTACATCAGTCCCATATATTAGTCTTTGTTATGTGTTATTTCTGTTTTATATTCATTCCTCGATATCTGCCGGTTTCCGCTATGTTTGTCCAGTGGGAATCCTCTTGCACAAAACTAGTATGTGGTGGTTGTTGCTTTTTTTTTCTTGGGACCTATTCAAAATGGTTTTTGATTTTTGTCTTTTTCGCTTTGAATATGTTGGTTTTTTAATGTGGTTTTTTTATATTATCCGTGAAGATATAATTTTTTTACTATTGTTCTTTATTTTTCTTTAATTGAATGTCTCTGTCAAAAGCTAATGACCCTTACAATACTCTATTTTAGTCAAAAGATAATAGTTATAGATAAAAGTCATGAGTAAAGTTATTTTGAATGGAACATTAATTCAAAGGCACGTGTGTTCCCGAAAAAAGTTCCATCGTTAGTCTTCACACTTGTCAAATTCAAGAGTTTGCTGCACATGCTTTTCAGCTGGATAAAAAAAATGACCCACCAACTACTAAATCTAACATAATAAAACTATAGTCAGCACTCCTACAGTAAGAAAAAGTGATGTTCTCGGCATCGATATGGTTCTAAAGATGCAATTTTGATAACTAATTTTTATTGTAATATATTTTATAAAATATGATAAACTTATAATATTGTAAAAATGTTTTTTTGGAAAGTATCTATATGTATCATTTTCGTACACCTAGTCTAAATATTTATAGAAAATATCAATAACCACATTTTACAAAAAAATAAAGTTGATTGCATACATGCCAAACACATCCACTTTTGGCCCCTCGTTTAGTCATTTAGTGTTGTACAAGGGCTTAGGACACATGCAGTGCATAGAGGCTAAGACCATGTTCTTTACAGTTTCTAAAAACGGTTTTTGATTTTTGCTACAATATTTAACTTTTAAATGGAGTATTTTCTCAAGACGGGATTTGCAAGTTAATTGTAGTACACGTTAAAAGTCTAACATCAATATCAACCAAAATCGCAAGCGAGTATCTCTCCCTCCGCAATCTTTATCGTAAACAGTCAAAATTCAAAATTTTCAACCAAAAACCATAAGCTGCAGCCAAAAATAACAGGCCCTAGGTAGCCTATAAATTGAGCCCTAAATACAGCCTCTAAACCTAACATAATTTTCTGAAATATATGGAGACTACTACTACCTCTCATAGAAGGCCCACAAATGACTAAATTAACTAGAAAAAAAATCTACTCTCTCTCCATCATTCCCTTTCCCATTGTCCTCATAGCAGGTGGGCCTTGTAAAAATTTTTATGGTGCCGCTTTATTTAATGAAATAAGTCGGCTTATGGTCGGAATTGCATCAGAACTGGTTGAAATTGTATCAGTAATGATGATGGCTTAACTAAAATTTAAAAAAGTAAAAATAAAAAAAGATTAGTCCATCATGAACAACACAAACGAATATGGGAAAAAAGAACCGGCAAAAAAGCTAAAAAGCCAGAAAAGACGAAATTTATGAATAGTGAAAAATAAACTAGAAGCTAGAAGCTCAAACCGAAATGAGCGGGGACCATTAACGGCTTCTAAAAGCGACTTTTGGCTTTTGCTACAGTACTTAACTTTCAAATGAAGTATTTTCTTAAGACGGGGTCTACAAGTTAATTGTAGTACATGTTAAAAGTCCAACATCTGTATCAACCAAAATCGTAAGCGAGTATCTCTCTCTGTAATCTCTGTCGTAAACAGCTAAAATTTAAAAAAATTAGCTAAAGACTATAAGTCGCAGCCATATCAAACAGACCTATAGCTTGGAGACAACCTCTAGGGCTACATGCAGCGCCAAGAAAAATTGCTTGGAGGTTGCTGTCCACCATGTTTAGAGGTAACCTCTAAGGCGCTCTCTTTTTGAAGACCAAAAGCTATCCACACCTTGGATGCTCTTAGTAGCTATAATTGTCATTTAACATGGATGTTACTATCATTAACAACTTATAAGTTTTTGCATTTTTGTTCTATTGTTATGGAACGAAGGCAGTATGTCACTCAAATTATTACTCGCTTTCACCTACGTGTTGTTACCACTTAATGACTTTGACAAATGGTAAGGAACAAAATTTGGTGGCTGTTGGCACCGACCAAAATGCATCAGCAAGTAAGTAGAGCACTCAGATGTTACTAACAAGCATAAGCTCTAAAAAAATATCATTCCTATAGAATTATGTGAAAAAAAATAAAATGTTCATCCTCACAAAAAAAAAATCCCGTTGTACAAAAGGACAGTCTATTAGCCTATGATTTGAGGTCCATAATCCACGCATGAAGTTCTCCCCGCTACCAAGTGCTAGCCCAAACATCTCGCTTTTCGCAACCTCACTATTTTGGGCCCGTTTGGCAATTCGTACCACACCAGGCCCATAAAAGAAAAAGGGTGAATCATTTTTGCTTTTTTTTTCCTCCTTAAAATTGTCATTCCCTTCCCTGGAGCGAAGCTGAAAGAAAGTAAATAACGTTTGTGTGAGAGCAGAGAGCAGCTTATTGGGAAGCCGGCAGCACATTGAGCCATTGACAAATGACAAGCAGCATACGCCCTTCACAGAAAAATATAAGGCGTCCATGTATTTTGAGGTTCAAAGTTTATAAAGTTTGACCAATAAAACCTAAACTTGAAGGCTGCAAGCCAAACACGTCTTAAAATTTTCCACTGAGGAAGTAGCCAATGCTCAGGTCAAAACGAGGCCATCCCATCCCATCTCGTCTCCAAATCCAATCACGGCAAAAACCGATGCGGACGATAAGAACCAACGAGAGGCTCGAACATCCCAATCAGACGGCGGCCCACTCGTGAGCATGTGGCCGATTTTACAACAGGAAGTTTGTTTCTCCACGCGAGTGCAATTCATTCCGGTGACCGGAACGGATGGAACGGGGCCCGGTCTGGCCGACGACACCTCACCGTGCTGATCCTGACGAACGCTGGCTGATGCGTACGGAGACAAATCGGATTGCGCAGCAACCCATGTCGCCTCTTCGCATTTTCTTTTCTTTTTTCTTGACCTGATGCTGGTGTCTATACTTACTTTTCCACGAAACATGTGGGATTCTTTGGCTGTGACGGGTGTTTTTTTAGTGTATCTACGTGAACAAATTAAATATTGATAAGTAGATAAATTGTTTTAAAAAAATCTTGATAAATCGTTTTAAAAAAATGATAAAAACTATAGTATTTATTTGTTTGGTTTTGGGTATTCTTCCACTTAATAACATTTGTAGCACTACAATAATGGAAAAATATGGATACGCTAAATTACACTGTGTCGTACATTTCTCTCCCATGTTTCAACTTTCTGGAAACCGATGCGTGCATAGTTCCTTTGCATTCTAAATACTGTCGTAAAGCTCCATCGAAATTCGAAAAATACGTTTACGTGATGTTTCCGCCAGTAATCTCACTCACGTAAGAAAAATGGAAAAGAAAAAAAAAGGACGAACGTGGACGTGGGGGTGGATCTGGCCGACTCATGATCCTTATTTTTATTTTAAGAACGAGCTAAAGAAGGCTTGACGACCAGAGTTGCCCTCTCCGGATTTCCACGGAGGCATCCACAAAAAGCGTAGAAACCATCATTTTCCTTTGGTAGGAAAACTCGAGGCGCCTCAACTTCGTCAATCCTCGCCAAGTTAATCATCAATTCGGACCCAACAAACTTTCCTCCAAACTTGTAAGCTCCCCTTTCCTTCTCCTCTGATCATTGCCCACCCACCCAGTTGTAGGAACAAATCTTTCCTATCTAAGTGGCGACTCGTTGGCTCCAAATGCTGGTCTCTCCTTGCTTCCATGGCCTGAGTAACTTCTCTGATTCTGGACCAGTTCCTGAAATTTCTCCCTGGTTCTAGAAATTTCTCGCGTTTCTTCTTTCGATTTGGTGGTTTCACTGGTCCGAACCTGCATCGTGGTCGCGTAAAGGTTGGATTTTGGAGTCCATACTTGCTTCTTGGTGGATAAAGATAGGATTTTTGAACGATTTGTGGCAGTTTTCTTGGGGGGGGGGGGGGTCTGCTTGGGGACCTGTTGAGCTGAAGGTTGTATTTTGGGAGGAGTTTTTGTAAGACCGAACATGACGATTGGTTTGTCCATGCCCGGGAGTTCCGGGCTTCTGGACGCTGCGGGGAAGAGGGACATGAACTTCTTCAGCAACCGCTACGTGCTTGCACTAACCGGCGCTGCAGGAATCGGCGGATTCCTCTTCGGCTATGACACAGGTATAGATGGATGTATCCATCGTTTCTTTTGCAACATTTACTTGGGCATTCGATGCTGTGTGGCTATGTTACCCAGATACTCCGATACGGATACGGATACGCGATACCGCGATTCGCCATTGTCCTAAAAATACCGACATCGGCGACACGTGTGTGTATACACACACGCGCGCGCGCAAGATACTCAAGGTTGTCACGGCGGTCCGGCAAGTCGCGGTGAGACCTGGGTGCCTGGACGCCTAGTCGACAAGGCGCCCGCCATGGCGACAGTTAGACGATATAATAGCATAAATTATCTAAATAACTATGTCTTAGGAGGTCTAAATCAGAAGAAATTCATTGAGGAAGGGATTTATTCGTAATTTTCAAGAACTATAAGAACTAAATCACAAAAGACCAAAAATATCTCAGTCTATTTAGCCTAACCACCGGCCCGAGCCTGGCATTTGACCCGTTTCCCCCAAACCCACGGCGCTGCCTCGCTCGCGCCTCGCCTCCTCTCCGCCGCCCGCCTCATCTCGTCTCATCGTCGCATCCTCCCTCCGCCTCCTTCCATCGCCGCCTCCTCCTCCTCCCGCCACCTAGACTCCAGCCTGCGCCGCCTCCTCCGCCGCCTCCCTAGTCCCTCTCCGAGGTGACGACCGGGAGGCGACGGCGAGGCGAGGCGGCAAGGAGGCGATGGCGAGGCGACGGGCGACCCGAGGCGGAGAGACGAGCGACCGACAAGCGGAGGAGACGAGCAAGGCGCGGGAGCCGAGGCGACGGGCGAGGTGGCAAGGAGGCGCTGGGCTGCGGCGGCGGAGGCGGTGGCGGAGGCGAGGCGGGCGAAAGCAGAGGCCGAGCGAGGAGGCGAGCCGAGGATACCGGTGGAGGCGGCGCGGAGGGCGGGGTGGATGGGATCCGGATCGATGTGGTGGGCGGGGATTTTAGGGTAAAAGTATCGAGAAGTATCGGGAAGTATCGAGAAGTATCGGAATTATTTTCTTTTTGAATAATCATTAAATTCGGATACGCAGGGATACGTGATCGGCGCGTGATCGGGCAAGATCCGTATCCTATACAAGATCCGATATGCACGTGACTTTTGTGAAGTATCCGCGTAACGTAGCTGTGTGGCGGTTGTTGCGTGGAGCATGGTTGATGTTGCTAAAATTATTCGCCTCGTAGGAAGGGACAGATTTTGTGGTTGCTTTGGACTTGCTTTTGGGTTATTTTCACATGAAAACATTCGCTTGAAGTTTGGTTGGATTCGATGTTCTGAATTTTTTTTGTTAGGTCCTTATAGATGATGCAAATATATAAACTTTGCATTGAAATGGACTTTAGGAATATTGTAGACATGATTCAGAATAAGTTGTTAGCCCAAATATGCACAGCTAATGTTTGCGTGATGCCTTTTGAGTTTCTACCTAGTCTCCAACTAAACATTGTTGGAAAGCTTAGAGCTTGTGAGCTGAAAGAACAATACAATTTGCACGCTTGGCTAAGAAATTTCTTTTGTCAGGTGTCATATCTGGAGCCCTTCTGTATATTCGGGATGAATTTCCAGCAGTCAAAGACAATTACTTCTTACAGGTTCAGACTAATCAACCAATTACCGGTCATTAACAATATGATATTCCTTCCATAGCTACTGAGTTGGTTTCTTCCTCAGGAGACAGTTGTTAGCATGGCATTAGTTGGAGCCATGCTTGGTGCAGCTGGGGGCGGTTGGATAAATGATGCATGCGGTCGTAAGAAGTCTACTCTTCTTGCTGACATGATGTTCGCACTTGGTTCACTTGTTATGTGTGCTGCCAGCGGTCCTTACATTCTGATTCTTGGAAGGCTCCTTGTCGGGTTGGGTGTGGGTATAGCATCAGTCACGGCCCCAGTTTACATCGCTGAAGCTGCTCCTTCGGAAATTAGGGGAGGTTTGGTGTCAACTAATGTCCTCATGATTACTGGTGGCCAATTCTTCTCCTACTTGATCAATCTTGGCTTTACTGACGTAATATTCAACCCTGACTTAATCAGCATCCTCTTTTTAATTAGTCCTATACTTGGAATGGTTTTCAGCCATAGTCCCCTTCGCATAGAAACAACTGGAAATGGATGCATTTCAAGCTAGATGATGCCGCAATTGAAATTTATGTCGTGTTTGGGCAAAACAACTTATGTACAATTCTGAAGGATAATGCAACTATTTTTCATTTCAGTTGCTTTGCAAGCTCTAGCTATCTTGACGAATCTGAGTATATTAATGCATATGACTTTACATTGTACCAACACTGAAAATTTAAGATAATCCTCTTACCTATACTGATACTTGGGTGTGTTGCCCCTGCACAAGAACCATTTCGAAAGTTGCATCTGTCATGCTGTATTCAAGATGAACTCTCTTGAGAAAGCTTTTCACAGCATCGGTGACAAGTTCGTCCTAATCTTTACCCTTTTATGTATATATCTTTTATGGCATCAACATTCTTGTTGGTGCTAGTTAATTGCGTAACACTCTTTTCTATCAATGAACGAGAGCCGGCCCTCCCCTACCAGCAGCAATGGATTTATTACCAAGAAGGTGTTGTTTGGTGCTTAGCAACTTTGGTGTTGGTGAAATGCTCTATATTTCTCTGGAAGTTCTTTGTATTAGCTACATCAGTGCTATATATTTCTGTGAAATGCACACTTTACCATTGCTTGGCACACTATATGATTTCATGGCCTATTCA
This sequence comes from Bonia amplexicaulis, assembly GCA_036346245.1. Classification (NCBI taxonomy): domain Eukaryota; kingdom Viridiplantae; phylum Streptophyta; class Magnoliopsida; order Poales; family Poaceae; genus Bonia; species Bonia amplexicaulis. Next base: position 12,416,704 of record CM070745.1, on the reverse strand, counting down.
CTATTTGTTAAGTAAAAGTACCTGCATTAAAGAAAACAATGGCCAATAGGATTTTGGGCTTGTTCTTTTTGGCTTCGGCTTATAACTTTTGGGCTGTTTGTGTGAGAGCATACGAAGTAACAAAAACTCACGTGTGGTTTTGGCCGATATAAATGAAGTCGTTACAGTGTGTACTGCAATCAACTTGTAAACTTCACTTTGAAAAAACACTCCGTTTGAAAGCTAATTTATAGAAAAACCGAAAAGCAGCTTTTACAAGCTAAAAAGAAGATGTCCTTTAACTGTCAGTCTGTGATTATTGTTAAGTAAAAGTACCTGCATTAAAGAAAACAATATATATTATATAAGTATGAAACATTAAAAGGGGGGATATGGTCATATGGCACCATATTTGTTAAGAGAGTTCCAGTGAAGATATTCATAAGCTGTTGTTGTATCAATTGCAATAATATGCATGCTACATGTCATAGGTTCCTGGAACATGGCGCTGGATGCTCGGAGTTGCTGCTGTGCCTGCAGTTGTACAGTTTGTGCTGATGCTTTTTCTGCCAGAATCTCCCCGTTGGCTTTACTGGAAGGTTATCGACTTTTGGTCCAGTTATGTGTTATATCTTTGATTTACTATTCTGCTCTTATCTTAATTTTTCTTTACAGGATGAGAAGGCAAAAGCTATTGCTGTCCTGGAGAAGATTTATGACTCCGATCGGTTAGAGGAAGAGGTAGAGTTGCTTGCTTCATCTTCCATGCATGAATTCCAGTCTGACAGTACTAGGAGCTATTTGGACATCTTCAAGTCGAAGGAACTGAGGCTAGCTTTTTTTGCTGGAGCTGGTCTTCAGGTATGTTCAATCTGACAGTACTCATGATTATTCGTTTGATAAATGAGGATACTGCTTTTTTTTTTTGGCTTAAGGAGATAGTACCAATACATCTCCGGCCTCTGTTTTTTCAAACAGATAACCAAAGTTACAGCACAAAAAAAAGGCACAAAGCAACAGAGATACAGACATAACAGACTAAAGTATTTTCCTCGTTTCTGAGGGCCAAAAACTAAAGCTGAACTGCTAGCACTAAGATAAACAGCAGATTGAATAAGCAGCCTTGAACTTTCCCATCCTCCTCCTCTGAAGATGTTAGTAGCCACCATCGCCAACTTGTTGGCCCCTTGAACCACCAGCTCCCATCTGCCCTGTTTCTGCAAAAGAGACCAGGGACAAAGTGTTTCGTGTCATGTTTCAAAAGCTTCTTAGATTCAGTTATCGGTGACGCAGATAGGATACTTTGCTATGCGTCCTGTATGCAGGATACAATTTCATGCATGGCACTTTTTTCTAACGTGTGCGGATCAAACTATGCAGGCCTTCCAGCAATTTACTGGCATCAACACTGTCATGTACTACAGCCCCACCATTGTCCAGATGGCTGGGTTCACTTCCAACAAGCTGGCCTTGCTCCTTTCCCTCATCGTCGCTGCCATGAACGCCGCTGGAACCATTGTTGGAATCTACCTCATCGACCGCTGTGGCCGCCGCCGTCTGGCCCTTACAAGCTTGGCAGGCGTCGTGCTTTCCCTCGTCGTACTCGCGATGGCCTTCATACTGCAGTCATCACCCAGCCTGTGCGTGAGCGCACTCAACGGCGCCTGCCAGGGCGCGCTAGGATGGTTCGCAGTGGCAGGCCTCGCCCTGTACATCGCCTTCTTTTCCCCAGGCATGGGGCCAGTACCATGGGCTGTGAACTCCGAGATCTACCCCGAGGCCTACCGCGGACTGTGTGGGGGCATGTCGGCCACTGTCAACTGGGTTTCGAACCTGATCGTGGCGCAAACATTCCTCTCGATTGTGGGGCTGGTTGGGACCGGCCCGACGTTCCTGATCATTGCCGGGGTCGCGGTGCTGGCCTTCATCTTTGTGGCGCTGTACGTGCCGGAGACGAAGGGCCTGAGCTTTGAGCAGGTTGAGCTCCTATGGAAGGAGAGAGCATGGGGACACCAGGGCAGCTACCTGAGCCTTTTGCGTGCTGCTGCACCGTAGACCATCCGCCATCTCCCACTCTGCACGGAAGCGACAACGGCGGCGCCGCAATTAAGATGGCCACGCCAGCCGCCGCGCTCGCGTGCGTAGCTAGGAAGAAAGTTTTAAAAAGAGCTAGCTACTTGAAACTGTATTACGTGGTGGTGTCCGGACTCTAGGAAGATCGCCATTCTGTTGCCTGGTTGCGTATATTAATATTATCTCGTCATGGAAAAGTTCAGTGTTGAATGAAAGAAACTTCAGGGCGAATCTTGTACGTCAAATTAATTTCCGCATTGCCGGCGCAAACGTACAGTTTTCCGGTGCCCGATGTGCTGGGGAGACAAAAATTAAATTAAATTGTTTCTTTAGAGAAAATAGAAACGAAATTTCCGGACAAAATATCTCGATTGCTGGGTCAAGGATGTCAGCACGGCCGCATAATCTGAAAAGAGAACTTTTTTTATTGTGCGAGGAGACAATAGAACATGTTTGAATTTTGGCCTGTGTGGTGAACTGGTGATGATGGACGCAGGGAGAAGAACACACCGAGAAGCTCATTTTCCCTGTCAGGGCTGAAGAAGGGCTGGCTATATGTCAGTTGGCGGTTCGTGGGAATTTTCTTCAACAGCCGACCAACAGCGTCTGATATTGATTTCAATGGCTATGCTGATTTTAGTGTTGTACGTTCTCTTATTGCTGTTGATGTGGCCTTTTAGCACTAGTTGATGATAGGAATTCGGATGCATTGTTTTGTATGTTGGGATACAGGTAGATTATATTAGCGTAAATTAAAATTTTACCATGTAAACCAGAAAACTATGCGAGTAAGAGATCATGTATTGTTACCACTAGATGCGCAGTGCAGTGGAAGAAGAGTTGAAGCAGTTTGTTTCAACATAGCACACATTGTTATAGTAGAAGTAGTCGATTGTTCACGAGCATTAGTCGATCTTCACGAGCCAACCGTCTTCTCCTTGTGATCGTCCTTATTAGCATAATAGTCGCAGTGATGCATCTACCAAGTCCACACGTCCAAGAATGAAACACCGTATGTCGGTATGCTAGCACTATTACACACGCTAGGAGTTTTGAGAGGTGGTAGCTAGAGTTTCGATAGGTGTGTCTTGAGATTTCCTCTGATGATCCCTAAGCCGCACGACTCACTTAGTATATTGCCTCCAATCGGATCATTCTCTGATACAATTAGAGATTATATCCAACTCAGAGAGCTTTCGATCGGATTCTTATCCAATACAAGTAGAGATCGTATTCCACTCGGAGTATATCATCTGGACCCTTAGGGCCTATTTGGTAGAGCTCCAAATTCTTATTTTCTAGTTTCTGCTTCGGATTATCTGAGAATCACTTATATGAGAATCTGAAACTGCCTTAGAAAAGCGTTTGGCTAGTATGTTGGCTCCAGAAACATAAATGGGGGTTTAGAGGCAAATAGACCATGCTACCCCTAGTTACAACACTTCATCTTTATTTGTGTCTTATTTCTCTGTATTTGTAAACAGTTGATGATATTTTTTGTCCAAATTTTGTAAGAGCTGTGTATGTAACAAGCTGACCAATCTTTGTACTTGTATCCATGTACAACAAATTCATATATACATATATCAACAAATGTAAGTACAAATTTTTGCGTCATGCGTTTGTGATATCTGATTCCTCGACGACCAACAAATTCCCAACATGCCATGTATGTCAGGTTCAAGCAAGAGAGAACAAACAAATAAGAAAAACAACAAATTGTGAAATCTTCATTCAGCATCCAAAAAAGCCACAGTGAACTGCATCTGTTCACTGTTGAAAACAACAAACCGTGTACTGCCTCATTCAATAACCAGCAGAAGAGAAGACAGTTAGCACATAAGCTTCATTCAACATCCAAAAAGCTACGACATTAACATATAAGCTCATCGAAGCCACAGTGTTTTATTAGCATGACTATAGAAATAGAGAATTTTTTAACTATTGTTGTACTGCAAACAATTCCCCTTTGCCTAAGATGTCGGATTTGACTAACTTTCTGCAATTGTCTTTGCAAATCATTATGAAACCTATTTATAGCTCTATCACTCGATTGTGACGCTAACACATCCGATGCATCATGAGAAATGACATATCTTGTATATCTCAATGGTATTAGATGATTAATGATAACCGGATAAGTAAACTTTGTTTTAAAACTTATCTTAGAGTATACAAGTGTTGTGTACACGATGTATATTCGTAAACAAATTTTCTATCTCATTATTTATTGATATTATCATGAATTACCAAAAAATGAGATTGTAGAATATAATCCCTTCATTATGGGTTAATGGTGAAGTTTGGTAATTAATGACAATTATTTTGTGGACTAACATTTTGATGAGTTAGATAAATAGGTTATGTTCCACAAATGAAGAAGACTTAGGATGACTTCATGTGTTGAAGATCATCAAGTCAAGTGGTGGATGCATCATGAGTTGATACATATCCAAGAGGAGATGATCATGTGTTGATTATCAAGCCAAGTAAAAATCCATCATGTATTGTTGGAGTTGAAGTAAATGATGCATCATGAGTTGATGCATGTCAAGACTATAACTCAAGGCAAATGTATGGTTAGGTAGGGCTAATGATGTGTTTCTAGTCTTTTACCGATCTTGGTGTTTGGTTGGAAGATCAGGTTGCTAGTATAGGTTACCGCACTATTGAGAGAAGTCATGTCTATTAGTTTGAGTCTCATCATGTGTTTTGATAGCTCAACCTTATTTGCTTTAGCTCTTCTTGGCATGAGACTTGTTTTTGCGAATGTGTTTTGCAAATAGTTATGGCTCATATGTTGAATCCTTGTAACATGGAACTATACATTGCAAATATGTTTTGCAAGTGTTTGAAGTCTATGTTTCCATTATTTGTAGTATGAGGTTTATATTTGAAATTGTGTTTTGCAAATGGTTGAATATATATATATATATATATATATATATATATATATATATATATATATATATATATATATATATATATATATATGTGTTATGATTTTAAAAGTGTACAAATGTGTTTTGCAACTTGTTGGGAATCATAAATAATCCTTGTGTACATAATACTATAGTTTACAAATGTATTTTGTAAAATTTGTTGAAGTATATATGCACTTCTTAGGAAAATCAGAACTACCTGCGGTACTACCATTGAACAGATTTACCGGCGTTGTAATCACAGAACTACCACGTCTATTGGTGGTCGAAAGACCTATGTGGTTGAGAACCATTGTGGTCGAACCAGTATGGTCAAAGATCTGTGTAGTCGAATATCAATGTGGTCGGGAACTAGTATGGTCGAAACCGATGTAGTCGAACTAACGAGGTTGAAGATCTATGTGATCGATGACATGTGTGGACGAAGATCGACATGGTCGAAACCAACATGATCGGAACCAATATGGTCAAGATCTGTGTGATCGAAACCAGTGTGGTCAGAATTGACGTGGTTGAGATCTGTGTGATCGAAACATGGTAGCGTGGTCGGTGGTCGAAACCGACGTGGTCGAGATCTGTGTGATCGAAACCAGGGTGGTTGAACTGGCGTGGTTGAAACCGACATGGTCGAGACCTGTGTGGTCGAAATCGACGTGGTCAAAGTGACGTGATTGATACAACGTGGTCAAAGATCGACGTGGTGGTCGGAGATCTCTGTGATCAAAGATTGACGTGGTCGAAGATCGACATAGTAGAAGCCTCTATAGTTGAAACCAATGTAGTCGAAGACCAGCATGGTCAGAGATCTGTGTGGTCGAACCGGACAACGTGGTCTGAGGCCAACATTGTCGGAGATCAGTGAAGTCGGAGACCTGTGTGGTCGATTTGGACAACGTAGTCGAAGATCAACGTGGTCGGAGACCTGAGTGGTCGAACCATCCGACGTGGTCAGGGACCAGTGTAGTCGGTGATCGGTACTTTCGACCAACTATGTGTGAGCGGTCCGATTAGCGAGTGGTAATACCGACTCTATGTGAGCAATACTTTCAAGTTTCAGAACGACCGGCTTGTATAGTGGTACGTTTTTACCATAGAGACATATGTGTGGAGTCTTCTCATCTTCGAGGAAATCGGTAGTTCCGCTCGAGTGCTATGGTATTTCCGATGATCGGTAGTACAAGAACTTTGCACGTTGGAACTATCAAATTTGCTTGCAACAGCTAGTTTTCTAACTGTTGTAGAGGGGAGCAGAAGTACCGGTCGTAAGCAATCTTACTTAATCTTGAAAAATGTCTAAACTTTGACATAGATTTTTGCAATCTTTAGTTGGAATAGGTTCCTGATACCTTAAGTAATGTGTGTGTGCGCAAAATTTTTATATCATTTGGACTTGTATTTTAGGAGTTGCACTAAAAGTTGGATTGTATCGAATTTATTTTCAATTTCTGGAACAGGGAGCAGTTTGACCGCCACCCCTAGTGGTAAGACTGCTGGGGCACCCTAGTCAGACTGGCATTAAAGGAGAGGTCTGGCCTCTAGGGTTGCTTGCCTCTCCAATTTTGATTTCTTGAGCGAATTGTTTTGGGTTTTGGTTATTGATCCTAATCTCAATAACTTTGTAGTTATTTATGTGAAGAATCAAGAATACTTAGAAAAAAATTTAATCAGCACCATTCACCTCTTCTGTTGCCTTTCAATCCTACATTTGCCTCTTGGTATATTCAATTATCTTCAAGATTCCTGGTATGATCCCAGGAAATTATTCTCTACATTTTCTATTGCTCTTTTATAGATGACAACAAGTTCTGTTAGTTCAATAAATGGACAGAGAAATGAAAAATACTAGAATCGTGGAAAAGGGAGAGATTATCTTAAGTTTTCAGTGTCGAAAGCTGAAGTTGCTGAACTAACTTTCCAAACGTCATATGTGGTTGGGATGCACGCAAAACAAATGTAGGTTTATATAACTGAAGGAGAACAATAATTGTGTTTGCCGGTCATGTTAGGTGTGAATGGGCATTAAACTTACCTAACTAAGGCAGTGATAGGCTTCTAAAATATGTGAGCAGACACCAAAATATAAAAAGACTGGTTTACAACTTGTAATACGCAACGACAAGGAAAGAATACACTATAAGCCGTCCGGTTTTTCGCAACCGCTATAGTATCTAACTTTTAAACGGAGTATTTTCTCAAAACATGGCCTATAAGTTAAATGTAGTACACGTTAAAAGCTTAACATCTGTATCAGCCAAAATCGCAAATGAGTATCGATCTCTCTGTAATCTGTATCGCAATCAGCCAAAATTCAAAAATTTCAGCTAAAAGCCATAAGCCGCAGCTAAAAAGAACAGACCCTATAAAAAATGACTTCTGTTTGGGTGTAGATGACCCAGTAGTTAATGTTCATTTCTAGTTTTTGCATCTCCTTGTTTTCGTGTAGTGGTTTGTGACTAAGACTACCATTAGCGTCCTTCTGTTTAATTACACAAAGTGTTAACTGGTTTAGGCTGTAGCATTCTGCTAAATATGTTACTTCTTTGAAAGCTATTATGAGAGTAGCTCTGTTTCAAATGGACTATTTGCATTTTTATTTCTCCTTTGAACTCATTGCATACATGGGAGAACAAATTCAAATGAAATGGACATAAATAATGAGGAATACATTATACCTATTGGAACAATCTGTTTGATATGAACTGCACAGGCCAAGCGCGGATGTCTACGGCTCGAATGATAACCACCATTCTTGCACAATCCATCGGCACTAAATGTATAGTTAGTTCCAAGAATCACTATCTTAGGCTACATGAGCTAAAGCGTACGAAGATACACAGCTGCACGGTCCTGCTTTCTTTTTTGGCAAAATTCTCGATGCCTCCCACCTCAATCTGGGCCAAGGTTCTAAATAGCGGATAACGGGTTTATAGTGGATTGGCTCTGATGTAGTAGATATCAGATAACGGATGCTATATTTTCATAACATTCTAAATAATAGTGATAATTTTGAGTTTTAGATGATGTCTTGTACTAAACTAACATGAAATAGATACCATGTACCAAATTATAGCATAAAGAGTATATATATTGTAACAAATTTGCATATATGACTAATAATGCTGCAACCATTATATGGTTCACTACCATCACAATAGCATTCACTATCTTCACTTTAGCAGCTGCTATATTTTAATTTGCTATTTTAAACCGCTACGCAGCCAAGATTCATCGCAGTAGCATTTACTATCTTCACTATAGCGATCGCTATATTCCAATTAGCTGTTTTGATCTGCTACATAGCCCAGACCCCGCTACCGCAGATTCGTCAGGACCCGCGCCTCCACACCTAATCTGCTATACCCCTCTTCCTTCCGACTGCCGCATTTTGTGGCCACGTCGTCGACGGTGGCGGCGTGGAGGTCTCCAGCGGGACGTTGCCAAAAATAACCTAGGAGGCCAGGGCGCCCAGATTGAGGCGGAGATACGCAAGCCGCAGAGAGCATTTTGCCAAAAAGAACCTAGGAGGCCAGGGCAGTGTTGTGAAGGTACCTTTATGCCAGGGCAGGGCAGGCTTCGTCGTTTCGACTTCACGTTACTTCTGATTTATTTTTATTATTTATAAATTTTATTTTTTTCTAAATTTTTGTCTTTTTTGAGTATTTTTGTCGGTTCTTTTTTTTTGTATTCGTTTGTGTTATCCGTGATGAGCTAGTATATTTTTTCTATTTTTAATTTTTTAAATTTAATTACGTCAAATAGATCACCTTCATCTACAATGAAATTTTAACCGCTATAGTGCAATTTTAGCTATAAGCTACAACTCGGGACAGCATGTAAGCATGCAGTCTAATACAGTGATTCTTCAAATTATGCATGTATTGATGATGGATTGTGCAAGAACCGTGGTTATCATTTGAGTAGCAAGCATCCGCGTTTGCCATTTCGGCGATTCTTTTTGTGTGTGGTGTCTGCAGATAGCCAGACACACAGTCCAATATGTGCTCCTCAATCTCTGTCCATGTCATTGGACTCCATTCTTCAATGTGTTCTTCAGTGAGTTCAGAGGGTAACAAAATGTAAACTTTGGGCCCGAAACTGTTCTTGGATGATTAGAATTTATAACAGTACAATTTTTTTGCAATTGTTTATACATTTTCTGTGTGAACTGTAGGTACCATAATGTGACATGCCTGATGTGCCTGGACACATCCTGGTTACTGAAGTGCTGGGAAACACATGTCATAAATAATGCGGAATGAGCATGTTTGCATATTTAATTTTAGCTATATTAAACATATATTCAATATATTTCTAGCATAACATGAATGACATAAATTGCATATAATCATGTAATTCCATCTTGCTATTCATATACATGTAAATATTCAATGAATATGATCACAAAACTGGTGAAAATAACATGTCATGCAGTCCTTTGAGCAGAAAAACAATTAAATCTAGCATATGACAAAGTAATTGTTTTAAGTTTGCTCTCAGAACAGAGTTGCTCAAGATTTTTAAACTTGACCTTCTCATGTCAGTGTCGAATCTTCACAAATGATCTGAAAACTAGTGATCAAGATTTGAGCTCTAAATCATGTTTCCACTATCATAAACTTGCATATCCAGTGAACAACAGTTTATAGATTTTTGGAACAAATGTTGACAGGCAATGAATTAACTAGCAGTAACCTGTCAGTAGACCAGAACGCAGTCTCAAAAGACAAACAGAGTAAGAGCAATCACTCCTAGGCTGAACTACTCAAGAACATCTACTGCACAGAAAATAATTTCAATTGCTAATCAACAAACCTGATCAGCCAAAAGTATTAACTACGGTTCAGACAGTGAAAAACAAACTTATAGAGCTCAAACCTAATTCAGATAGCTAGATCGATCTCAGCATTCGACTAGTTCATCACAGAGCATACGTTCTGAGCCCACAAGTAAATATAGCATTCCAAGTATTTGAACTTTAAAACAAAATTAAAGAATAAATACAACTGCTACTATTTGAAGAAGAATCAAAATACTCACGGAGCAGACATCACTTGAAGCCGTCCAAAAGCAACTCAAGAAGGTGAAGAACAAGAAAACCAGGGCAAGGCACACTCACGACGCTGACCCAGAAAATCTAGCAACCCCTTGTGCCGCTCGCAGTAGAGAAGTGAGGTAGACAAAGATACAATGCCCACTCCAACCTCGGTTGCTGAAGCCGGAGACGAAGGTCAGGGTGATGCCACACAAGATCACAAAGAATGCAATCGGCCGGATGCACTCAAACAACAATGGAGATTGCCACTGCCTTTTCCTCCCTCGGGTCAACTTCCACCTTCTGATTTCCCTTCAAACCCCACCAAATCTCTAGGGTTCACCCGAAAATCAAAGGCAAAAGCTCCAATCGGTGACGACGCAGAAGCACCAGCACCCGCACACCCGAAGACCAGAGAGGAATAAGACCAAAGAGGAGCAAATCGGGATTGGAAGAAAGCCACACCCGCGCGGTGGAAGAACTCGGCTTTTGAAGAGGAGGCGGGAGGTTGCGGAGAGGTGACGCGAGCGGCCGGCTCCGAGGAACCCGGGCCATCCCGCCCCTCCGTCGCCGCCACCCATTCTCCGCTCCCCACACGCGCCGCCGAAATCGCCGGATCTGGGCGAAGCCGAAACGGCCGCACGGGCCTCCGCCCACACACACGCACGGTACACGCACGACAATCTCCTCCCCCTTATCTCCTCGCGTGGCTCACCGATAGGTAGGCCCTGCTGGTATTTTTTTTCTTTCTCAATTAGGAAATTACCAAAATGCTCTCGTGGTGACCAACAGCACAAGGGATTGATTATTGGTCGCCTACTGACTTGAGAATGATGGCATACTGACTTGCGACTCCTATACCGCATCATACATGTGCCCGGATTTTTTTTACTTCAATGAATGCCTGTGATAGTCTGCCGATTTCAGCCAGCGAAGTAGAAAGTCAACTGTAGTGCTGGTAGTTGGTACTATTTGGAGCTTGCATTCGCGATAGGCGATGACGCGATGGCATAAAATAGGCAAGAGTAATTAATTTTTCGCTTTCAAAAATAGAGAGCATTGATTCTTTATGTAGTTGTAATCACTCCATTGACTTTGGATATCCGTCTGCCGATTTATACCCCCCTGTTGTGAGGGGCGTAACGGGCAGGCAGTAGTCAAGAGGAAGAAGACATAAACTCGCCAGTAGCAGCATGGCAATTGGAGGCTTTGTGGACTGGAGAGGAAACCCCATCAATAGAGGCGTTCATGGAGGAGTCAGAGCAGCATGGTTTATATACTGTGAGTATACGCTCAGTTCCTTGTTTGATCTATCTTGCCTGAATTGCGCATGCAGTTGCTTTTCATTTGTAGACATGTTCACATCTGTCGGTATATATACAACATATTTACTGTTTTTGTTTTCAAGCTTCCATTCTGATTTCAGAACATTTAAAACATTTTTTTTATACCTTGTTTCCCGTTACAGTTCTGACAGTGGTAACCAACGTGGTGAATGTTCCAAACCTGCTGAATTTGGTTACCTACCTCAATGGAACAATGCATATGGGAGTCTCGACCTCTGCAACTACGGTCACTAATCTTTTTGGTGCCACGGCCGGGTTTACTCTGATAGGAGCTTTCATCTCAGACTCTTACATCACCCGTTCTAGAACTATACTCCTCTTTGGTCCATTGGAGTTCCTGGTAATTTGCTTCTAGGTCTATTCAATTATCTACAGGGCACCTAATATGATCCCAGGAACCTATTCTTTCACATACTCTGCTGCTACTTACTACTTGACAACCTACCAATAATACTTGTTGCGGTTTTACCAATTATATAAGTGAATAAAAATCCTAGTAAGTAGTATGCTGCCGCTTATGTTTTAGTATACTCTTTCTAGTTATGATCTCACTAATATTGAGGGAAAGCGGCTGAGTTTGCAGTGTCGAAAGGTGGAGTTGCTGTACTACTACTCCAAATCGCAAGTGTAGTTGGAATACGCGCAAAACAAATTTGAGTTTATATAATTTCGAGAACAGTAATTATGTTTGTTTGGATCTGGTGGTTAATGGTTAGGTAAGAAGTACGTTACCCTGGTACGGAACTAAAATCGATGTATCTATATCGGATACTGTCCTGATATGACTGGATATGTATCATCAGTGATTATCCTGTTTTTCAAAAAGAAAGTAATTTATGATACTTCTTGGATACTTCCACGATACTTCTAAACTCTAAGGACATGTTTGGTTCGGATGCGACTTATAGTTTTTGGCTGAAATTTTTGAATTTTAGCTGTTTACGACAGAGATTACGGAGAGATAGATACTCGCTTGCGATTTTGGTTAATACAGATGTTAGGCTTTTATCGTGTACTATAATTAACTTGTAGACCCTGTCTTAAGAAAATACCTCATTTAAAAGTTAAATACTGTAGTAAAAACTAAAAGCTGTTAGGTTCAGTCGAAAAGAATAGAACCTAGCACGCCTTGTTCCACTCAAGAACACACGCTTGATCTATTTATCTCTCCCCTTACCTTCTCTTGCCAACACACTGGCCACCGCTGATCCCGTCTACCCACCGCCGCCCCCCTTCCCTCCCACCAAATCCTACTCTCCACACTGGCGCTCAAGCCCCACACGACACTGCCCTTTCTCCAGCTCGGCCTCTTCTCCCTTTTTCCCTAATCTGCCATTATTCTTCTCTCCCTTCTCACTTCTTGTTCTCACTCCTCGCATCTTATGTTAATGGATTTGGAAGAAGAGGAGGTGGAGGAATAGAGGAGATGAGCTGAAGTAGAATTTTGAGGAGCAGGGAGGAAGACATGATAAGATAAGAGAGGAGTTTAACTAGTTTACTTAACTAGTTTGAACAATTTTGAACTGAAATTCAAATTGTAGATGCTTTTCTATAATAGTTTGATTGTAGGTATGTGCTAATTATATATATAAATCAGCAAAGCATGTGATTTAAATTCGCTCAAAACTTTGAATTCGAGTATATTTTTTTAAAGGTATATGTTTCATTTGAATTGTTATAGATGGGTATATACCTTCAAACCGATATTTTCAAAAAATATGCCCTAATTTGGGTTGAATTCGCACATTTAAAATCGTGACGCTCAAATAACATGGTATCCCATTTCAGTGTCCGATATGTATGTACGTACGTACATACATACGTATGTTTTGGGAAAATAACGTATCGGTGTATCACATATCAGGGTATCCGGGCAACATATAGTCGGAATGGAGTTCAATTCCTAACTAAAACAGTGATAGGCTACGGAGATTAAAAACTCTGCCTTACAACTTGTTTGACTTGTGACAAGGAAAGAATACCTACTACGACATAACCTTGATCATGAAGTCAACTTAGTTCAGATATAAAAGAGCTGTTCGGGTGTAAAAGGCCAACTTACCCTTGTTTGGCTGTAGCTAGCTAAGATCCTTCAGACCATTTACATATAGAAAATCATGGCTAGTTTAGGGCTTTAGGTTGCAAATTTCTACACGAATTCCTCTCAGAATATCTGAAAGCCAGAAAAAATCTAGTCCCTGGTTTCAAACAGTTTTAAGTTTTAACGACAATGTAGTTCAGACTGTATCAAGGGTTCGACCCTACGCCAATTATTGTATAACTAATCATGCATTTGTGCAGGGGTTTGGATTGCTCGCGCTGCAAGCGTACCTTCCCTCACTCCATCCTCCACCTTGCAACGTTGAAGCAGAGCTAAGCAACTGCAAAGAGGTCCATGGCTGGAACGCTGCCCTATTGTACGCAGCCTTGTATATCAGTGCCTTTGGTGAAGGAGGCATGCGTGCTTGCCTGCCATCCCTTGGAGCAGACCAGTTCGACCATGAAGATCCCTCTGAGTCCCGCCAACAGTCCAGCTTCTTTAACTGGTATACCTTCGGAATCTCCTTTGGAGGTTTTGTAGGACTGATTCTCATAGTGTGGCTCGAGAACTACAAGGGGTGGGACGTCGGACTTGGGGTGTGTGCCGTCCTAATTTTGCTTGGATTGCTCGTAGTTGCCGCTGGTCTCCCTTTCTACCGCAACCAAATCCCAGAAGGAAGCCCTATAACTCGAATACTTCAGGTTGTGCTTGGTCTTGGTTCAAAACGCAAAAGTGTCATCTCAATTCTTAACAAATGTGTTGTTAATACGAGTTAGCTATAATCTTGGCTCTCCCAGGTTCTTGTGGCTGCATTCAGGAACTGGAGGCTTGAACTTCCTGAGAAGCTGGAAGAGGCACAGGAAAGCGCTACCGGGCCAGGCTCTATTGAAGTACCCCGACAAACGAATAGTCTGAAGTAAGATTCAGTAAAGCAATACCATTTTCTGTGCGGACTACTTGGTATGGAGAGTAGAGAGATTAGAGAGCATTACCCTTTATGTTTAGTTGCATTGCCTATTGTAATTCATGCATGCATCTTGCCAGATTCCTCAACAAAGCTTGCATCAACCGTGGCAAAGACGGAGCCTGGTCAGTTTGCAGTGCGATGAAGGTGGAGGAGACGAAGATCGTGCTCCGTATGCTTCCTCTCTTTGCCAGCTCCATGATCGGATACGTATCGAACACTATCCTCTTCACATTCACTGTGCAGCAAGGTGGCATGACAAACACAAGGCTGGGCAAGATCCATATTTCCCCCGCGACGCTCTTTACCATCCCAATCACATTCCAGATGGTAATGCTCCCCATCTACGACAGTTTCCTCGTGCCGTTCCTGCGCAAGCGCACGGGCTACGTCAGTGGCATCACTCATTTGCAGCGCGTCGGCATAGGCTTCGCCTCCATGATTCTTGCGTCGGTTATCGCGGCGGTTATCGAGAGAAGGAGAAAGGAAGCTGAAGTGCAGATGTCCCTGTTCTGGCTTGCACCTCAGTTCTTCCTGCTTGGCGTGTCAGATGTGACATCATTCCCCGGGCTCCTCGAGTTCTTCAGCAGTGAGGCGCCACGGGGCATGAAGTCCATTGCTGCGGCCTTGTTCTGGTGTGACCTAGGTCTCGCGTCATTGGTGGCCACGCTCCTGGTGGACATTGTGAACATGGCGACAAGGCATGGGCACCAGGGAGGCTGGCTCGAGGGTACAGGCTTGAATAACACGCATCTTGACCTGTTCTACTGGGTTGTGGCTGTTGTCGGATTGCTCGGCTTCTTGAATTACCTGTACTGGGCCAAGAAGTATGAATACCGGCAAAATCCACGCATTGTTGAGCCATCGATTAATCAGGATTCGTCTTGAAATATCGCATTTGCATGGTTGTTTACTTCAGAAAAGAGAAGGATGCTGTCTGCTTCACCGTGCCATGGATTAGTCAAGTTTGCAAAGCAATGCCGCAAGCCAGTACCAGTATTCTGTTCTGTTGTCACAAGCTGATTGTACCCAGCTAATTGGTTGGATTCTCTCATCCTTGATATTTGTGATTTCCCATTTGTGATAACCTACATTTGTGAATTCGCCAAAAATAAAAGGGAGATTTGATTATTTGCCCCATCTTTTTTTGCCACTTGATAAAATGCCCCGTGATGTCTCACTGATATGCAGGGTCAGGACTCGTATGTCAGTGAGACATCATTTGCCATAAGTGTGTAACATGGATAGTTCTCCAGGGGCAAAGTAACATGTAGGCAGTGGCTTAGCTAGAAAATTTGTGTTGGGTGCACTATTGATGTTTAAATATGGGGCTGTTAAGTGATTATCACCTACTTTCTCCGTTCTTTTTAAGTGATGTCCTAGAATCCGTGCCATCAAACTTTCTACAATTTGACTACTAATATGTTTAAAGCTATCTAGATTAGCTATATAAAATATAATTAGATTTGTTGTTAAAAATACTTTCATAATGTTGTAATTTATTGGTATATAATAAGACAAAGTTATAAATAGTAACAATCAAACTCACAGCTCGTAGATCATAAAAATAAAAAATCACTGGAAAAAGAAAAGATGGAGTAATAAAATGTTAGCACTGGGGTAAACCATGTATTATAAATATTGTATTCACATAGTACCTTAACGTTACTATATAATTAGCTGGGTTTTCTTCTCAATCAATTGGCTACTTTACATGTTTAGTTGTGCAAATAACTTAATTTTATGGCGTGATAACGATAACAAATACTAACATTGACAAATAAATTCTATAGATTTTTATTAGTACACTACATAACTCGTATGACAGTTTGTAAACCCTACCACTTGAAATGCATGTACGGTTTTTAGTACATCTATATTTAGTATGGTAGTACTGATGTGGCACATTAACGTCACATATGGCTTCAAAATTTGTAAGTAAAATATCTCATATAAGAAACCTCATATTAGTTTTGAATCATCTTTACTATTCTAAAAGAAGGAGTTGGTGGTTGGTGCGGCCTCTCCCAC
The DNA here is from genome assembly GCA_036346245.1 of Bonia amplexicaulis. NCBI lineage: Eukaryota > Viridiplantae > Streptophyta > Magnoliopsida > Poales > Poaceae > Bonia > Bonia amplexicaulis. The sequence goes on along the minus strand of CM070745.1, from coordinate 12,400,296 downwards.
CCTTCCCACCTCTCTTGACAAAAAAGATACTTTGTCTGACGTGTGGGCGCACCCACCCCTCCCACGCCCGTTCACCTTGCCTCCTCCACCCCACGAACTGTGCGCTCCTCCCCGATTTCTCCCTCGCCTCCTCCCTTCCTCCTCCTCCGCCTCCTCCCGCCTTCGCCGCCCGCCGCCTCCCCTCCCCCCCCGCCGCCGCCTCCTCCCCACCCCGCCCGCCGTCGCCTCCTCTTTCCCCGCTCCTCCGATCCGCCTCGCCTCCTCCTTCCCACCCTGCCGCCTCCTCCTCCCCCCTCCTCCGATCCGCCTCGCCTCCTCCTCCCCATCCCGCCGCCTCCTCCTCCTCCCCGCTCCTCCCTTCCCCACGCAACCGCCCCCGAAAAACCTCCTCTGCCGCAACACCGCCCGCCTCCTCTCCGCCGCCCCCCCCGCCGCCGCCGCCCACCAAACCCTAGATCTAGAGGCGGCGGATCTCTCTCCGCCTCGGGCTGTTTCATCTTGCGCACGGGACTTGCCCATCAGTGGCGGCGTCCTCTGCGGCGTGCCCCCCGACGTCGAGGTTGAGGTCTACCGTGGCAGCCCCGAGCCCCAAGCTTCCTGGCTGTAGCTCACAATTTTTAATGTTTAGATGAAATTATGAAAATCCGCTCCATTTTTTGGCTGGAGATGGGGCTCCATCGGGGCTACGACGGCTACGTTGATGTTGGTTTCGCCAATCTTTTATTTATATTGCCCTTTATGTTCTTTCCGTTTGCTTATCATTTTTGTATCCTTTTCAGGCTAGGTTTTGCAGCCGTTGTGCTTTGTTTTGGTTGGCTTCGTGCTACCTGCAATGTGTATTTCTAGGCGTGAGGCAAGGTTTGGTTATAGGCATGTCGGTTGCGTGTGCTGCAGCCACTGGGGAGCTATTCAGCGATGCTCTTATTTCAAGTCACTTAATACGTTGCTGGTTATGTGGAGGCTTTGTTCTATGGTTTTTCTAGCTATACTACCTTCCCAATAGTGGAATAAGCATCTTGGTAAGAGGCGATCGAGAATCGATTGTTCCTTCTAGGTAAGTCCTTCATCTAGAACCAAAGTCGTTTGTGTGAATGCAGGAAGCTAATTTTTTTATTTGGCCTTGCATTTTTCAGTTAAAATATTTCATGCAGGCATTGGAGAGTCATGCATTTTTGTCGATCTTTTATCTTGAGAGAAATTAGTCTGCATATTGTTTCAGATAAGCTGATAATTTCAGTAGTTTCTACATTGTTGATTGCTCATATCTAGATATGGGTCATGTGGTTAGCTTTCATATTTCCCTTTTCTTTAGGGACTACCTGAATGCCCGTGCATTGCTACAGATTTTAAAATTTGATCACACTATATGTTCTGATTACGGGTGGTAAAATTTTTAGAACATGCATACAAATATGTTCTAAAATTTTTTAAAATCCGTAGCAACGCACGAGCATTCAGCTAGTTACATTCAAAGTGATGGTCATGATAGCTCAAACAAATAAAGAATCAGATACTTAATTTTTGAGTTAAAAACTAAAGAAGCTCCTAATAGCTAAATAAAATAAAACATGGGAACTACATCTTGGTGGCATGGTAGAGTTGTGAGTATACAAAGAAGACTCACATGCGCGCGCGCACACACACACAAGTGCACTCTCTTAGCACACGCCTAGAAAGATGCAAGTTAGGATAAATCTGCAATCTTACAAAATTTCTATTGAAAGCACCAAGATTTAAACCTTGGTAGGTTTGAGTCGTACACTCACAACTCTACCACGCCACCAAAATGTAGTTCCCATACTTTATTTTATTTAGATACGAGAAAAAATAGATGTCTCGCTGTCTACAAAATCTAAACAGAGGGCATGTAATATAATTTGCATCTAATTTCCTTAAGCATTACTAAATTGCAATGAAGTCTAAATTCAATTAGAACATATAGCAAGAAAGGATATATAGATAATTTGCAAAAAATTTGGGGGTGCCCGTGCATATCTGGCACCCTAGTTGGCTCTGCCCATGCATGTACGGACAAGTGTTTACATCTGTAGACAGTCGAGTTGTCAGCTCAACTATATTTCAGCATTGAGACTTTCCCCAATGCTTGGAAACTTATGGTAGTCACTCATTAGTTACAATCCAATGATTCACGATAAATGGTACCTATGGAAAGGTACTTAAGTTGTGGGCTAGATATTAACTTAAAGATTGATTGGAAGGTTAGATTACTAATTTCATATACGTATGAAATTAAAAGTAAGGGATCAAACAAAACATCCTTCCAATTGTAACCGCAAACCCTTGAGCTTATCTTTCCAGTTAATGCAACATGCAAAATATATACAACCAAAATATTGATCCTAAAACTAGGATCAAACAATAAATCTATATGTACACAAGCAACGGCACTCATATCGTGCCCACACTCAGATAACTTAGCTCAAACAAACGCACATTCAAATAACTTCTCGGCCGATTAGATCGTCAACCAAAAGCCAGTCTGACCGCTGCCTACCACAGCCAGTTTGATCGTCAGCCCTAGGTCAATCACATCGCTGGCAACACAAAGTAGCTGAAAAATTGCAAGCTCTTAAAAATAAAAGTCAAACTTCACAAACTCTCTTTATAAAAATTAATTACTCATTACAATCATAGATGATCATAGTCTCATACAATCAAACCCACATGTGGTCATATGGGGACATGGGGCACTTTTCGTATTGACCTTGCTGAGTTTACTGCGTGGCGGACGGTTAAATGCTATGGCCAACTCGTACTTTTCTAAATTGGGATCCGTAGTACACAGTACAACAGTTGCTGGTAAAAGAGCTTAGACAAGTCTTGCCATACTATCATACAACGAATGACGACTCTAAACGAATTAGGGTCTACAAGAAATTGAGAATTTGGATTACCAATTCCATGTGTTGAATTTGCATGGCAAAACTCCCACATGATCACACTGACGATTGATTGTACACATACTTTAGGTCCCATTATCTGCAAAGAGAATACGAGAAAAAAGAACCGACAAAAACTCAAAAAATCAAAATTGAAAAAGCGAAATTATGAATAGCAAAATAAGTTTAGAGCCATTCTAAAGCTTAAACACCACAAACGAGGCATAAAATAAGGCCTTACGAAATTAGGGTAACGCCATCCGCTATTTTCTTCTTACCTAATTTTTAACTTGTTAAAGTTGTAAAAGTTTGACTGTATATAACCTAAAACAATATGTAGGATAGAACGGAGGGACGGAGTAGTTAATGAGCCTCTCCTGAATCTTGGCAGACCGTTTGCATCAGCTCCTCTGTTTTCTTCGCTCTAATTTGGGCCTCACAAGCCTGCCCGCCAAACTTGAACTACAGCCACAATACTAGACCACACCCCAATCCCTCCCCTCTGCTTTCCCAGCCACAAAACATCCACACACCACACCAACCGAACGGGACAGAAGAAAGCGTTCGCCTATACATACATGACATATATGGCGTACCGTTATTTACACAGCCGAAACCAAGACAGCAGAGATGCTCCTGGCTCGCGCCTCCCCCGCCTTCCCCCCCTCCACCTCCCCTTCCCCCTCGTCGCAGACGCCGCCGCCCTCCCCGTTCTTCGGGAGGAACCTCCGCAGAGGCGGCCTGGTCTCCGCTTCACGGGCTTCACCGCACTGCGCCGTCAGGCGGTCCGTGATGGCGGCGGCCGCCGCGGTCCCGGCGGGGAAGCTGGAGGACGCCGACGCGCTCATCGACTCCGTAGAGACGTTCATATTCGACTGCGATGGTGAGAGAGATCGATCGTTCCAGGTTTGTGAATGTTTTTTTTTTGAGCTCTCTTGATTTCGCGCGTTCTTTTTTTGTTTTTGTTTTGGCGCGTAGGAGTGATTTGGAAGGGCGACAAGCTGATCGATGGCGTGCCGGAGACGCTCGACCTGCTCAGATCAAAGGTTCGTTGTAAATTGTAGATTCGGTTTCAGAAATTTCCATGGCCCTGCACCTCCTTGTTAGTTTGCTGAAGCTGTTGGGGTTGTGCATGTGGTGTTGCAGGGGAAGAGGCTGGTGTTCGTGACGAACAATTCGACCAAGTCGAGGAAGCAGTACGGCAAAAAATTTGAGACGCTGGGACTAGACGTCAAAGAGGTAGGATTTCTTGTCTTGGACTGCCCGTGTTGATGGATTTCTTCTCCAAGTGATTGGGTTGATGAGGCCGGAATGCTACGCAGGAGGAGATATTTGCTTCATCCTTTGCAGCTGCTGCGTACCTGCAGTCCATCGACTTCCCCAAGGATAAGAAGGTATCTATCATCATCTTGTGAAACTGTAACCACATCGATGCACTTGATTGCAAACGAGTTATGCGCAAAGTTAAACCTTTTTTTTTGTTCAGGTTTATGTCATTGGAGAGGATGGCATTCTGAAGGAGCTGGAGCTGGCTGGATTTCAGTACCTTGGCGGACCGGTAAGTAACAATGAATACTCTTTTCTCTGAAGCTCCTAACTAAAACAATGGTGAATTCGTGTTTATTGTGCCATGTTAGTAATCTCTGGCTCAGCCAATGTACCGTGCATATATGAGTGTTGAATGATTCGAGTGAGCCGGTCCTCGGACAAACTTACACACCTTAGATTATATCGCCGTGCAGGCAGATGGTGACAAGAAGATAGAGCTGAAGCCTGGCTTTTACATGGAGCATGACAAAGATGTGTGTATAATGATCCTCCTCCTAGTTTGCAGTAAAATGCGATCAGTGCACTAAACACCATTTTGATTTGTCACAGGTTGGAGCAGTTGTAGTCGGATTTGATCGTTATTTTAACTACTACAAAGCTCAGTAAGTCTCTTCCTCCTTTCCTCCCTCGAAATAATGAAGTTAAGACAACTTTTCTGTAAGGCAAGTTGGTGAACTCTGCTGGGATTGTAGAAATTCAGATGAGTAATTATTTGATCACACTCATTCGTTTGACACATGCAATATGTTTTCGAACGATGATGGCAGTTTTTTTTTCGAACCTAGTGATGAATAGTGTTGTCTGCCTTCGTTGCAGAATTACATGTTAGTTCTCCTCTTCATGTAAATAAGTTTAACACTAACCAATCCACAAGATATGTAGTCTTATTACTGATCCACTTTAAGGTACGGGACACTCTGCATACGTGAGAATCCTGGGTGCCTTTTCATTGCAACAAACAGGGACGCCGTCACCCATCTTACTGATGCCCAAGAGTGGGCAGGTTAGTCAGAGATTCCTACTCTTTCTGCATACAAATACAATGGAGAAATTCATACAAGACATGCTTAAAATCATGAATATTTTGCCTTCACTCAGGTGGAGGATCAATGGTCGGCGCAATTCTTGGTTCAACTAAACAAGAACCTCTTGTAGTCGGGAAGCCGTCGACATTCATGATGGACTATCTGGCAAAGAAGTAAGAGGCCAACTGTTTCAGCATCAATCCAGTTTCATCCATCAGTTTCAGAAATGCGCATGGAAGAATGGTCTTGAGATTATTACCTTTCTTCCCTCTCGCAGGTTTGGAATCACAACATCTCAGATATGCATGGTAGGTGACCGTTTGGATACTGACATCCTGTTTGGCCAAAACGGAGGCTGCAAGACTCTCCTTGTTCTCTCAGGTTTCTTGATCATACTCTAGCTCTGAACTGTAATAGATGCTCTGCTGATTTACATCAGTACAAGCATTAAGGTTGGTTGCCTTCTGCAGGTGTGACTTCTCTGCAGATGCTTCAGAGCCCCGACAACTCGATCCAGCCAGATTTCTACACAAATCAAATTTCTGATTTTCTCACCCTCAAAGCAGCGACAGTCTGAAGAAACATGAAGGAACTGTGTTTTAGATGGGCGAGGCCCTTGCTTTTGTACAGGCGGCATCCGCCAATTTTTAGCAACTAAAAGATTACAGGGACGGTTTTCTTTCCACATTGTTTGTAATTCAAACAAATGTTTATCTGTAACATCATCGAAGTGCATATCAAAATCGATACTGTACACTTGTCCTTGGCTCAAAATCAACAATGAGCAAACCAGAAGGCGATATGGATCAACTTGAAATCAAATGTTGTGGTCGGTGGTTAGGTATGGGTCCTAGTACCGAGGAGAGGGTGCTCGTCTTCATCTAGCCACCGGCAAGGCTCTTTCTTAACATGGTAGAGAGACTCTAAAGCTTGATTTTAGAATAAGAGAGAGATTAAGAACCTTATTTATTCATTACTTGATTATGAATGGTGTGGTTCCTCTCTTTATATAGATGAGGTTAATCCCTAATAATATGAAAACTAACATGATCTAATATAACCAATAAACTAAAGATAAGATTATATCTATACTATCTAAATATAAAGATATGTATCTATCTACTCCTAATATAAAGATATGCATCAAACTATTCATAATATGAAGATATGCATCTAACTATTCTAAATATAAAGACATGCATAAGATTTTATCCCTAAACAGGTAGTGTCACTACAGTACCGTGCGGGTATTGTTCACGCATGCTACAATACCCACGGTACTGTTCACTCACTTGCTGCGTGCATCACCAGGATCCTAAGCCATAATATTACACCTCTCGCGGTGAGACAACTCATCCTCGAGCTGTCAGGTGGCGCCTATGGTTGAAGTTCTTCATAACCCCATACCAATGAGAGCTCGTGGCATTGACAGATAGTCGTATGGAAGAGATAGTGCGACACTCCGATGGATAGCAGTGAGGACTACGGTCCCTTAGCGTGACTTGTCATTGCAGGAGACGCTGGCGACATGGACAAGTTGTGCGGGGCAATAATGACGCTCTTCCTACTGATGCGGGGAAGAACATGACACCGTTGCGGTCTTGACACCTGCCACGTGCCACATCTACAAAGGCATGGCATAGGCTGGCCACGTGGAGAGGACCATCGCTGGACAGCAGCAACCTTCCTCCTCGGTGAAGACACCAGAGATGCAGCCAAGGATAGCAAAGGCTGGAGAGGAGTTGTCATTGGTGAAGGCGGTAGCAGAACCAACATTGATGATGGTGATGGGGATGGTGATGGCAGCGTCGCTATTGCAATGGTAGACGTCGTCTCTTACCGCTCCTCTATCTTAGATATGGTCGCAGCCGGTGGTGATGGAGACTCAGAAGCCGCAGAAACATGTTGCTCCTTCTCCTCCATCTTAGCCATGAACTTTTTCATCCATGCCATCAAGTTGGTGCAGATCTTAGCGAAGGATAACTCGACATGAAAGCCATGGTAATTGGCTCGGTGGTAGGGGTGGCAAAAAAGCTCGAAGCACGTGAGCCAACTCGGCTAGGCTTGGCTCGTGACATAAACGAGCCAAGTCGAGCCCATGTTTCAGCTCAGTCGCGCTAACGAGCCAAGTCCGAGCCAGCCCACGAGCCGCTGATGGCTCGTGAGTCTTGGTTGGCCCGGCAAGCAACAGTACAAGCTGTACAACACATCACAACACGGTGCATAGCAAGCAACACCTCGCCGCAACAGGCAAGCCATCTCAGCCTCCCCTCGGTGTCCCCATCTGCCTCCCCTCCTCCTCGCCATCCACCTCCGCCACCACCTCCCCCTCCTCACCATCCGACTCCTCTGCAGCCTCCCCTCCTGCTCGCCATCCGACACCTTCGCCGCCTCCCCTCCTCGCCATCCGCCTCCCCTTCCTATCCCCTTCCCTATCTGCCTCTTCCTCCACCTTGCTGTCCGCCCCCGCCGCCGCCTCCCCTCCTCGCCATCCACCTTCGTTGCCTCCTCTCGCCATCCGCCCGCCTCCCTTTCACATCCCTTCCCGCCCCGCCTCCTCCTCGCCGCCGCCTCCACCGCCTTCGCCTCCTCCTCCTCGTCGCCTCGCCACCTCCCTCATCATCCATCCGCACCGAAACCACCATCTCCTCCACCCCTAAATCAATGCTTCTGCCAGCTCTCTTCCCCCTCCCCATCGTCAGCATCCGTCTCAACCCCCTGATGCCCCCGTAGATCCACGATGGCCTCCACCTCCAGCCACTTCCTTGCATAGGTTCGGAGTTAGATCCTCCGCCGGATTGCCTTGCCTCTGAGGTATGCGATCCTAACAATTGGAGTTGCATAGAGCACTGGTTTAGTGACTTCAGTGTGTGTGTGTCCATCCGATTTAGAAGTTTGCTCTACAATTGTGCACTTGTTATACTTGAATACTATGTAATAAGCCTAACGAGCCGAGCTCAAGCTTTCAACCGAGCCGAGCCTCTGTTTCAGCTCGTTAGCCTAACAAGCCAAGCCGGGCCACCTTCCTAACGAGCTTTTGCGAGCCAAGCCGAGCCGAGCCGACTCCATATCCACCCCTACTCGGTGGAGATTTGACGTGTGGATGGAGACAGCGCAATGGTGCTGGCGAAACGGAGGTTGACGTGTTTAACAAAACTTAGCCATGTCTGCGCCCTAAGTGCACACTCTAGCTGCCGATACAATAGAGCATCATTGTCCATCAGGTGGTGCGATGCCAACCACTCCATCGTCTGCTACTCCTTGAAAAATTATTCAAAGCAATTCAACCAAGGTTGCATATCTTCCTTGCCATCGAAGATCGGAAGGACTAGGTAGTAGAATCGTGAAACACATGCTTTATAGGATTGAAACCCTTCGCTTGCCATGGATGGTGTAGTAGCAATTGGTTCTGACACCAAATGTTATGAATAGTGTTGGTTGGGTGCGGATCCGAGGACTGAGGGTAGGGCTCTCGCCCTTAAACGATCGACATGCGGTCGTCAAGGCTCTGGGGTTTAGTTGAAGAAGAGAGGGAGAAACTAGAAACTTTATTTCATTGCTTGATTATGAATGATGCAAGTCCTCTATTTATATAGATGAGGTTAGCCCATAATAATATGAAAACTAATATGATCTAATGCAACCAATTAACTAAAGATATGATTATATCTATACCAATCAACTAAAGATAAGATCATATCTATACTATCTAAATATAAAGATATGCATCTATTTATTCCTCATATAAATATATGCATCCAACTATTCCTAATAGAAGATATATATCTAACTATTCTAAATATAAAGACATACATAAATTTCTATCCCTAAACAGTAGCGTCGCTACAGGACCACACGATACTGTTATGCGCTACAATGCCGGGGGGTTGACAGAATAAGACTGATTGTTCTGTTGCTCATGAAGAAAAAAATCCTGAAGAGAAGCATAACTTTCCATGTGTATCTCTGACAATATTGGCACATACTATTACACTTGGATCACGTAACATGATAGTGCTTCTGAGATGCAATGAGTTATGGGTTACTAAAACATTAGAACTGCAAATTAGGTGTATGTTGTATGTACAGAAGGTCAAACACAAATGAGCTAAATCTTGGTCCCGTGCTCCCTCTCCCTAAGCTCAAGCTAGAAGTGCCCACAAGCACATTGAGAATTGAATTTCCTTATCTCAGTAAAAAAAGAGAAATGCACTGTACAGATGGCAACCCCTACTTTTCGGCTTAAGGCTTCCCTCGAACAAAAAAAGGAGCAGCTTCTTCTCCATCTTTTCAAAACTGATTATCAAGACAGTCTTTTCAAAGCGGCTTATCAACATTCGATTCGTTCACGCAATCGCTTATATTAGGACTAAAAGCCATCAGCCACAGCTAAAAAGAACCCACCCAGGTCAACCCAGTACTGACAAAATTGCATGATGAAAATGAGAAAATCTATACAGTTTTAGTTGTACATTATTGCTCCGTTATTTTGCTGATTTCTTTAAGTTGCTCCTCATCAACGGTCGCAAAGCTTCCTTCACATTTTGGCCCCTTGTTTGCCTCACTTCCTGGGATGTGAGACGCAGACTCTCAAGACCACGGCCCAGGGAGGCAATCATGGGAACAGAAGGTACCGCCTCGGCTGCACACTCAATCCCATCTCCATGCATCAGGAGGCCAGCACATGCAGCCATGCTACAGCCAAATGTTGCCCAAGGAGCGATTCTGAAAGGTTGCTTGTGCCTCTTTTGCATTATTTCGTAGAACGAAGTCCGCATTGCCATCAAGGAAGTTCTCTTCGCTGATGATATTACAGTGTGTGTCACCGCTCGAATCTTCTCTGCTGAAGCCGTAAACTGTAAAGCAGACGCCTTCGAACCAGCACTAACAATCCCATGAGAGAGGATCTTGCTTAATGCAACACTAGCATGTCTTTCCGCCTGCATTAAGCCATACTTCAAAACCACTGGAGTTTTATAGGGAGCCAACAGCTTAAGGAAGGCAGAAGCATGGGCAGTTTTTGACAAAGATGAAAAGCCCAGAATAGCTGTTCCTCCTGCACCAACTGCAACCACAGGATTCTCAGCTATCCAGATCTTTTTATCAATGCTGTCAGCCAACGGCAGCTCATTGTTATCACTGTCGTTGTCATTGCCATAATGCCTGAAGCAACTGCTAGCTAATTGTGTGATCTCTGAAGGAACGGGAGTCTCCCAGTGTCTCCTTATTCCAGCTAAGCAGCTGGCATCAACTATAGCCACCACAGAACCGAACTCCTTTAGTTGGCTTCTCAGAGCTTGCACAAGAAGAATGTGGCACTTCTCTTCAGGATGGAGTTCTGAAAAGTCCAACTTTTTTAAACCATGATTATCTCTCGTGTCAACATGGCTTCTTCCCGCATTAGTCAAACCTATTCTGAGGGCCTCTATTGCAATTCTAAATACATAGACATCAGACAACATTTCACTGCTAATTGGCTTCCCCTCGTGAACTTGAGTCAGCAACTTCTGAGCAGAAGCCATAGCCCTCCCAATTGACGGAATGTCCACAAATATATCATAAAGATCAGCAAGCAAAGGGTAGACAGACTGCGCAAAAAATGGAGCCTCGTATCTGTCTGCTGGCTTGCATTCCGATAGCCTGCACTCAGGGACAGCATTGTAAGAGATAGCTTGGGACATCAACAAATTAACAGTTGGAGCTAGCGACTTCACGAGTTGTCCTCCATTATCATCCACAAGGCATATCTTCCTGACATGGGAGCTTACAATTGAAGTGGCACTCTGAGGGAGCAAGCAGCTAGCCTGTAATTGCTGACCTGAGTTATTTTCCGTACTATTTCGGCTGGCTGATCCACCAGCGTTGCAATTCCTCTCATATGGAGACTCGAGCAAGAGAAAACACGAGCCTGTCTCCTCCGCAGCTCTCTTGGCAGCCAACAGGTGGCCGTAGAATCCAACCCCAAAAATCTCCTGCAAGACCTGGCACGCGGCCGCTTTCACATACTGATCTTTGCTCTTCTTCTCCGTGACGCACCTCTTGATCACCTGGAACGGCGACGCCGGAACGCCGCCTGCCCCGCCGTCGGCCAGGCACTCATCCTCGATCCGAACGTCGTCGACCGCCGTGCGCGCGACCTGGGTGACCACGGCCTTGGGGCGCACCTCCCTGATCAGATGGTCGGCGTCCGAAGCGGACTGCTCGGACAGGTTCTGCGCGGCCAGGATGTAGATCACGCCCTGCAAATCGGGCTCGCGGAGCGCGAAGACGAACTGCTTCGTCTCCTCCGGCACCGAGAGCGCCCGCACCAGCCGCGCGGACGCGCGCAGGTCGTCGTCCCTCAGGAGAGCGGAGAGCGGCCACAGGCTTTGCAGGTACGAGAGCAGCGCCGACGCCATGGGCGCCTCATCAGCGGTTGCGCCGGCGACGACTCTTCGTGGAGGCGATTGCTTTCGATCAAACGGGGAGCGTTGACTTACCCCCGTGGGACTGATCGGGCGGCCGACGGAGTGCGCCTCGGCCGATTCTGCTCGGACCGCCGCCGCCGCCGGCTGAGATGGGCGGAGGAAGCGGACGGCATTTGGGTGGCGTGCGGGTGACTTGCCCTAGGATTTCTTTTCCCCTTCCGGTTTAGTGCTACGGCTTTTCTGGGCGCACCGGACTCTTTCCAGACTCGGTTGTTGCCACGGTCGCCGGTCGGTCTGTTCAGTGGACATGGCTGGGTGGAATCCAGAAAGGTCATTCGTTGCATTGGGCCCAGCTGCAAATACCAGGCCAGTCTGGTTCTGCTGCCAAAAAGCCTAGTTACAAGTGGCCATTGCTGGCTTATCCTAATCGCACGTACAATAGATTCTCTTAAGCTGCCTCTAGGGGATCAAGTTATCTACCAACATTACAACAGAACTACCGATCAGCTCTCTCTAAGGGCCTCTTCTTCAGGCCATAAACCGATCGGCTTTTGATAGTTACTATAGTACCTAACTTTTAAACAGAGTATTTTTTCAAGATAGGGTCTATAAGTTAAATGTAGTACATGTTAAAAGCTTAACATCTGTACCAGCCAAAATCGCAAATGAGTATCGATCTCTCCGTAATCAGTCAGTAATGCACCAAAATTCTAAAATTTCATTAAAAGTCATGTCGCAATTAAAAAGAACACGCCCTAAAGGCTGACACACCACACCTCACAATATTGACCTATAATTTTTTTATTAAATTTGGACCCACATGTCAGCTCTCCACTCTAACTCCTCTCCTCCCTCTCTCTCTTACTTTCCCCTCACGAGACACCCTCTCCTCACGCGCCTACCCCATCCATGCCGTTGTCTCCCATGCCTCCGTTAGGCTGCCACAGCACCTCTTGCCGCCATCGTTGCCCTTCTCCAGCACCTCTCCCGCCACACTTCTCCCACCCTCTCCCCATGTCGATGTGATCCTCCCGCGCCTCCCCATCCACCCCGTCGTCTCCCACCCCTCTACTAGGCTGCCACAGTGCCTTCGTCGTCATCGCCGCCCTCCTCCGGCGCCTCTCCCCACGCTGACGTTGTCCTCCTACACCTATCCACATCTGCCACGCTCCTCCTTCACCGCCCACCACACCAAGCTCACCGCTGGTGAAATGTCTAGATCTGACCTACCGATGATTGGATTCGGTCGAGCCCAGCTAGATCCAAACAGTGATGGCTTGGATTTGGCCGGATCAAGCGATTCTCTGGTCGTCGTATTGTTCGTCGTCGCTGTCGTCGCGCTCGTTGCCAAGCCGATAGCTACCGGTTTGTCGTGTGGTTGTGTCATCTTCACTGCATCCGGGGTGTGCCACCATGTGGGTCCCACAAACCGCATGGGCAACGGACATCTCTGCTCCAATAGAGCGCCCCATCATCACGTCACATGTTGGTTTGTGTGAGGTGGTCGTCGTCTTAGGATGCGACGACTTCTCTTTTCTTCCCTGTTGTCTCTCCTCCGACTTAGCTTTTTGATGATGTGACAAGCTAATCGATAGCTAACGCAGGACTATTATAGATGTCGTAATGGAAACGATGTTTTCCATCTAAAAAGCCTAGTTACATATGAAACTCTAGATAATCTTGTCTAGGGGTCGTTTCATGGTTGTTGTATTGTGTTGTGCTAAATTGTAGAATCTTCGCTAATTCCGGTAGAAGATTTTCTGTTATGGCTTTGAAAAGAGGTTTCGAACAGTTAATGTATCCAATTATAGTAAAACAAAAGGTGGATATAAGCTACCACAATGCGAAACTAAGCTAAAATTTAATTTTGTGTAGTGTAATGGCAACTGCGTCGTGAGTGTTGTACTGAGTTATATCTGGTTGAATTTGACTAGTTTAATTTTAGTTGGTTTTTTTGTCACATCCTTTTAAGCTATGTTATATTTCATGATACATATGTTAGTGATATGAATCATGGGTGCAGGTTCTTGAGCCTCCAAAGGAGGTTTGAAGCCCATTTTTTACAAGAGGTTGAAGCCTACAGGTCTATTTGGTTTAATGTCACATTTTGCCAAACTTAAGTTATGCAAGTTTAACTTTTTGTGACAGCTGTTTTGTTCATTGCCACAGTTTTAGCATGTCATAGTTTCTTAGCCTTATGGCTCACGTGTCATAGACTCACACTTTTGCCAAAGTTTGTCTAAGATGTAGTCATCAATTTGTTGGCCATAAAAAATGTGGACTTGACACAATTTGCCACAACTAGGTGTTACAATGCGTGGTAGCCAATCAAACATGCCCTACACCCACCAACTCAGAAACCAAATCTACATGGAGAAAAGCAACCCCACATGTATATCGACGTTCATATACTATCTTCGACCTTCAAAGTGACTTACGAATTAAGATTCATGCGAAAGGACAAAGAGATACGACGGTCTGAATTTTGAAAGTTCTATTACTAAGAACTAAGGGTCTGATTGGCAACGACTGCGGCTTATAACTTTTGGTTGAAATTTTTGAATTTTGGCTGTCTACGGTACAGATTACGGAGAGAAATACTTACTTGCGATTTTAGATGGTACAGATGTTGAGCTTTTAATGTATACATCGTTTAATTTGTAGACATCGTCTTAAGAAAATACTCCGTTGGAAAGTTAGGTACTGTAGCAAAAGTCAAAAGCCGTCAACTTCGGAGAAAAAGAACAGACCTTAAATGAACCGCTACTAGATGTATAAAAGGGTCTAGTTGCATCCTCATTCAAGATTTGCAAAAGATTGACACAAGTGCGATTCCTAAAAATGGCAAATTTGGTTTGTGCACTCTTACCCAACCTAACAGCCCATCTGCTAAGCAACTCCAACAAGACGTGCCATCTAAAACTTTGGTGAAATTTATCTGTCCACCGCTCCTATGAAAACATCTCGATATGTGCCCTTTTTATAGTTGTAGAGGGGGACCAAGAAAAAGAAGGAAAACTTCATTCGAAAGGTTAACGTTTGATTTAAATGTTCGAGGATTGGGCATCACATTACATGGAGTGGCCACCATTGAATATCACGCGCCAATCAACCAATGTCCCCTAGGCGCAATGCAAAGACTGCAACCCTGTTTGCCGTCTGGAGCCAAGAATTTTACAAAAATTCTGCAGGAATTTTACAGGAATCATGAAAGATCGTTTGTTCTAAATGAGGCTTGTATATGCCTACTGAACCTTTCCAATCCCATATTACACTAAGGGCTGGAAAAAAGTTCATTTAATGGGGCTCGTGGGCTCAGTTCGTAATTCCTCCAATTACACTCGGTTTTTTTTCAAATTTGAAATAAGTATATTTCGAATGAAGTATGATTACTCTCAAACTAGATTCGGCTCGGCTTGTTATCTCAATAACAAACTTGCTTCTAAACCCTAAATAAGGTGATACCAAATCAAAACAAGTCAATTTTGAACAAACTCAAAACTCGACTTGGCTCGATAATAGCTCTTTATAAAGGTTTCGTAGATACATTCACTAATACAAATCATACCTATATTATAGCTGGGGGAGTTCCCGGCACCTCGCCGTGTCCACATCACCGTTTATGCGAAAAAGTCCCTGTATTTTTCGAAATAGCGTAAAGGTCATCTGTTCTCGTAAAAAGGTCCCTGTCAGGTTTTATTCCGAAAACCCCCTCCACTTCACCGAAATTGCGTATTCTTTGTTGGATAGCACCCCCGGTTTTCTAAAATTACATACGGGTCCTCATTTAGTTACGTATAGGTCCTCGATTTTTTTGCAAAAAAGACATTTGATTTTCCCGAAATTACGTATGTGTCCTCGATTTTTTTAAGAAACTCCCATGAATTATCGTCTCTTTTGCTTCGATACACACGGTAGCTATCGCGGCGTGTCACCGCGCTTACGCAGCTAGTAATAGTGAACAATGGTCCAGGCAAATTGCCCTAAGCAGTCCAGCAAAAGCAATGCCAAGCTCCAATGGAATCAAAGTGGATGAGCTTTCAGAAAGGTACACATAATGGCATTGTAAGGGTTGTTATGTTTGCTCCTTTTCTTCACATAAAGATAGAAAGATCAAAGAAGTAGGTGAACAATTTAGAATATTCCTAGGCAGTAGCACTGCCAGTGTTGTGTTTGGTCTTGGACCTAACATGCATGGAAATATTTGAAATGACACGCTGCCAACGTGCTGAAAAGGAGAACAAAAGAAGGAAACAAAGAGTGAGCCACAAATGCAAAGAAAGAGGTCAGAGAGAGTAGGGTCTTTTCTTTTCGGTTTTTAAAAGCTATTTTTCGATTTTTTTATAATAATTAATTTTTAAATGGATTGTCTTTGTAAGACGGGATCTACAATTTAATTTTAGTACACACTACAGTGATTTCATTTATATTGCCCAAAACCACACGCAAGTTTCTGTTACTCCGTACTCTCTCATAAACAGCCCAAGAATTATAAGCCGAAGCAAAAAAAAAAAAGACTTGTAGCTTGCAGCTGTGCTTCTTTCTAAACCTAACGCAGAAAGTGACAGGGTACCCAACTCCCTGAAGCCAAGACGACGTCAAAATTCAATGGGACAACACAAATTGCAAATGTGTGCTCTCTTTTGCCCCTCCCTCCCTCCCTCCCTCACATATCTTGTATTTGCCTATAACTAACAGATTTACCTATACAGTTGCACAGCTAAATATTATGATACATTATTTTTAATATACAACTCTACTATCTATAATTAAACTATAGTTGTATTTACTATACAACTGTAATATACATATATGATTAATTTGGAAAATAAGCGGTATATATGTTTCTCTTTTTTCTGGATTAATATGAGAATTATTAGGATTTTTTTCTTTTAAGAATTATTGTGAAATTTTTTTACTCTCAAAATGAAGAAGATATCTTAAATATCACTGATTATTTTTATTTATATAGTTAGATTTGCGTGCCCATGTTTGGAATCGATTATCTACTATTTTCTAATGTCAAATAAGATATGCGCTAACATCTAACTAGCGATGGTGGGGTCAGCAAACAATGCACAATGATGCAACAATAATGAGGAAGCACGGCTGTGACAAGCATAGCAGTTGAACCGGAAAACCGGAACTGACAGGTTTAGCGGCTCGGTTCCTCAGCCTCCACTCATTCTCTCTCCCCTGCTCTCGTTCTTCCTTCCAATCTGGATAGTCTCTGCTGTTCTCCGTGGCCGGAGCCTCCATTCCGCGAGTCATTGGTCTGTTTTTTTTCTTTAAAACCAGTGGTTTTTAAATTTTACTATAGTATCTAACTTTTAAATAGAGTATTTTTTAAGATAAAGTCTACAAATTAAACGATCTACACGTTAAAAGTCCAACATCTGTATCAGTCAAAATCGTAAATGAGTATATGTCTCTTCGTAATATGTACCATAAACAGCCAAAATTCAAAAATTTCAACCAAAAGCCATAAGCCGCAGTCGCGCCAAACATGCCCATTGTCATTCTCTGCCCAGATCTAAAGCCACGGCCGTCCTCCCGCAGTTGGGGCTAAGTCAGTACCATGAGATCGGCCGGCGCTGGCAGCAGCTTGCAGAACTAAATGGCATAATTAGCATCCTAATTTTTATTCTTTCAAATTTGATCTTTAAACATCCGTTTATACAAATCTAGTCTCTCGTTAAACTTAACAGGTATCTACCGAGTTTAGGAGGTACTCTAGCTCCGCAGGAAGCTGATCAGCCTGAGCCTCGCATTTAATTAGTGCTAATCATGAAGCTAACAACCTACCGCTGCTGGGATCTCAGCAGCAGGATGCTACCGAGCAACTGTCTCGGGAGGTGGTGCCGAGCTCTCCTGGTTCAGTAGCACCTGCCGAACTTCTGTAGCACGGCAGATAACACGTGTCGCAGTTGCCGAGCTTGAAGGAGTTAGATTTGTAAAAATAAGTGTAGAGTTAAATTTAAAAAATAATAACAGTAATATTTGTGTGAACATTTCCGCTTTAGGCCTTGTTTAGGGGATTTTTTTTTCCGATCGGGATCCGCGTAAATGATCTGGATTTTTGTCCGATCGGGATCCCGTTTTATCTACATAAATTTCAGCTGAAAATGGACATTTCAAATAAGCCCTTAGAGAGGACAATCAATAAACGCGTAAAAGTCAAGGACTTTTCAGCATTTCCTCCGACACGAAGGAGACCAAAAGAAGGAAATCGCGAATAAATAAACGCCAGAGGTACGCGCCTTCCTTCCGGTTCTCTCCCACCACCTCGGCACCTCCCCCTCCACCTCCGCGCTCACACCTCCCTTCCCTCCGCCCGAACCTGAGATCCCGGCGGTGGGGCTCCCCACCCACCCCACCGGCAGCCCGATCCACGCGACGCGCGCTCGCGTGCCGGGAGCGGAGCCGAACCCGACCGCGCCGAGCTGTACCCCGGGCCAGATTCGCAGCGCGCGCGGCGCTCAGGCGGCCGCTAGATCTGTGAGATCCCACCGCCCACGAGGTACAGTCGCGGACTCGAGTTCCTCAGATCTCTTCGTCGTTCGGCTTATCTCTGTGATTTTGTTTTTTTTTGGTGGAGTTGATAGGGCGGTCTAGGTACTAGGACGCGCATGCTGCATTTGATCACGATTTGGCTGCGTGCGTGATTTCTAGGGGATTTTTGTTTGATTCATTTGTGTTGGTGGTTTTTTGGTGATCTGACATGGATTGCGTAGCTGCTGATGGGGGCTTAGATTGGGCTTTGGAGTTTGCTTTGGTTAATGCTCACGGTAATGATGTTTTTTTATTAAATTTCGTGCGATGCTATACATAAATTTGCGAAATGCTGTGAATTTATATGGTAAATACAGTCAGTACTAGTTGTTTCTGGGTTTGCACGGAATAGTTTGCTTAGTTCAAGTGTTTTGGCTGCAGGTATGCGAAGGAATTCCCAGAGTCCACGGCTATAGAGTTATATATCTTGCTGGTGCGGTTTGTGGCGCTGCTGGTCCTCGTTGGTTTGAGGAGATGCAGAGGAACGGGGTTTTGGAATGCAGCGGCTGCCACTCCAAGGTGGTGGTCCCGAGCCCCAGGAGCGTGTCGAGGGCGTATGACAAGCACCGCAGCAAGATATCGTCCAAGTACCGTGCGCTCACCTTCCTTCTCGTGTCCGGGGACTGCATCTTGGTCGGCCTCCAGGTGGTTCACTCTCCATAGCGTTGTTTGACTTCATGTCCAAGTAATGGCCTGTTTGGATGGGATTGAATTCGACATAATTCACCTGCAAGAAATGCGGCACAAGAATTAGTGTCAAAATCCATCTTATTGCTTGTTTTGTTATAGTAGGATTAGGGTTCCGTAGCTCCCTAAGAAACTTGGAGAATGGGTTAAAAGAAGATATGAACAGATCTTTCGTCTAGTACTTTAGGTTTGGTTGTGCTCCCAAATGTGCTGGGAAAGTTTTTCCAAACATGGCCTACATTTGCAGAATTCATGCTTTAGTGTTGTTGTCAGAGTCAAGTAGTCAACCATTGTTTCCCCTGAAAAAAAATGTTGTCATTGTTAAGGATATAATAGGAATATCCTTTCCTATTATATCCTTAACAGTCATCAGATTTTGTCAACAAAGATTTATTATCAGATTCGGTAACCTTGTACCTAAAGTAAACAGTTCTTCAGCTACCTGCACATCTTTAATCGTTCATGTAGCCAAATTGTAGCATGTATCTGCTTTCCGGCTCATTCAAACTTTGCTAATTATTAACTGTGTTCTGCAGCCTATCCTAGTCTTTATGTCCAAGGTTGATGGGAAGTTTCAGTTCAGTCCTATCAGTGTTAACTTTTTGACAGAGGTTACAAAAGTTGTTTTTGCTATCATAATGCTAATAATCCAGGTTAGTTCTTGCTGACTCATGCTTTCCTCAAGTGTTATTCTGTATTCAACTCTTGGGAGTGTGCACAATCCTTCTACAAAATAGCAATATTTTGCAATTATGGTTTCTGGGAATAGCTAATCGAAAGTGTTGTAAAAAGTTCTTCATTTTCAGTAAACTTTACTTTGGACACTTTTTGAGGCTTTTATTGTATTTAAGTGACCCCCTAATGTTGTTGCTCTTTTATTTGACACTTGACAGTCTCGAAAACAAAAGGTTGGGGAGAAGCCACTTCTGTCACTTTCAACCTTTGTACAGGTGATTTATCTTGTCAAAAGATAGCACAACATGTACTTTGTTGTTTATGCTCAACACGCACAGAAATTACATATATGAATTTTGTCGTTAAGCCACAAGTAGGATTTTTCTATTTGTATCGATTCCTTAGAAGAAGTGTTGCCCATCTATTTTGTTGTCTTTATGACCTAATGATTTCTTTTCAGTTTTCTTGTACCTTTTGATTTATGTATAGCTCTATGCATTATATTGCTCTATTACCACTTTTTGGGTCATGGGCTCATGGCAACTAATCATTTGGTTCTTCAATACTTTTCTTGTGTAGGCAGCCCGTAATAATGTACTCTTAGCTGTTCCTGCCCTCCTATATGCTATCAACAACTACCTAAAGTTTATCATGCAGGTAAAAGTTCATTTAACTAGCTGAAATCTCATTCTTCTGTGCTGTCTTCCTGTATTTTCTGCAGCAAATATTTTTGGCATCCTAGACATTTACGACACAATTTACAGTATATTTTGATATAGTTTATAAATTGTTTATATTAAATGTATGTACTTTTGGAAAAATATAACGCGGTAAACTTATGCTCGAGACTATCACCCTTAATTAGCGAACTCAGGTAGGATCAAATTTACAATTACCAGTAAACCAACTGGTTAATACAGATTCAAAAGGCATTCCCTTTTTGGAGTGTTTCTCAATGGTTCTAACTGATTTATTATTGTCATTGCAACTAAACCAATCATTAGCTTTAGCTAATAATACTAAATATTGTTGCCAAGCCATTATAGTAGGAGTCCACAGCATGAATAAAATCAGATATTTTATTTCAAAAACCAGTTTTTTTTTTCAGATTTTTTCTCTAGAGTTTGGACATGGAACCTTCCAATCTGACATATCTTATTAGCTTTTGGTCTTGCCATACTATGTTGTTTTAATTTAATCTATTATACTGCCCATGCAGTTATACTTCAACCCTGCAACTGTGAAGATGCTAAGCAACCTGAAGGTAATTGTTTATTGTACTGCCATGTTCACATGCTTTTGTCATGTAGTTTGTGTGAGGACGTGTGCATGCATGCACAATCACTGGATCACATGTGTGCTTCCAGTGCTTGGCAAAATCAACATTACTAATATCATACTCTTTTCTATATGATCCAGGTACTTGTCATAGCTGTCCTTCTAAAATTCATAATGAGAAGGAAATTCTCTATAATTCAGGTGAGAATGGGGCTGGCATTGCTTTTTTTTTCTTCTACATCTTCATAGAGGATAAATAATTAAATATTACCATCATGTGTTAAGGCTGTTTGTGCGGCTGTGCGCAGCTGAGAAGTTCTCTCATTAGGTGTTTTTTATTAAAAATATTAATGTGTTTTATGGTGAATATATTAGATCTGTTTTCCATGTTTTACTGCTGCTAGAATTTTACACATCGTTAGGCAAATCACTTTTTTTTGTCATGGTTTTGTTTTCCTCCCCCGTGCCGACTATATTGTTCATGACCTATGTAGTACTAATAATAAACCAATAGATAGCAATGATGGTTGATATTTTCAGATGCAATCCTGAATTTATTAAAAATTGACTATAATTAACTGTGCAACTTCAATAAAATCAAATCACCGGAAGAACTAGAGCATGTGGGTATGTGTTCTGCAAATGCTGTCATTCTCTTTGAACAATGTTTAGCGATGACCTTGTTCTTTTCTGATGACTATCAGTGGGAAGCCCTTGCTCTGTTGCTTATTGGAATCAGTGTCAATCAACTACGCTCCATACCTAAGGGCACCGATGCTTTTGGTCTTCCAATCACCACTATTGCATACGTATATACACTAATTTTTGTAAGTTTCTATTGAACTGATTGCTCTTTATACTTATATGTATTTTTTCTTGGCTTCAGATGCCTGAACAAATATTGGATCCAGAAGTTCATATAAATATATTCATGTAAAATTGTAGGTTACTGTCCCATCACTTGCCTCTGTCTACAATGAGTATGCCTTGAAAAGCCAGTTCGACACAAGCATCTATCTTCAGGTGATTTTCACTAAAAGCTTGGCTTCAAGCTCTTTCAAATTATTGTAGTCCACATGCATAATGTTGTTCTCTACATTAAAACAATATGTTGGTAAGATCTCGTTTCTTGTATTGTGGTTTTTTTACGCTCACCAGTTCACATTGATATGCATCTCCTCATGTTATTTTTTTCCTCCATTTTCTCCCTTTATTCACACTAATTATTTACACAATTTGCAGAATTTGTTTTTATATGGTTATGGTGCAATTTTCAACTTCCTAGGCATCCTAGGGACTGTCATATTTCAAGGTAAGCATCTTAGGTGAAAACTTGGTTTTCCTAGTGAATTAAATAAGCTGTTATGCATGATGACTGTTGTGTTTGAAAGTCTATATGGTGGTGGACAAGGGAAAATGGGATTCTATACTATATTTTATTCAGTGTTTTCCAGGTTTTGCCAACCACAGAGATAGTAACCAAGTTGGGTTATCTGTTGTGCCGTTGAGGTGGCAATAAGATGTCTGTTTAGAGCTTGATATATTGATCAATATGTCGTGCAGTGAACTATGATTTGAGCATCTCCAGGATCCTGCACAAATGTTGCCACTTAATAAGTCAGAAACTGATAGTCATGTGCTCTTGCATGTCTTGTTCCTACATGTTTGAAGCACCAATAAATCATTCCATGAATGCCCTACTGTGTCTTATGTTTCTTTCTGACTACTATCCATTGCATCATAACTTATATGATTATGATGTAACTTTGTCTCATCTGTTTGCAGGGCCAGAGAGTTTTGATATCCTTCGAGGGCATTCAAGGGCCACAATGTTTCTCATTTGTAACAATGCTGCGCAAGGCATTCTCTCTTCATTCTTCTTTAAGTATGCAGGTAAAGGATGATATACATATGACATATCTAACTCTCTTATGATCTTTGTTTCCCGAGTCCTTTGGCTCTGTCTCTTTTATATATTATATGCTTTTATAATTTCTCATGTTTCAGAATGATTAATTGAAATCATACTGCAGACACAATTTTGAAGAAGTATTCATCAACCGTGGCCACAATTTTTACTGGTCTAGCATCTGCTGCATTTTTGGGACATACCTTGACCATTAACTTTCTCCTAGGCATCTCAATAGTGTTTATTTCAATGCACCAGGTGATTGTTGTTTTTATTCTTTAGCTGCTTGCGCAAAGTTGATGCTTACTTCTTACAATTGAACTTTTGTAACTGATGTAAGTGCTTTTTCTGTTCAGTTTTTCTCTCCACTAGCCAAAGTCAGAGATGACAAACCAGCTGGAACATTTGAGTTGGGAGATGCACATAATCATATGTAAAAATTCTTTTTCTATGTGTTTCTACTTTATAATAATGCCATATGAAGTGAAATAGTGTCACAATGTTATGAAATATTCTACATTTGTGAATTTTGGGTGGGGTTCATATTTGGTTTATACCTCATTCCACACTAGCAATGACGAATGAGGACATGGTGTTATTTTCATACTTTGCTTAATTGCTCTATTGGTTCTTTCGGCTAGCTAGGAGCCTAGGATGCTGCCAAATAAGTTTGGGATGTTACAGGAGCAAAGCCTTAAAACTGATGTTAGCCTGAGTTGGTGATGTTTGTAAAGTCTTTCTGAACATTAGTCTCATAAAACGACTTCTGTTTGGCAGGTTATCAGAGTCTTCTGTTGTAAATATGACTGCTGGTGCAGCTGATGATGTAAGTGCCACATAGTTTGATACTTTGACTAAATAAAATGAAGAATAACAATTTTCTTTTCTAGTGGACTTATTTCCTAAGCTCACTATTGTTTCAGGGAAGCCATCTTAGCGCGACTGATGAGAGAAAACCATTGTTGCCAACTTAACATTATATTTGAGGTACGTCTCATACTTTTGACTTTCTTCATATGAAGCCGCCATTTTATTTTGTAAATCATGCATTTAACTGCAATGATAGTTCTAGGCCTTGGATAGAATAGTTTGGAATTGTTCATATGTCGTCACAACAATTTAGTTGTTTGTCTGGATGGAACAACCGGGTTGCTGCGTCTGGAGTTTAGCCATTAGAATCGTTTACTTACATCCTAGCTATATGACCATTATTAGGGTTCACTGAACCAAATGAAACCTAAAGTGATCCTACAGGCTTACAGCAACCTAATAATCTATATTGCTTATTCGTCAACAAAGCCAAACACTTAATATGTTCCGTTAATTGGTGTTATATTCATCATGTCAAACTATGTATTGTTAACTTCATAAGACATCTAATTCTCAAGAGTGTTGATGTACTCGTTTTCTTTTGGTTCTGCAGGTAGGTATAGAAGAAATTCTTTTTGCTGTGAACAACAGATTTTATGTAGCATGATAGAGTAAAATAAACACTTGTAAACTGTAAAAGCAAAAGAAATATCTATATGTTCGAAGCTTCATTTGAGGCCATCCTGTTTTTTTTTACCCGACTTTCTTGGGGCAACATATGCGGGGTGGGACATGTGATCCCACAGAAAATCACTAATATGATACGATAATTCTCTCTTTTTCGTTTGGCAAAATCGATGTACTCAATATTGTGTTAACGGGTATCTCCATTTGTGCTGACCATTTGTACTATTACTAGTTATGTGTTCGTGTGTCGTACCAGAAAACTTTACATAAAACTTATTAGTGTCCATGGAAAATGTATGGAACAATCTAGAGTGTCAATTACCAAAGCCACAGTTGCTCACATTTGCTCATTTTTGTCACAAATTTGTAGAAGAGCAAAATCGCGTATCTCTAGAACAAATTTGACAATCTTTACGAGTCGTATCACTAAATTCTTTCCAAAACATAAGCATAGACCCATGGAATTTTTTTCATCTTGTAATGTTAGAAAACCAGAGAACTTCAAAGTTTAGACGTCTATTTTGGTGCTTAGGTAACACAAAACATTCATCCATGTAGTTTCAACTAGTAGACTTTGTGAGAGAATCGTGTAAAAGTCTAGAAGATGAGAAGTTGTCCAATAGGATCAACATGAAGGCAAGCATAAAATTTGTGAAGTGGCAGAAATGACATGAAAACGTGTAAAAATGTTTTTTTCTGAGCGCTTTAGCAGATATGGTTATAGGTAATTTCTTTTGATATTATACTGTTGGTCATTGAAAAAAAATCTTCCGACATAAAATAGGGCACCCCCGTGTTCTTCTGATCTTTATCAGCACCATTGACAAGCAAGAGCTTCGCTATATCTCTATTTCTAATTTGT
The DNA here is from genome assembly GCA_036346245.1 of Bonia amplexicaulis. NCBI lineage: Eukaryota > Viridiplantae > Streptophyta > Magnoliopsida > Poales > Poaceae > Bonia > Bonia amplexicaulis. The sequence continues at coordinate 12,375,175 of CM070745.1, read as the reverse complement.
ATGGCTAAATGCAGTGGGGTCCAACCGTCCTGCATAAAAAATAAATAAAAGAAAAATCCATTGCCTTGAAGATGGTCGATGTGATGAGAAAAAAGTGCTCTTTTCACTGACATTATCTGCAACATTAACATTCACCCTAAATCAGTAACTTCACACTTGGCACGACGCAAACTTGAACTGCATAATGTAGTGTTGTGGCTCCATCCTACAAATTGGGCAGAAATAATTCAGGCACCAAGATACAGGGAATCTCAGCCGTAGAATGCTACTGATCACGAACAAGACCAATTTGTCATGAGGATTTACAATAATTTTAGTAAATGCCACTTATGAAACTATGGAACAAATAATTCAAAAAAAAAGAGTTGATTACCTTATCTCACATGACGATTTTCCTTAGGCGTAGCTAATGACAACCTCCTCTTTGCTAATCACCGCGTTGTGAAGACTGAAGAGTTGTAAATACATCCTATAAATAAGACTCCTGATATTAATTCCACCATCCCCAATAGGGTTTTGTATTCACCAAAAATGGAAAATCACGAGCACTGAACCTACTTTATTAACTAAATGATATCAACGCCACCGTCCATAAGAGATATCTACAGGGCTAACAAGCGTCGTTTGGGCTGCACCAAGCAATATGATTTCAAAAGTTATATTCCACTTCCAACATTTGAAGAAGCAGTTAAATCTTCCATAAATTAATGTAACACTTTTAGTTCTTTCAGTTGCTGTAACAATGTCAGGAATGTATCATACACCAAGAGACGGTCTTGGGGGGTGGGATGCTGCTGAGAGGCACTTAACTGAGTATGCTTTTGTGACATTAGGGGTCTCACTTTGATCCACAATCTGACAATAGCATTTTCTTCATAATAATGTCCTCCAAACGGTATGTATCCAAAATACATATTTTTCTTGATAATTTCATCTAAATGGCGTGTATCCCAAATAAATTTTGTAAATATTAAATCAACATGTCTACGTGCAGCTAGATAGGAAAGTCACTTCTAGTCAGTGGCGGATCGACCGGTGGGTCAAGGGGGGTTGGCGCCCACCCTACCTCCCGCCGGAGCATGGGTACCCCCCTACCTCCACCCACCGCCGACCAGAGCTGCGGTCTCTCGGTGACGGTGAGGCTAAACCGTCGAAAACAACATTACAGCAAACTAGCAAAGTCGGGCCAATACAACATAATCAACATTACAACAAAGTTGGGCCGAATACAAGATTGCAGCAAAGTGTAAAGGCCGAAAATAACATTGCAGCAAAGCGAAGCCCACCAAGAAAGTGGACGACTGCTCAGAACGCCGATGCTGTTGGCGATGATCAGGTGGACGGCTCAGTACGTGATCGAGGAAAGTGAAGTCAACGAAGAAACGTTATCTGGCCACGCATTGCTCAGAACGAGAATGAGTCAAAGACGATGCCCAGAAAGACACATCGTTGACGCCGATTAATCTTTTCTTCGATCTAATATTTTATTTCTGAATTATGTTTTGTGGCTACAAAGTACCCTCACGGCACCCCTCAAACACTAACACAAAAACTCTGGAAGCTTTTTCCACAAAAGCGGACTAAAGTCTTTGGTTAACTCTTAACATCTCCCTCCTTTTATATGCTACAACCCCAAACCGTGTCCTCATCAACACGGACACGAAATCCTATTCGATTTCGAAAAACGAGGGACACAAAACCCTTCCAAACGTGGGTTTTTCAAGATGTTTAAACCTTCCAATTATTGATACCTTCTATAACTCTTTCCAATTCACCACGTGTTGAAGCCTCCAGAACTGCATCTCCCGTAGCTTCTCTACGCATCATCCGCCTTTGATCTCCACATGCTTTAGTGTGAACCAAAGAACATTTTCTCGTTACAAGTTCTCTCCAACCTGACCAACATCAGTCCACACACGCATATCACACCCCAAACCAACAATAAACATGAACTATATCATCCACGACCTCAACTTCCATGCTTTCCAAAAATCAACCTCAGACCACCCAGAAAAACCGGTCTGATCGCCATGCATAGACTGGTTAGTCCGCTGGCCCAACACGAGAACTCAAAGATTATGAGTACCCAGGGTACTCCAAAAGTCACAAGAATTGTAGCACTCAAAACCTATGACTACCGACCATCAACCAATCACTGTAGCTACGACCATCGATCAGGTACTATAACTATCGACTATCAACCAGTTACTGTAGCTTTGAAGCCTACGATTACCGACTATCGATCGAGGTCAAAGCCTACGACTACTGACTACAAACTGTCGACCGTGATCGAAACCTCCGACTACCAACCGTGGTCGATACCTCCGACTACCAAACACCTCTTTCGGCCGCCGGTCGACTCCACCGCACCGCCGCCCAGATGCACTCACGCCAGCGAGCTTGTGTCGGGCCGTCTTCGCTTCGGATCCTCGCCGCCGTCACCCATCGATGACTCGCCGCACCCGCCACCGCTAGATTCGGCTACCTCCACGCCGAATCCGCTACCCCTTGGCCACCACGCCCACCATCGCCCACGCTCGCGTTGGCACTCCGTGCCCCGCCCACCACCGATCAGATCTGGGCGGATCCAGCTGCGCCCGCCTCGGCCACCGCCGACTCACCGCACAGATCTGGTTTTCGACGCGTTTGGATCTGGCGGTCTCTCTTCGCAAGCCGCCATCCCGATCGTCGCTCTTGCGCCAGGCCGCTTCCCACCCGGATCCAGCTACCGCCGCCCCAGATCTGGCCACCGCTGCCTCGGATCCAGCGACCATCGCCACGGATCCGCCATCGCCACCCTCGATCCGCCTCGCCAGCGATTCGACCCTCCTGCGCGGATCTCGCCGACCGCTACTACCGACCGATCCGGCGCCTCCCTTGCCGCCTCGGGCCGCCCACCTCCTGGGCACCGCTGTTGCTGCCGTCTTTCAGTCGCAGTCACTCGCGTGGCCGCTTGTGTGGCCGCCCACATCAGCTCTTGCCGACGCTATGTCTCCCACGCGCCTCTGCTCCATGCCGCAGTCGGACTCCCCTTCGGTCGCCGCCTCCTTCCACCTCCAGCTTCTCCCTCCTCTCTGGTCTCCAGCCGGTGGTGGAGAGAAAGGGAGATGGGTAGGGAGAGAGATGGGAGGGAGTGAGGGGGTGAAGAGAGAGGAGGGGAATATGATGGCATAATACTGTTGTTGTGCTGACATTTCTGCTGCTAGCATCTATAGTGCTTTGAGTCTTTTCTTTTTGAGTTTTTCGTTGCGTTCATCCAAGTCCGTAGCATATCTCTTTGAGTTCATCAAAACTGTGCGAGTCCACAAAATCCTTGTCAAATCATTTCGATTACTTTGCTAGCCACGGTCTGTAGTCCTCTCCTTTCTTTTACATAGCCGCAGCTACTGCTCTTCTGTTTGAACCGCTGTAGATCGTAGAAGTCTTTATGATACCGCCGCTCCTCTTTGAGACGTCGCCCCGAGCTTCTAAGGCCGCCGCGCTTCTTCCGCACCGCGGTTCTGCTGTGCTTCTTGTGCACTGCGCCGTCGTTATCTCGAGCTTCGATCTATGCCGCTATGCTTCTATCTCCCTCTTCGGTTTGATCTGACAAGCTCTCTCTACTCGTGTCACCTTCCACATCTTTTCGTCATGTTATCGTGGTCAATTTTGCTCCTACTTACCTCTACCTTCCTAGCCCCTGCACTTTTTGGTTTATGGGCTACCGCAAGATTTCGGATGGGAGACGATCTTTCCGACACAATTTTTCAAGAGCCGCACGCTATGACGGCATCTTCAAGACTCGGATTTTGGATTTTTCCTATTTTAGTATCAGCCATTTCAAATGCAATGCTATTGCATATGTCTTGCATTTGAGGGGATATTAAGTGTATGAATGTCATTTCCTATATGTCTAGGGTTTAGGTCCCTGTAGTCCTTGTACTATTTATATGCCCCATAGGATATTGTAATATAACAAGCTTCTTTTCATATTGACATTTACTATACCCATGATCTGTTCTATGAATCATCATGTTTCTTCTGTTCTAGCTAGAACCTGATGTCCTTATGTTTTCATGCACTACTAAGTAATTCTCTGTTGACAAAATGCTTTGCCTACCTGACAACCGACTTCACTGCTAGCTTGTCTGTTCTCTTCAGGGCATCCTCTCCCTGAACCCTCATCCCATACTTGTTTTGCCAAAGAAAGATATTGGGACCGTTTTGAGTAAACTTGGAGCATGAAATGCCGAACTTCTCAGAGATACTGATAACTCAGAGGGAAAGCCACTACAAGCCAGTCAGCTAAAGCACCTTAGCTATACAAACTCCAGGCCCCTGAACCAAAAACACTCGTGGCAAGCCAAAGCCAAAGCCGGAGCCTCTGACTTTGCGAAACGAACTGGCCAGGCTTCGAGCTGAAGACCAGCAGTCACACGCTACACGTCCCCCTACTCTTTACATGCGCGCTTACTGCAAACTACAAGCCTACGCAGAGCAAAAGCACACGTGATCACCCATCACTCCTTCCCTCGCTTGCCGAACACCGCCCGGGTCACCGCCCTGATGCCCTTCACCCACAGCTCCGCCGCCTCCTCGCCGCCCTGGCACACGAAGTGCACCTCCCTCCCCGTCGCCGTCACCACGCGGAACAGCCCGGGCTCGTACGCGTCGCCGCCGCCGCCCCTCCTCTGCCGGTGCCGCTGGAATGCCGAGCTGCCCCCGACCTCGGCCTCCCGGCACACCACGTTGCGCCGGCTCGACCCGCCCCACCGGAGCACGCCGGCGGCGCCCACCATCCGCAGCGACTTGCTGTGCGGTCTCCCGCGCCCGCCCTTGGTGTGCTTCCTCACGTGCTCGCCCTGGAGGACGAGCTGCCGGCCCAGCTCGTCCATGATCACGTCCTCGGCCTTGTTGAGCGGCGCGGTGGCCAGCGCCGCCCGCGCGAGGGAGAGCGCCGTCTCGCCCCGCGGGGTCCGGATGTCGCACCTGGCGCCGTAGGAGATCAGGAGCTCGCACACGGTCGCGTGGCCTTCTCTGGCCGCCAGCATGAGCGGGGTGTGGCCGTCGCCGTCCGGGATGTTGACGTCGCAGCCCGTGCTCGCCAGGTGGCGCACCGCGAAGGTGTCGCCGCGCCGGGAAGCGCAGTGGAGGGCGTAGAAGCCTCCCGGCATGCCTTTCTCCAGAGCGAACTCGAGCATGACCTGCTCGAAGAGGTCCCTCTTCTTGCTCAGCTGCGCGAGCCCAATGGCCGTGTCGCCGCGCTTGTCGCTCAGCTTCACGTTGGCGCCGGCGAAGACGAGGGCGCGGAAGGCGTCGACGTTTCCCTCCTTGGCGGCAGCCATTATGGGCGAGCACCCGTCCGCGTCCTGCTCGTCCACGTCCACGTCTGGCTGAGCCAGAAGCACCTCCATGACAGTCGCGTCACCGCAGCGCGATGCGAACATCATCGGCGAGAACACGTTCCGATCGCTCGACCGAGGGATCGTCCCGGACCGAATCACGCCGAGGACGGCGCGTTCAAACCCGGCTTTCCATCCTCCGGAAGAAGCAACGGAGGCCGCAGACTCACCGGCCGAATTCACCAGCGCGACGTCTACTCCGGCGGACACGAGAATCCTGAGGCAATCCTCACGCTTGTGGCGCGCGGCCAGGATGACAGCAGCGTCGCCGGCCTCCGCCCTCGCGTTCACGGCGCAGCCCTTGTCTATCAGCATCTGCAGGATCTCCGGCTGGCCGAGGCGCGCGGCCATGTGAATTGGCCTGAACCTGGTACTCCGGGACGTCTTAACGGGAGCTTCAGGGTCCGCACCAGACGCCAATAGCGTCTGGACGGCACCGGCGCTCCCGCAGAGGATGGCATGATGGAGAAGCGTCCGACCAAGGTGCGTGGCGCCCGACGAGTATCCGTTCTGGAGGAGCATGCGGAGGATGGAGCCAGTGGACTCGTAGTACTCCACGGCGCACCAGACCGCGTCGTAGGGCTCGGCGAGGCCGGCGCCGACGCGCAGCTCCTCGCCGGTGGCCGTGTCCCATGACCACGCTCCCAGCCTCACCTTGGTGTCCCTCTTCACGCCGGCCTGGACATGAGTCACACAAGGTGTTGAGCGTCGATTGCTGAAGAGGGCGCGAGTGTGTGTATGTATGGCTGCTAGTACAAACAAATGATGCATACCTGAAGTAGCTGCCGAACGACGGGGACTTGCCGGCTCACGATTGCGGCGAAGAGCGCCGTGCAGTCGACATTGGCATGCAGGGATGGCTTCAGCGAGCGCAGGAGCACCCGGGCGGTCGCGTTTGGATCCGCTCCGCACTGCAACAGAGAGGGAATCACACGAAATTAGCTGCTGCCATGTAATATTCGGATTAGCAACAATGTCTACAAAACTCTAGATACAAAAACCATCTCTGCAAAATTACAATCCGATGCATGTAATCGAGAAGCTCACTCTTTGTTTATCTTTGTAGTTTACAACTGAAGGCTATTATAACCTACTAATTGTTACTTGCAAAGTTGCTGGCATGACCCTTATCCGATTATACGAAATGCAAAAGGTAGACTTATGACTGAAATTTTTTAGTTTTGGACTGTTCGTGAGAAACAATACGTAAAAAGAAATAGTCGCATGTGATTTTGACTGTACTATAATTTACCTGTAGACCCGTTCTTAACAAAACATACCGTTAGGCCCCGCTCTGTTAGGCTGAAAAACTATAGCTTATGGCTGAAATTACACTGTAGCGGCTGAAATTTTACTGTAGCTGAAGGTAGCTTATTTGACATAATTAAATTTAAAAAAATTAAAATAGAAAAAATATGCTAACTCATCACGGACAACGCAAACGAATACGAGAAAAAAAGAATTGGCAAAAAAACTCAAAAAGCTAAAAATTCAGAAAAAGACAAAATTTATGAATAGTGAAAAATAAACCAGAAGCCAAGCTGAAGCCGAAACGAGCGAGGCAGCGATTTATACCTATTTTTTTAATTCTGAACTGTTCATGAGACAACATGTGGAGAAAAATAGTCACATGCAATTTTAACCGATACAATTTATAATATAATTTACTATGGGCCACATTTTAATCGATACAATTTATAATATAATTTAATATGGGCCACGTCTTAAAAAAAAGAAGAAAACTCTCCCCGAGAATGGGAAAGTCCTAAGATTGTTCCCGTCCATGTCAGGGGGTCCGTCTCTCCTTTCTACGACAACGCCAAACAGGGTGCTACTTCCCCTTATAAACCAGCCAAAACATATATGAAGTAGCGAGGTGGGACTAAACTGCACTGCGTACTGTCCACCATGCGGCTCGGCACCCTGGACAGCATCCACATAAGTGACATATAACACCACATGTATCTCTCGCTCTCGGTATCGAAATACATGCATCGTCGCGATTAATCGGCGCCAGAAATGCAAATCTCTGAATCGAGCAATCATCCTTCTACAGTTGTATGAAATATTGAAGCCGTAAACCAAATGGAATACTATAAGAAAATGCTACCTTGATGAGCGTGTCCACCACGTCCACGAAGTCGCGGGCGGCGGCGGAGACGAGCGCGCGGACGGCGACGCGCGGACGGACGAGGTCGGAGCCCATGAAGATGGCCGCCAGGGCGGCCTGGCCCTGCAGCGCCGCCTCCACGATGGCCTCCTCGCAGGCCGGCTGCGACGCTCCCGCGCGCACCAGCAGCTCCGCCACCTCCGCGCGCCCCTCCCGCGCCGCGGCCGTCGTCGGGTACCCCCGGAACACCTTCCCGTTCACGTCCGCCCCTTTCGCCTGCACGCGATGCACGGTTGAACCATCAAAAACATGCGAAAGAGGTGCAAATCACATCGGTAATGAACCCATTTCTTGTGGGCTGACCAACTAAACTCTAACTTGTGAAAAACACACAAGTTAATATTTTTGGACTGGAAAGCGAAAATACCACGGAACGCAAGTTAATTGCCATCACAGATGGAACAACTAACGCTCTTTCTTTCTGAAAGCACAACAGAGGAAAGCTGCAAGTTGTTCTTGAAACCATTACTAGAGTCGTTAAACAATTACAGCATAACAATCGGTGTTTTAGACTTTTAGTACAGTAACTTTTTCTTTTGCTTTTGCTTTCTCTTTCACCTACACAGAAGATTAAGATGGACCAACAGAGAACAGGGCACGACAATGACCATCGGGACTTGGAAGTTGGAACCAAAGCTGGCCGTGTAACAAATGTCGCTGTTACTATTATGTCTGGTCAGGTCGGTGATGTGGTGACTAGCTTGCAACCAATCGATTGGCCCGGTGAGTCTGTGCAGGTACTGTGGCAATGGCACCATGCCAGAATTCATTTAAGCAAGAGACAGAAGGGGCCTCCTACAGTCCTACTGGAAGAAGGAATCTGGTAAATTTTCTGTACGGTGATGCTATCCGTCCAACGAGATATGAAATATTTTTGTGTGGTTTCATTCGCAGTGTCAGCAACTACTGCAAAACTTTCCGGGCTGCAAGCCATTCTCTTTGGCATTATAAGGTTCTTTAATGATCTCGGCTTGTCCATTGTTCTAGTGAATGTCAGTCAATAACAGACAAACAGTGTTTTTGCATCGTATAAGTCGAACGAAGAAATGAAACAAGAAATCGATCTTCTAGCAATAAAAGATGCTACCATCTCATGATCCTATTCCTACCAAGTCCACGTCATATCCTAAACTCCTGTAGTCCTGTTTAACCAGCCCTTCGCATTTTAACAAGATCTACTACCAATAAAGAACAGACATTTAAATCTATATCCCAGCATTCGCATCACGCAATAAATATGTCACACCACTACACTGAGCCAAGGTGATTTTTTTATCCGTTCTTTCGGGTTTTTACAGTGACTTTTGATTTTGGTTTATCCAAAAGTCAATTAACGGAGTAGTTTTTTCAAGTGGTTTTTTAAAATGAATTCTCTGAATGATTTTTCAAACTTAAAACCGTGTATATCGTCTATATCGACGTCTTCATCGTCCACTGCTATCTTAAAAAGTATAATCAAAAGATATCAACAACAACCCAAAAAGAACATGATCTTAACAGTGCGTGGCCTCCTAGCCACAAAGTTTATTTTAGTGTTTGGTCCTGTGGCGCTACGATTTTTCAAATCTAGCTATGTGAATGTACGAATTTTTAAAAACAATCTCTTTACTAGCGAACGGAGAGACGACATGTATCACTTCCAGCACCACCATACGACGACAGGTCGACGTCACCGCGGCAATAACGTCGAGCACGGGAAGCCAGTGGCGAGCGCACCTGGCCGACGAGCCCCACCCACCTACCGTGCCACGAGAGTAGCATTTGAACAAAAAAAAAAACGGCGCTACAGGCCAAACTGTGGATCCTGGGGCGCCGCACCAGGAACACGAGGCCGAGGCCGTGTCCGCGGCTGTGCATGAGCGCCAGGTGCGTGCGTGTAGGGAGGATGAAGGAGCAGCTGCAGGCGATCCAGCTGGCCGGTGGCAGAGGGCAGATGGCTACAGGACATGATACGGACGACGGGTGAGCTCTCCGTACCAACACCATCGATCCATGGCTCCATCTCAGGGGCCATGCATTGGCGCACTGGGGCGCGCGGTTTCTGTGACACGCGTTGCCTTCTTCAATAGCGAAGATGCCCTTGGCCCTGCCATGGAGAAGGATCGTCTAGTCTACTGGCCCTACTTGCCGGAATCTGGATTGATGAGGAGGTGGTATCATTCATGGCGTGATCAAATACAGCTGGGTGGTTTGGACGCATTGGAGCGGCAGACACTGGCCTCAGTTACGTGGCTGTAGTACTAAACCCAGAAGGCAGATGCGGATCATGTGAGCTCGCTGATGCGCATGGAGTCGGGTACTGCTTGGCACTTGCTATTGCATGAGTGACCAGAACCAGAATGCAGACATAAGCGACAATGGCATGGATGACGTCCGAGTTTGGCTGTAAATTAATTCACACGGTGGAGATCGATCTTTGATGACTAATTTCAGAGTTTGGGGATTGGTTTGGAGCTGAACGATGGTAGTAATTATCCCACTAGAACGAGTTCGATCCCAAATCCTAATCGTCCGATCCTGAAGACCAAGAGCGAGTGGAGATCTGAAGGACAGCATGCATGGCTGCACTTCATGCTAGCCAAACAAGAGCTCCAAACAAATGTGATGTTTCAGTGCGTTTTGGGCTAAGGGCCACGGCCATGGCCATGCATGGGGCTGCTGTTCTTTGCGATGGCATTTAGTGGCCTCGGCAGAGATCAGGGAAGTGCCGGTACAGGCGCCGTGCGCTGCGCCTGCAAGGCAAAAGTACATGGCCGGGGCCGGGTGCATGCTTCCGCTCCGTCCGTCGCAGCTAGCGCAACCACTCCCCTGCCACTCCCATTCAATGGCATGGCGCCCATGACATCGGCGGATCATCCGGACTGCACGCCATGCCACACACATTGTCCTCGACTGATAAAGAAAAACGGACAATTTATTTATACTTCAATATTTTCTTTTACTTTTAAAATATAGAATAAAAGCAAATCATAATTATTTTTTTAATTATATCAATCGGATTTTGAACTCAAAACCTTTTTAACTTTAATACTATATCAAGTTACATACACTAATTAATTCATCTAAAAAATTAAACTACTAAAAAATAGATAATCCATTTATACTAACACTGTAACACACAGACACAGCACACAAGGCCCATATAACTCACCAGGTCTGCCAGCTTGGGTTCCAGCTCCTAAGTCCCACCACCCAACACCCTTGACCACGGGTACTTTACAGAACGATTTATAAGCGAGTGGTGACATCTTGATGAAAGGGTTTGATCTAATGACTACTGGCACTCCACTTTGGAAGGAAAATCCATGGTAGCCATCCGATCGTGATCTGTCGGGCAGGTGGGGCCAGGGGGTGATTACTGATTAGGCTCAGGTGGCAAAGGCCAACGCTGGAAGGAGACCGGACCCTGGGAAGCTCACGTAATCCCACCCCGACAGCGCTCACGAGGGGAATATATTGGTTTCTACCAAAGCGTTGAGCTGTTAGCAGTAGCACCTCCCTTGAACTACCACTGCTACTTGATAAACAGTGGCCACTGACGCATTCTCTCTACCCATTCATTATATTATCGGCAGCAGTAAACAAAGCAGGGTTTTGGTCTGGGTTAAAGGTCCGATCTTTTCGGCTTATATTTTCCTAAATAAATAAATAAAACAATTTCTTCATCGTTTTTTCGAAGTGATTTATCGACACAACATTTCCAAATAAACTTATCGACTTATCAATATTTATTTTATTCATACAATCATTCATATTATAACCAAAAATTATAAACTATAACTATAAACCTTTAGCCCCAACTAAAGAGAAGGGACCCTAAAGTCACGCCTATCTACCCCTGTTTCCCGATCTCCTCACTAAAAGAAATAATTGATCATATACCCTCCATTTAGATGGAAATTGAGGATTTACCCTCCTGACCCACGTGTCAGTGACTTATGATGACCCCACGTGTCATTGAGATGTGGAGGGTAAATCCTCAATTTCCCAACTAAAGGGAGGGTATATGATCCAATCTCCCTCACTAAAATACTCTCCTACGCCGCACTAGTATATCATTGGCTGGGTTCGAATCGACTTGCCGCTTTTGGCTGGGTTCGAATCATCTTATCGCTTTCCTATAATAATTAGTTTTTAAAGAATATATTTTTTCAAATTAGGTTCTACAAGTTAATTATAGTATACATTATACTAACTTCAACTATATCGACTAAAATTATATACGACTATTTTTCTTCGTATTCTCTCTTAAAATTCAAAAATTATAAACTAAAAATGACAGTTCAAAAGAATCCGCCTATTATACAGGATCGCAAGGCCTACTGCATTCTAGACGCAACATTGACGGAGCAGCAGGGAGAAGTTACTGCAACACCGAATCTTTAACAGGGTACTGACCAACTTGGCCAACATGCTCGTAATTCCTTATTGCTACCAGTGTTTTCTTTACTAAATAGGAAATACCTTTGTGGTACAATACATGAGTATACGACATATGTGTACACCCCGATCGATGCATACACGTATGTCTAGGGCATTAAAGTGTGCCGAGGAAGCTTCCCTGCGTAAGCTGCATGTCACATTTTACGATTTTTATCATTGCTATTTGCTAGAGAACAAATGCGTCCGTACGAGTTAAAGAGGAACTGCAATGCAAAGCATGGTCCCATCGCAGCCATGCGGGTTGGTACTTGGTAGCCTCTCTTCTAGAAACAAATTGCATAAGAGAGGGAAAAAGGAAAAAAATGTTCCTAAAGACTAGTAATGAAGCACATAATTTTGTCTTAAACTATCTGCCGGAAAACATCCCCTAATGAGCAACCTTCTTTCATAGGATTTCTAACGCATATTTGAGGAAGTGGCCATAGAGAGTGAATAACACATAGAGCTGATAGAAGGGCCAGGCAATTGAGAGGGAAGTTATCATGCATTCTCCTTTCTTTTTCTACGAACAAAACTTGTACTCATAATTTTTTAGCTATAAAAATGGCAAGAAATTTCAAGTGGGTCCTGTAAAAATGTCTAGTTCCCTACTTGTATTAATATGTCCAAATAAAAAAAAATTGTCTAGCGCGTGCATTTATACAGTACATTGAACTATGATGGGGCGCACACAAAAAAAAGTACCAAATTAAGCAACCGTGAAAATGAAACGGATGAACAGTAACCATCTTTGAGGTAACAGGTAAGGATGAGATAAATACGTGCTGCTACTCGGAGTAGGCAGCGCCCGCTAAGACCATTCGAAAATGTCGTGGAAAATGATGCGAGAAAAATGTAACTAGGACCAGCCTATAGGCTATATCGTATTGCAAACTTGGAGCAGCACAAGCCCCCAATGTTTTCCCCTTTTTTTCTCTGGATTAAAAGGAGAACAAAATGTTCTCGTGCTCGCCAGATTGTTAAAAAAATTCGCACCGAAACCACCCAGAAATATCAGGGGTGGGAAGGCAAACACGAGCAGCTCGAAAATGCATCTTATGTAACAAGCCAAATCCGAGTTCAAATTCCCTCACTGAACGCATAGAAACGGACGGAAGAGCGTAACAGAGTTTTGTTTTTCAAACCGAGCACCAAACGAGAGCATCGAACATGCAAAGAACAAACGTTACGCGGCACAGTTCCAAAGCGATTAAACCGGGGGCAGAGCACTCACGAGCAGCGCGCGGACGAGGGCGACGTCCCGTTGCCGGCGGCGAGGAAGAGCGGCGAGACGTCGGCGCGGATCTCCTCGTGCGCCGCGCGCAGCTCGGCGGCGGCGCCCTCCCGCAGCGCCGCCTCCGCCACCCGCCGCGCCTTGAGCCAGACCACCCCGGCGTAGTTCACGTCCGCCCGCCCGGATGCGAGCAGCTCGCCGGCCTCCCTCGCGTCGCCCCGCGCCACCGCCTCCACGAGCCGCTGCGACGCCGCTTCCGCCGCCTCGGCCTCCTCCACCACCGGCCACACCTGCCGGCCGCTGGCAATCGCCGCCGGGCGCAGAAGCACCGCCATTCTCGAAGCTGGCTCTTGTCGCGGCCCTATCCTCTCTCTCTCTGCTTCGATCTCTCTGCGTCTCTGTTTGTGTGGGGAAACTTGAAAGGGCGAGGCGCGACGGGACGGGGCGATATATAGGTGTGGACCGGGACGGGGGCGAGCCGGCGAGGCGGTGAAGTTACCGCGCAGGTGAAAAGGCTGGGGCCCGCGGGCGAGTGGGACGTGCTGCTGCTGCGGTAATTACGAGAGGATGGGTGTGGGCGTGAGCGGCTCGCGCTTGGCAGCTTGGTTAGGCCTGGCTCGGCTTCGATGTGGGTTTATGGATGGAGTGAGTGGAGTATTGGCATAACATTTCGGTCAATTGAGGTATGCTTGGTTTTGTATTATAAAAAATGAAATAATGTTTTGCGGAGGTTTCGAACGAGAGCAAACAGCTTTAAACCAAATTAAAGCTTTCGCCTATCCACCATTTATCAAGTAGTAGTGCACCGTCCCAAGTATTATCTTTTGAGAGTTGAACCGTTGCAACTCTCTTACAACCGCGTAAACAAGATAAAAAAATCACAAATCAAATATATTTATCATCTTCTCTCTCCTACTACATATAAGTCAAGCTACTACCGTCTGAACATAAAGTTATCATTGATAATTCATCAAGTTACTATCTCCTAAATATAAAATTATCATCAAGCATCAACCGCATCAGAATGCTCGTGTGCGTAGCCAATGACCCGCGTGTAGCGTGCGTGCACACGCTGATTAGTGCAACTATATATGTGTGTATGTATATAATTACTATTCTACGCGCAGGTGTAGATACATGTGGAAAAGTTATTGCCATGTGTTAGTGAAATTACTGTCAAACACATGTAGAGTTACTGTCAGTTGTAACACTACACAACTGGCAGTAACTCTACATGTTATTGTCGTGTGTGTAGAAAAATATCTTTTTACTCCCAGCATAATTACACATACCTCTAATATACCACATAAGCAAACTTGAAATACTCATTTATCACTTTAGGTATAATTGTATATTAATTATAATATACTCCAATGTGAATCATATGAAAAAAAATTATAAGGGAGTTCATAGTTTTTAGCGTATTTTATAAATACCTTCATATGCGTGTGCATATATATATATATATATATATATATATATATATATATATATATATATATATATATATATATATATATATAGGAAGCCTCTTTTCACACCCGGTGTAGTTACACCCTATATCGTATCTCGCAATGTAGGAGTATCTCACGTAACGGAGGGTATGTACGTGTAGTATACAAGTATTTAAGACCATCTAGGTGGTATGAACAATTTTTCAGAAGTGGTATGTACATTTTTTCGACGTACTCATTTTTATGTGCGTATATAAGGGTATTTACAAAATACGCTAAAAACTATGAACTCATTTACAAGTTTTTCGTGTGGTTCACATTGGAGTATCTTATAATTAGTATACAAATGTACCTAAAGTGATAAAGGGTATTTCAAATTTTTAGGTGGTATATTAGATGTGGGTGTAACTACACCGGTGCACTCGTTGTTCGTGTAATATATATATATATATATATATATATATATATATATATATATATATATATATATATATATATACGAACAACGAGTGAAAACAAAAACATGAACTGCTAGCCTTGACAATTGAATCACAGGAAGAGCTATAGTACACTAGTACATACATAGTCCTACAGACCCAAACAGGGAAGCTATGATCTGTCGTCGTTACAGATAGCTAATGCTTTTGTGATGACAAGTCTGCGCGATGCAGTGCTAAAGGATAATAGGACTCGTGTCCACTACACTGCTACTGCAGAATTGATCGGTCGTATTCTGATTGAACCTTTGCAACATTAGCCAAACATAGGCTCTGTCCTCCGATAGTACGTCCTAGCTACGTACATACGTACCAAGTCCTTTACATGTAGATACGACGATTGGTACGTACATGTACGCATGCAAAACGGGGGCTAGGGGGCGTAGGGTGTACGTACGTACGTGGGAACTGGTTGGTGAGAAGTGGTAAATGTATACTAGAATCGTCAGTACGAACCGTACTCGATCGAAACCCTGTGATCGATAACGTCCCTACACGTGTACTGTACGTACGTACCTATCGATAATATAGGATAAGGCCATGCATGGAATCCACAGTTGCAGCTTGCAGTTCATTTCTTAGCCTACGTTTGTACGCAGTGCAAATTAACGAGTGCCGTCGACTTTTAGGTACTCCGCACGTACGGCAACCAGCAGCCAGCTACTAGTACGTACACCCTAGACGTGGTGCAGCAGTGGCTCAGCCAAAATAGACGTACGTCGGTACGTGGAGCAGTAGCAGACTAGTAGGCATAGTTTACTTGCAAATCCATCGCAGCGAGCAGCGGCGGTCGCGCATTTCCCCGCACCAAACCACTGCAACTCCTTCACCAACCCGCCGGCCACACGCCGAGCCCCGCGCGCGGCTCGTACCGTCGTACGTCCTAGCTCCAGTGCAGCCCGCCGCCACGCGCGGGGAATTGGTCCGCGTGGATGCATGGATGGTGCTTGGCTTTGTTGCCCCCGCTAAAGCCGCTGCCGGCGCTGCCGTCGGTGGAAGGGAAGCCTCTCTTTCCCCCACACACTGCGCTGCTGCCGCTGCTCGAGCTCTGCTAAACAATTTGTGAGGTAAAGGCTGTCACAGATTTGTCCTCTAACCACATGAAAGTGTCTACTAGCAACGCACCTTGGCAAATGGGCCGTCCGGCCAGACATAGCACAGGCTCGAATAGGATATAGTCTGATTAGACTCGATACGGCTAGTCCGAATAAGTTACCGTGCCATATCGGTCCACGTGCCTACCCTCCGACCTAGGTATAACATGGAGAGGGGTCAAGCCATGTCAGGTCAGCCCAGACACGCTTAGTCCAACGGGCCACCGATGGTCTGTTGAGTATGGTGGCCCAGTATGGTGCTGCCCCACCCACAACTGCCCACAGACCCAGGTTGCCCGCAGCGAGAGGTGAAGGCTAAAGACAATGATTACTTCAAAGAGTGATTACCTCGACGGGTTTACCATATGGTGTACATACTTTTACTATTATTTATGTAACGAATTACTTTCTATAATATACAGAAAGTAACTCACAACATCTAATATGAAGAGCTGCGTGACCTAAGGTTCTCTAAAAGACCAAGGACGGGCTTGACAACGCTGAGCGCATGGAAGGGCATGTAGAATAGTAGCTCTATCCTGTATACATTGCTATTCTCCTACATACGAAAGGAATACATCGTAACCTCCTCAACTCAGCAGACGGAGAAGGTGCCGAAGGCTCATTTGGAGCAATCAGAGACTTGATCACGTGCACGACCTCAATCTGCATGGTCTCATGTCTCCTGCGGGCCTTCTGAATCAACCGCATGGCCTTCCCCGCTTCGTCGTTGAACTTTTGAAGGGCCACCATGGCAGCCCTTTTTTTGCCCTTGCTTAGCAATCATATAGACTCACCGAGCAAGGTGTGCATGTTGGGCAACTGCCCATCGGTGGCACATGGCAATTCCTCTGGCATCTCGGCCTACGCCGTAGCACTGGGCCAATAGCAAGTGCTCTCCCTGGATCTCAGCTGCACAGGAAAATGAATGTTACAATTACTGCATGTGCAAAGCCCATTTACGACATGAGACTGATATCTTACTGCATATGACATAAACAATTATTACATGTTTGCAAAACATTTACTGTCTATGTAAGTAGATAGAATATTTTTATGCCGTTACATACTCTACTGTCTTCAAATTAGCCGTTACATACTCTACTGTCTTCAAATTAACATAGAAACCGGTATGGATTGGTGCACTCACGCTGAGCTTGTCGAAGGTCTCCTTCACCTAGAACTCACAGAGCTTTAGCAAATCTTGTTAGTTTAGCTCTAGAATCTAAAATAAATGCAAAAGCATATAAAATAGGAATTTCCTTCTAATATTTCAAATTTTTTATTTCATGGCAAATATAGTCTCTTATAAGACTATATCACTTTCATTAGCCTGCGAATGAGTAGCAATTTCAAAAATATGATGCACAATTACGAGAGATATTGGGGAATACACTAAACTTTCTTGGGCGTATGCCTATTGCAATACAATAGTTCTTGTTTGCAACTATTCGTGGGTTAGAAGCATTTATAAACGATACTGCGCCACGGAAAGGTTTAATATACGTACCCAACCTTTTCAAACCAAATTTAACTACTATATTAATAATGTGACATGTGTATCGCTGCTACAGTAAGAAAGATTCGGTGTAGGTACTAAACAATAGTGTGAGAATATTCATTGCCTTAGAGTTCGCAGCAGCATTGCCTAAAGTTATTGAAAAAAATTTATCAGTAAGACCAAAATCTTCCACAACTTTGATAATACACTCCATAATATTCTAACCAGTGTGAGCAACATCAATTAATTTAAACCTTACAATTCTTTTTCTAATTTTTAGTCTGCACTGACAGAAGGTGCTACTACATAAGATAGTCCCCCCTAACCTGACCACTCCGTATGTTTGAGGTCAAGGCAACAGAAAATATGCATATAACAAACATTTCTTTTAGTTTATTATGACCACTATTGTAATGCCTAACAGTATCTCTAGTAGCTATTTGTCTAGACACTACAGTAAATCTAGGATTATGAGCAATCCTAATATATTTTTGAAATACGAGGGGCTCCCTAAAGCCTAAATGTAACTCATGTGTAGCAATTAATCTTCAAAAATATTCTCTAGCTACCTCGGGACTGTTGTCCCAGTTATGTATCGTACTGTTAGGGTTGTATTGGAGTTGGGTCTGCCTCATCGACGCTCCTTGTTTGGCCAAACATCTGCTCACATGTCTTTGTAAGTGACCCGTTCCACTTGAAGACTTTGCAGTTAATTCGTATGATACTTTTTGTAAACAGTAGTATCAAAGTGTTCCCACGCATTGGAAGTGCATGACCTAGACCTCTTCGCCTGGTGCTTGCTGAGACAGAGGCACTTGTGGAGCCAGATGATGGTATTGCCAGAGGCGCCTCAGCCTCATGCTCGGGTTGAAGTGCAGTCACATGATTCTCAAATGGTGTAAGGTCCTCTAACATGAGGTCGTAATCAGCAAAATTAAAGTGATCCATCGAGAAAACTATGATCCAAAAATTACAATATTATTAACTACACCTTACTCCAAATAGTAATAAAGTAACAATAATTCTCAATAAAAATCTAAAAATTTTAGTATGGTTATCTCTCCTATCAAAAGCCACCGGATTCCGAAATTTCAGCTACTTTTATAAAATTTTGCCAAATTTTCACAACACAATGAGAGAAGAGAATGAGGGAGGAGTTGTGGCTGGATAGGGAGGGGTGTGTGCCTATTTTATAAAAAAATTAAGATTTTTGGAAATTATTTGATATTTTTTGAATTTTTTAAATCTTCACAACTAAAAAAGGTCAACATTTTTGAAATCCCGTGCCCAATTGTGCCTTAACAGGCGTAACAACTATATTCATGCCGTGCCATGCTAAACAGGCCTAACGACAATGCTGGTGCCTTGCCGCCTGACAAAGATGTTTGCGATCAGCGGGGCTGTAGGGCCAAGGGTAGGCTGGCAGGAAGCCAAGGGGAAGAGGGCAACTAGACAAGGGCCAAGGGGGCCACTAGCAGTAAGTTTACTCTATGTCACAAGTAAGTTTACTGCCATTCATAAATAATTCTACGACCAATTGCAAGTAAGTTTACTGTCAGTCAAAAGTAATTTTACTGTCAATCATAAGTAATTTTACTATCAGTGGCAAGTAATTTTTACTGCAAGTCACAAGGAATATTATTGCCAATCGTAAGTATTTTTTACTACAAAGTCATCCGTCTGCGCTTAGAAGAGTGCAATAACTATAACATAGATAATTTTACTGTCAACTACAAGTAGTTTTACTCATTACAACAGAAAAACTAATGCACTCTTCTAAATTGACCTGGCCTCCTAGGAAGGTTGGGGGGATGGCATGCCGTGCTGGACTAGGCTGTGCCTCGGTACGATACTATGCGTGCCATGCTAGGCCAGTGTGCCGTGCCGAGGTACCGACCTAAACACGGCATGTTCAGTCAGGGTCAGGCCGGCATGGTTCGTTTACTATTTATATCGTGTCATATCAGGGCTGGGACAACAATATCGTGACTTGGATCGGCACGGTTAGCCCAGTCCATTTGATCATGTCTAAGTAGCAGTAGTCGTATCCGATTCATCCTTTCCAAGAGTAATTTTTCTTACCATCTCTTTTGTTTTTCTCATATTTACTGTACTACAACTCTGATGAAGAGTGCAGTCTGGACTGCCTCTGCATCCGTAGCGCAGGGGACCTCCGCTGCAGCGTCAGCTAGCTAGTCACCAGTCCGTACACTGTAGGAGTTTGCGGCCGGCCGGCTGGACGCGTCATTTCCATTGATCACTCCGCAGCGTTAGTTTTCCGGCTCCCGGTGGTCCCTGGAGAGGGAAGAAGTCAAACCGATGCCGAAAATGGAAATGGATCGCCTGCAATTGGCAAGGAAAGATACGGGCTGTTGTAGGGCACACCACGGCAATAGCTCTTGCTGCCTTGCCAGGTTCGCTTCATTTTTTCAGTTAATTCTTACTGTTGTTTACCTTAGTATTAGTTGCTGTGTCCTTTGTTGATTGTTGACATGTATTCGCATCATGATTTTTGGAGGATGAGTGTTGATAAAAATTACTTATATGTTTTTTTAACTATTATCTAAATTTATTACTATTGGATTAGAGATCCAACGGCTATGAATTTTCCCCCACTCACTCAAAAAAAATCTCCCTCCCCTAAAAAAAGGGACGTTGAATCTCTAATCCAATAGTCTTAAATCTAGATGATTACTAGAAAGAAAATATCCAAATAATGGCTAGACACATCATTGTAAAAGTGTTTGGACATGTGACATCTTGGTGTATTTTGGCAACACATGATCTCTTAAAAAAGAACGCAGAGAGCCACGACGCGTAGACGGTATCATGAAACCAGCTGCTTGCATGCATCTTGAGTAAATTAAGCGGCAGTTCGCATGTGTGTACGGTGTTAGCTGCATTACAGGGCTCTACAGGCCAATTTGCCATGTCCTCCCGACGGGAAAGTACAAGCTACTTGCATCCCGTCCGTGTCATGCAGTTGTCAACTTGTCGAGCAAACACTTGCCGGTATTCTCTGCGCAGCGCATGCATGCACCAATGCGGACGCCAAGAAGACGGCCAAACAAACCTAGGAGAAGTCGCCCACATGCATGCCTGCAGAACCAAATGCTTGTATTGTAATGAGAAGCAATGCATGCATGTATAGTTGAGAACTGTGAGTTAGATCAGGCTTTTTCGAGCTAGCTCAAGACCTAACCGACACGGCATGGGCACTATATATGACTGATTGGATTGGCACGATACGAACGGTAATGTAAACCAAGCCTGAAAAAAGTCCGTTGGGCAACCTGCCTAGCCTATCGTGCCGTGCTCGGATCGGTCGGACACGAGAGAGGCATGTCAGGCTAGGTGGCATGGAGCCACGGTAGCGGTGCAACGTGCAGAGTTGTGCCTATGCAGCACAGCTGGGCATGTAGTGTGGGAGTAGTCAGAGTGTCTATGGGCTGTGGCGTGGTCTGAGAAGGCCGAATCAGGCGATGGTGTGGCTAGGGACCGTCGATCCGATGGACGACTGCGGCATCGGTGATGGGCCCCGCCTGATTCCCTGGCCCCCCCTGCTCCTGCGCTGCCCACAAGCGCCCACTTGCCCGCTTCTTTTCGTGCACAAATCCCAACCTGCTATCGAGCCAGAGGTGGCTCGGCAAGCTACTTACGAGCAGCATTGGTTCGGCAGCGCCTGCCGCACCAGCTCGCCCTCTTATGCGGCTTGCCTCCTGCTGAGCTATGCCGTGCCTTCTGAATTCAGAAAGAAGACTATTCTTTAAAAAACATATGCTTAGAAACTAAAATTGAAAAAAGTTACAGTAATACTAAATATGTAAACAGTTCCAATCTGAGGAACTTGAATGGTAACTGTACTAGGAAACAAGCGTTGGCTCCGTACGCATCTGCTGCATGCGCTGTACAATTTTTTTTTTCTTTTCTTTCCCTTCCCTGCAGATATTTCCGTCCATATGATCGGATCCACGCATAGGTGTACGTACCGGCAGGAATAGAGGAAGAAAAGAAAAGGAGAAAGTTGCTACTCTCTTGGCACTTCATACGTTTCTCTCTCTTTCCGTCTCGTTGTGTGCGACTGCGTGACTGTGCTGTACTGATTTGAGCTGGGAGGAGAAGCTTAGCCTCCGCTTATTTTAACTTTAGCTTATAATTTTTAGTTTATTTTTATTATTTTAAAATTTGTTTTTTATTTGTTTTGGGTTTTTTTTAACTTTTTATCGGTTTTTTCCTGTATTCGTTTTATTATCCGTGATAGATTAATCTGTTTTTTCTTTTTAAAATTTTTTAAATTTAATTACCTCAAATAAATCATTTATCAACTATAATGTAATTTTAGTTAGTTATCGTGTAATTTCAATCACAAACCAAACTTTTTTGGCCCAAATAAACGGGCTCTTAAGCTCTTTGGTGCGCCCCTTAAAGCTCACATATCGCCACTACGGTAACTAGCGAAACAAATCAAGTACTGTCTGTCTGTATAACAACAACAAAGCCTTTTATCCCAAACAAGTTGGGATAGGCTAGGAATGAAACCTTCTCTGCCTTGTCGACGCTGCCGCCCGTCTATCGAACGGTAAAAGTGATATTTCTATAAATACGATACGCATACTACTACTTTTATAAGTACTGTTTTTGCCAAATTCGCTAAAAAGTCCCAAAGTAATATACTGGAGTAACCTCTATACGTGTTCCATACATCTGCAGTAGCATACACCTGATGAATGATGCAGACATACCGTGCATTGGGTTGCGTGCGACCAGAAATGATATGGACTACACATGCAACCAACTCATGCATATGCACATCTTGGCGCGCGCACTAGACAACAGTAAAAGATGGGAAAATAGAATGCTTCAGTCCAATAACTACCAAACCATGCATGTACCAACGAAAGGGCTCACAGATACAAAACAAGAACTGTTAGTCCTCGAGCGCATAGCCAAGTCATAAACATAAAACAGTTCAAAGGCCTTATCCTCTTGTCTAGCATGGTATAGGTAGTAAATATAACATCGATCACTAGCTGCTGTTTTATAGGGGCATGTGCCCCAAGGAGCTTGGGGCTAAGGATATTCATCCAAACAATCACACACGCGTACTCCTTCCTATGTTTTTTTTTCTATTTTTATTATCTTTAAGATATAATTTTAATCATTATTTTGTTATAATTTTACACTAAGATATACTAATAAAAGTAATTTTAATGATAAATTTAATAATATAATTTTCCTATAGCCAATATAGATAGTTTTAAATCTATTGATGATAAAAAAATTTAACGACACGAATTCTAAAATGTCAAATAAAAAACGAAGAAAGATAATATATAGGCCGGTGAGTATACATCTCGCTAAACCAATTCAATCATGGGTAGCTTGCTATGATGACTAGTTCTACATCGTTTGTCCTCTCCCACTTGCCACGTTCGAAACGGTAAGCTACCAAGCTCAACTCCTGTCGGATACCCTTTTGGTTCTTGGCCCTAGCCTTTGGCCTAAGCAGCTCTTGGTCCATGGCATTGAACAAATCAAAGAGTACTGTATTAAATAAAACCTAGGCTTCGTAGACAAGATTACTTTTAGTCCTTGTATGATGCGTCCGCTTACGATATATAATGGCCAAAAACAAACCATTTGGCACTTGACGAAAAATCCAGGCTGTGGACGGCATTGGGTGAGACTGAGTATAAGGATTAGGGGGAAAAAAGAAACATGTTTATCTTCATTGGTGCAGAAGCAGGGTCGTGCCGTGAAATTTGGAGGCCCTGAATAAAACTCTAAGTAACGACACGGCCCTGGATGAATGGACATTGGACGAGCCGGCTGGCCGGCGATCGGCGGAGACGAGACGAACACCAACTGACGAAGTCACGAATACAAGAGAGAATACGGTTACTGTGGGGCCTCGGGGCTCGAGTCGAGAATCTAAACGCCACGCATGCGAAGTCGTCGCGGAGACGCGCGCGCGGACTCGAGCTAGGCTCTGGGGCTAGAGGTGAAAACGGATCGGATAGTTTCCGTCGGATCCAGACGGATATGGATACGGGTTGTGTCGGATCGGATTTTTTTCAGATAGTTCTCGGATCGGATATGGATATGGATTTTTTTTATCAGATACGGATACGAATACAGTAAACCTAGTATCCGTCGAATACGGATACGGATTATCCGGATAATACGAAACCGGATATCCAGGATTTTAGCCCAGTATACGAAATCGGATACGGATACAGTAAGCCTAGTATTCTTATGCTTATTTAAATTGCTATCATGGAGGACTTGGTGGATGAAATGGAGTAATGAAATGTTCTTATGCTTGTTCAAATTGCTATTATGTCATCATGTGTATTCCATGAATTGCACGTTGTTGCTACTTATGTAGTTATGTTATGATCGACTATTAGGTATATTTATTATGGATAAAAAGACTATGCTTGTTTAGATTTCATGAATATTTTGACAAAATGAACTATTTATGTATTTTCGTTAATTTTGGATGTATAGTTTAAGGGGTTTTCATGTTCCGATAAATATTTGTAACCGTATTCGTTTCGATTCGTATTCGATCCGTATCTGTATTCGATATTATTCGTATTTGTATTCGTATTCGAGTTATCCGTATTCGTATCCGTATTCGAAAAAAATATGAAAATAAATATGGTAGAGATATTATCCGTTCGTATCCGATCCGTTTTCACCCCTATCTGGCGCTCTAGCCTCACACGAATACATGGACCTTCTCCTGCTGAGCTAATTTTTTGAGGCCCTGAAAATTAGGGGGCCCTGTACGATCGCACAGCTCGCACTTGCCTGGGCACGGCCCTGTGCAGAAGGCGTATTCATGTCAAACTAAAATGCATCACTTCAATTCTCTGCTCTTAGGCTGAAAAGCTGTGGCTTATGGCTGAAATTGCACTGTAGCGGTTGAAATTTCACTGTAGCTGAAGGTGACTTATTTGATGTAATTAAATTTAGAAAATTTTAAAAATATAAAAAATATGCTGGCTCATAACGGACAATATAAACGAATACGGGAAAAAACCGGCAAAAAAGCTAAAAAAACTAAAAGTTTAGAAAAAGACGAAATTTATAAATAGTAAAAAATTAGTCAAAAGTCAAAAACTGAAACCGAAACGAGGGAGGAGGCAACATAGCACAAGCAGGAGCAAAGCTTCGTGGATAAGGTGGTCAATCCATTCCAGTCCTTGAGACACGGAAAAAATAAGGGCAATGCCTAACCTTACTTTCTTGTAGCTCCTTTATGGCCAGTGGCCGCCACCATGCTCATACAATACTAGGAAGGATGTGCCCAAAAAGAAAATTGCAATGAAGGACATAAAGCCTCCCAAGAAGTACCCTACTCATGTTTGCTTGTGCCCTGAAGTTCCCATGGCCAAGCAAATGCCTCTTTATTCTTCTTAGACCCAAGCCCAAGCAAATATCATTTGAGGGCAGCAAAATCTTTGCCCAATGCATCCTATCATTCCCACTCATCTGTCACCTGTCTTGCATGTGTTTCTTTCTGACTGAACTAGGGACTAGGGAGAGTGCACTTTGAGACGAACATACCTTTTTAAAAGAGAAAAATGATGTAGCAATAGTGCACATATATGAACCAAACCTAAGCTTAAAGCATCATGTAATCCTGTGGCCCATGGTAGTTATGGAGTACTCTAGAAGTCAAAATGGAGGCCAAAGATTAAAAGAGAAGAACATCATAATAAAGCACGTAGTCAGTGGAGCAGGCATATCGTACAAGCGTATCTCTACCTGGATTCTCACAAGACTTTCAGCTTGGCTTCAAGCTGACCTGACCTATCGACCTTTGGTCAATTGGGATGTTGAACTGTGACTCCAAGTGGGAATCTATGGCCTAAAGCTAGTAGTAGTATGTAGTACTAAAGATGCATCACTAGAGGTGAAGACTTCTCTTGCCTATCCCAGATGATTGACTAGACAACACCCAACCCAAGTGTGTCAGTCAGAAATGGCTATTGTTGTCTACTAGAAGTAGGTGGTGTATGTTTTACTTAATACCCACAATGGCAGGCAAATAATTCTATAGTCTGATGATCACCGCAACGCATGGATGATTATTGTTCAGAGGGCATCTCGTATAACCGTGCAAGGAACATTGCAATGACTAAGGGACGTGTGAGCACATAGAAAAGTACTGAGCATCATGCAATCTGGCAGGCTGTCTGCTAAAATCCCAATCGGTCAAATTGTACATGTCATATATTCTCAGAAACATTTCGAGAAATTTAGTTTTGTTGTCAAAAGTCAAAGCAGGTTCGTGTCAAGGATCACTGTTCAAAACAACACAAGAACATCTCGGGCCAGCAGAATTATTTTTACACTCCTTTCCCATCTTTAGTTCTTTACACAAATGGCTATACTTCTGCTCAATGTTTAGCCTTCATGAAGAGAATCTGAGTTTTGCAACCATGTTATCGTTTTCAATCTACATAAACTGAGAAAAAATGTCTGCCATTGCTAGAAGATAGGTCGATACCTTCAATGTGAATCGTCTTGTTTGGTGCGTGATTCAAGGTACGAGATCACAAGGTCAGCAGCCTTACTTCCTGAAGCTATAACATTTCCAACAGCCAACCCATCCTTGTTATTTCCTATAAGACAGAACAAAAGCTCAAATTATATTTCGAAGTTAACACCAATTTAAAGTATTAGTTCCTGGGGTTGCTATTTCTGGTTTGCTCTACAAAACTTCAACAGGACTGTTCAGATGTTATACATGTTGTCTTTGATTAGAGCATCCTTTTCAGCAGGCCAAGGCATACCATATGTTGTCATGGAAATAATAACAAAAACATGCCTCTATTGACTTGCCTGCGTAGAAGAACCCAGGAAGATTTTTCTCCATCTTTTCTATAGCTTCCAATACTGAATCATAGTCGTGGCCATACAAAGGAAAAGCATTCCTCCAGTGTATATGCCTGAGTAACAGAAGAAATACCGTGTTAAATTACATGAGCATGTGGTGGTGAAACAAATTGCACGAATTCTTAAACTCCCTACAAGATGGTAAACCATAACACAATCACAAAAAGGAAAAACATATAGCAAAATGCACAATTGCTACAATTAGGACAGTAAGTTCAAATACTTACTTCACAAAAGTTGGTTGCCCCTCTACACCCAAGAGCTTTCTAAGGTCAGAGGTCACAAGTTGTTTCAAAATAGCCCTACAAAAATATATTATAAGAATAATCTAGCTAAAAACGAACCATAACATAAATCATCAAGATAAGTTTTATACGTTGGAGCTCCAGCGAGATCTCTATTGTGGCTTCCCCCAACAAATGTTGTATATAAATATTGGTCATTAGGAGCTCGATCTGGAAACATCATTGACGAGAAGAGTGTCCCTAAACAAGAAACAGTCACATGTGTAAAGATGTGAAGGGAAACACTCAGAATAAACAAAAACATGAATGTCTACTGATGTGGAGGGAAATACTCAGAATAAACAAAAACATGAATACAAGTAGCCGATATAACAAGGTTACTTTGTGTAACAAATTCAATACAATGATAATTCACAGCTCAAAATATAAGCTTCCGCAAGCTGAAAACAGTTCAAATATAAAGCTGAGCTAACCTACCAAGGGTTTTCAGACCATGTTTTTGCTGTTCCTTATAGGGTATTAAGACCCCAAATCCTTCCAGAGGTCTTTTAACGTCTTCCTTCTTAAAAGCTGTTACCATGAGGGATAGCGGCGGATTATCCACCTGCATAATAAATAAATTTGGATCAAGATGAGATTCTTCTATACATGTTCGAAAAGTTGTGATAAGTCCAGATAACAGCTGCTATAGTTTGGGTCTATCAAAATATCAATCACCATGTATTTCATGACAGTAAAACAGAGTAGCCACATCTCATAATTGTAAACTTGTAATATGGTAGCTTGTGGGCTGTAACTACACCAGTACGTTGCTGTATTTGAAGTATTGTCCAAATGCACATATATATCATGGAAATATCATATAATAGGGAAAGTAGCATCTTAACATGCGGAAATACAGTTCCATTACAGGAATCAATCTTCGAATCATACAAAATCGGACAAGCGAGGTCCCCCTTTACAATGGAGAAGCAATACAACTATCTTTACTCCAATTCCGTATTCATGTCAGTAGAGTCTGATACGTCCAGCTTAGCTTACCTGCTTCATTTTCACATCCAATATATGTCCAACATATACGTTACTCATTTTGTTCAGAACTGGAAAGTTTACTTAAAATAGTAGCACAAGTACCATATGCTGTTTGTTATGAATATTGTGTGTATATTGAAGAGGCCCAATAGGCAATATATATAGAGTACAAGAGGATATTACAGAATTGTATCTCTAATACCCTTAACACTGCTATACGGATCATCATTACTTTTAAATACGTTACTGAACAGTGAACACTGCATTGAAAATTTCAAACCTGTAACCTTTGGGAACAATAACCTTGGCTGCCTTCTGAAATACATCATATCACTAATCAACTATTAGTTTTATGGTTCCGTATTTATGCAGTGCACACTGATAGAGGAGTGGTGACGACTTGTGTATTTATGCACAAACTACGAGTGGCCCTTACATCTATAATAGAAATATAGATGATAAAGAAGAAAAAATCCAGCGTCATGGATCTTGTGGTGACATACATGATAAAAATGCAATGGAAACCAGTAAGGGGAATTTCCCCTGGCAACAATATCTTTGCAAGAGCATCAATACCCATCATTGCATTTGTTAATCTAAAATGATTATAAATATCCTAACCTGACCTTAGGAAGAAAGTCCAGCACAAAGGGAGCTCCACCTTTTGTAAACTTCATCCTCTGGGCATCAGACAATGGAGCCTGACGGGGAAAAATGCAAGGGGTGAATATTTTGGTTTTGTGACTATGTTCAATGTTCATAACAACCTGAATTGAGTACAAAAATATCAAATTTTATAGATCGGCAGCAAGCAAATTTGCCAGATTGCAGATCAAATGACCAAACTTTTAAAAAAGAATGCAGCTGAGTGTTTCTTACTGTCATTACAACAGCATCAAAGGATTGGTTCTTTGCAAGCTCCTTGCTACTAGCATCTTTTGAAGCAACAGAAACTGACCACCCACCAGATGCAGGGAGTCCATCACAGCTACATGCCAATGACAATACTTCTGTACCAAGCTTCACATTACCATCTCCAACTGCCTTGTGAAGTGCATCTATTAGTGACTGAAAAGCAGTGAACAACATCGAACTTTTAAAAACCAGATGCTAAATAGTACAAGTACAAATCATGCAGCATGTTACCACGCAGTCGGGAAGGGCATCATAACTTTTTTTAAAGAGAGATGAGGATCACAACCAATTGATCATGAATACTATGTGATTAATAGCAATGTCTAAGGCTCTTCATTTCCTTATGTGTGTCTTCTTTGCATTATATTCAACTGATCCTTGTGCTGGACATATCATTGGGCTTTTGTTTGACATAGCTTAAACCTATCTTCACAAGCTAATGAACTTGTGCCTAAGTCAATAAAGAGTGATCATGGCAGGGTGTAAATTGATGGCTAAGCTGGACAATGGATATAAATCATGACAACTAGTTCGTTGACTGAACTTATGTCCTTGAGTGGCACAAAAATAACCACTCTTTCAGTGATAAAGTTTGAATCCAGCATTTTTAAATGGCATGAACAGAATTACTAGGGTATATACATGTATACGAGTTTGCTTTTATACCTTTGACACTAACAAAGGAAATGACAGGATGTCAATGAAGGAATACCTGCATTCCACCATGAAATGAAAATGACATACGGCTATTCCTTCTTTTCCCTGATGAAGTGCCTCCTGTCTTTACCGAATCACCTTTAGCTGTTAGTTTAGACAAGACGGCACCAAGAACGATAGAGCCATACCTAACAGCATTGAAGAAGCATGAAGCAACAGGTTAGAAAAAAAAAGATGACCAAAAAACATAATTGCGCACAAAAAAAATGTTGTTTGCCATATTTATTGCAACGAAGTGCTGCAATTGAAATGTCAAGTTGAAACCCAAAAACTAATGAGGCCCATTTTGACCCTACAAGTGCAAAACCGGACTCATGAAGAAGAAATTCTATAACAAATTTTTGAGCGAATACAACTTGTAGTTCCAGTGGTTCACATGTAAATCAATGTGAAGCGTATCTACCAGCATTAAGTGATACAAATGGCCAGGAATACCACTGCACTACTTTTAGAAGCCTTTTGAAACTTCAACAGATGATACTAGAATTCTCTTCCAGGTAGTTGAAAAAGTATTAGAAAGTATAATTTCTTGGACTTGGCAGCCTTGAAGATTTCGTCAATCTCGTCGCTCGCCTTCTACTTCTGAGGCTTCTTGGCCGTCGTCGCCCGCTCTTTCGTGGATTCCTGAGACTTATTAGTTTTTTGGTCGGAGGAGGGGGCCTTGACGTCGATGGATGGGTTGGGACCCGAAGCCTTCTTCTTTTCCATGAGTTCTTTCTTGACCTTCATCGCGAGCCTCATGCAATCTTGGATTCTTGAGCGGAGCTCAGCGTAGAGGCCTCTCATGACTTTGATTTCGTCGGCATCGGAAGCCATGGTGAGTAGGCCTCTCATGGCTTTGATTTCTTCGGCATCGGAAGCCATGGTGAGTAGCTCTGATACCAAGTTGTTATGGGCTAGCACCATTGGCGGTGTGCCCAAGGGATGGGTAGAGGAGGAAGAAAAGCTAACTAATTCTTTTCTTGATTCTAAATAGCGCAGCTCCTCTCTTTATATAGATAAGGTTAGTCCCTAACAATATAGAAACTAATTTGATAAGGTAAGTATTAAATGATAAAGATAAACTTAACAAACTAAACAAATCCTAATTGATTGCTGCTGATGGCCTTCCTTGCATGCAGCCTCCCTAATGGGCCATGGCTATCCGTGCCCATGACATAAGTCAATTCTGCTACACCAATTAATCAGTGTCTGGTTGCAAAGTAGAAAAATAAAGTAATATTTGGAGAGAAACAGCACCAGATTATCAAATAACGAGGAAGGGAAAAAAAGGATGATAGATGGAGCACACAATAAGCAGTATTAAAGGGAGATCATCTGTGAATGTCCAATCCACAAAAGTCTAACAGGGAAAAACAGTTAGTGCAGTAACAGGCTAACAGCAGGAACCAAGAAAGAAATGCAAGAAACAAGGATAGATAAAATTTTCATGAAAAAGCATCTTGACTTGTAGAATTTTGACACTTTTAAACTGATATAATGCATTACAGCACTATGCAGTAAATGTGAGTACATGCAGGTGTTAACATAAGAATACACGGGATATAGTAAAAGCAACAACATTGGCAAGACAACTAATGGAAATGTAAAAATGGAAAATGAATGCAATTGAACGAATAAAATAATGTACAAACTTACTTCCTTTCCAAATTCCATAACCCTGGAAATGCATGACGAATCTGCACAAAAAGAACTGTTACTCTAAACTAGCACAGTTACGTTAACAAGGTGGTATGGTCTGATCATTTGGACTGATAATTGTGTATGGTCTGATCATTGGACTGATAATTGTGGTAGATTATCACCAGTAAGAACACATCACACGTAACAGTGCGTATGCTGTTTGTACACACAAAATTAAATAAACTAATGACTATGACTGCATAATTACTGTGGTAATACAAAGCAAGATATAGATCTAAACAACTCAAATAATGGGACAGGAGTGCATGACATAATAACTTACAGATAATGACTCAGGATCTGCTGCACTTGTTCCAGCAACAAATGGATCAACAAGATACTCAACAACCTGTAATCAAATTGAAAGTTCTTAACCAAGGTTGGTCATGGTGAGAGTTGCAGAGCTTTCAATTTTATATGATTAATTATTCATGATTTTCTTCAAGGACAAAAATCTCACCTCTTTTCCAAAGTGACGTTCAAAGAAACTCCCAACACTGAAAAGGTGTCAAAACAGGGAAATTCTATTATCTCCACTAAACAAAAATAATGCACACTGCAAAGAAGAATGATACTCAATCTATATCTTCTTTTTTCCTAGAGAGATTCACAAGGACATGGGGATGAAACACTAGATAACATCAACATTTTCTTACAAAAGGTAATAGTTTATTATACGATTACACCGATGCAAAACACCTTAAGTATGAAGATTCACCTCTCGCTTAAATGCTCATCAGACACTTTTCCAGAGTTCCCTGTGCTAGATTTCTCATAGAGAAAAGGTTCCAGAAATAACTTGAACTGCAAGGATAGGACATAGTTCATTAAAAACAATATAATATGGTCACAATCAAATTGTTCAAGGAGAAAAATCTGGAGAAATGTACACATTTGTCAAGTCATGGTTGTGGTCATTAACATTAGTAGTTTGATATAAGTGTTTCTACTTTGCTATGAATTTCAATCTATCAGTGGCAACAACCAACTCATTTCGAAGGGGTTAGGGTGTCCTTGTGTAGCATGTACTGTAACAGTTAGTATTCAATAAATGAACATACCTTCGATTTTGTAGAAAGAATAGTGCTTTTCATTAGCGCAACAGGATCTGAAGGAATCTTATGGGACCAAAAAGGAGAAAAATTAAAAATGAGGTACAATATAGGAAAAATAGAAAAGATGACGCATGATTATATCAAAAGCCTATTTACCAGTGCTGGTGCTCCATCTTTGACAATGTAACGCTTGTGTTGCGAGTTAGGCTGAAACAGACATTGAATCCATCAAGTTAATTTACATAAATGGAAGCATTTTACAGACAACATTCAAACATGAGTAAGAATTATTCACAGATAGCATCGGCACATACATACTGCTGCCTGTCTTGGAGACCAAGATCATCAATTAGTCTACTAGCCTCCAATTCACTTTCTGTCTGCAGGCAGAAGAATTAAGTTATGCCATCAACAAATCCGCTAGCCTCCAACCACTTTGAACAAGGAGAGTGAGTCTGAAACATGCATGTTAGCCGCTGCGGGCACTAGCAAATGCACAGGTTGCTCAGTTTGCTTGATCACTACTCACTAGTTCCACAATCCGAAACATACAGAGGCAGCAATGCACACTATCAAATAACAAAAACGCGCTCACCATGGTGTTAGCCCCTTCGTCCCAGAGGAACCCGCTCTCGGAGTTGCTCCGTATCTTCCCTCCCGCTCGGTCGGCCGCCTCGAACACCGTGACCCGCACGCCGCTCTTCCTCAGCTTGTACGCGGCCGCGAGCCCACTGCACAGACCCAGCACCCACCACCACCACCGTTTCGTCAAACACCTCACGTGCACACATACAAGCACACACCCCCGCAAAATTCGGCCGAAATCAGCCCACCCCAGAGAGAGAGAGAGAGAGAGAGAGAGAGAGAGAGAGAGAGAGAGAGAGAGCTTACCTGATGCCGGCGCCGACGACGGCGACCGAACAGGCGGGCGCGGCGCGGGGGTCTTTGGAGGCGGCCATGGCGAGGACGGCGGGTCGGAGCCGGCAGGAGCGGGCGGGGCGATAAGGATGGGACGAGGGGAAGC
This sequence comes from Bonia amplexicaulis, assembly GCA_036346245.1. Taxonomy (NCBI): domain Eukaryota; kingdom Viridiplantae; phylum Streptophyta; class Magnoliopsida; order Poales; family Poaceae; genus Bonia; species Bonia amplexicaulis. Next base: position 12,341,841 of record CM070745.1, on the reverse strand, counting down.
GGATAGGAGCGTGAGACGAGGAGGAGGAGGAGGTGGGGTGGTGGAAGAGAGCATTTGATTTGGGAATCGGATGGGGATTTGCCCGCCGCTTTGTCGTCGTCGATCGGAGTTGGTGGGGAAGAGTGGACTAGTCAGGTCAAAACGTAGGTGTGGTGTGCTTCGCACCGCAAGCCGTTTCGAACGCCTGGTATTTGCAGACACGGGCATTTTCTTTTCAGCTTTTATCTTTGTAATTTTTTATTTTTCTGTGATACCTAGCTTTCAAACAAAATATTTTTTAAGATACGATATACTAATTAGTTATAGTATATACTATAGCAATTTTATTTATATTGATAAAAATTATAAATAAATCTTATTACTCTGTAATCTCTTTTACAAACAGATTAAAAGACACAATCCACAACCAAAAATCATAAGCTATAATAAAAAAAAACATACTCCACACACAATAATTTATCCGATACCGTCATGGTGGAGCAAAGCTTAGCTTGCGAGATTTTTGGGAGTTCGGCTCAATCCTCGTCGTGCATATGTGAAGAAATTTAGGGTTAGAAATAGCAATGCAGCGTGCTACTTGTGAACGCACACGGAAGAACACAGAAACTGCATGCACGGCCAACCCGGGACACTGAACGCTGGAACATATAAGCGATGGAGAAGAAGAGCAGCAGAATGCAAGGTGGCAAGTCACCCAACTGAAGAAACAAGCATCACACGTCAACTTACACCAGGGCTTTAACCCTATGAAGATTCTGACACCGAAACTGGAAAGGTACTTTCTCAGAATTGGTACCACGATGACAACAGGGAAACCATATGCAGGTAGAGACATGGCACGTTCGCCCTCCGAGCATCACACGGAGCATCCAGAGTTCAGACATAAACACAGGGCACATCTCCAACTGAACTTTGAAAGAGCTTGCTCCTAAGAGCAACAAACTAAGAAGGTTCATGCCTAACCATGGCCTAAATTAGCCATTGCATACAGCAAAACAGTAAGAGCTGTGCATCACGAAGATACCAATTCATCCTGCAAGAAATTAGCAATTGGAGCAAACAAATTCACACTAATCTTCAGTTTATCATAACAATACTATCCAAGCAGTAGCTGCAGCAGCAGTACCCATTGCCACAGACAGTTATTTTTTTACCAAAGCTTACATTTTAGTATTTTTTTTAAAAAAAAAGACATGCAAAAACTTCATTTTCTCAAACGAGAAGCCTACTAGGCAGTATAAATTCTCGAGTTGGGATATGGACCAAAACAAGTAACCAAGAATCTTACAGGTTTCATAAGAACATAAAACTAACCAAACTAGCCGGAAAAAAAAACTGTTTCTTGGTAGACTTGTTTAGTTCATCGATCATATGAGTCGCGGCTATGAATAAAACAACGGAGCGCGACAAGATAAAAGAAAGTCAGAAGGTCCAAGTGAGTTCTTTAGGATTCCTGTTCTATTGGAATCAACTACGTCTGAATTGCTTCATGTTTGGTTCTTGCATGCTGGTGTAAGAAAATGCGTTGAGAATTAAAGATTCTTAAGATCCTATTTGTAGCCGTGCTTCTGCCTGATAGATTTGGTGATAACTGACTTGCTCTTGCTAAGACTCATTGGCCTACTAACAGTTTGTATGTAATCTTTAGCTTGGACTTGTTGCTGTTGAATGTTTTTTTCTTTGACAAATTGACGAGCTTCTGATTATTGGATCTTTTTGTGTTCTCTGATTTTCATTTGTTCAGTACTAGTCCATAATGTGAACATGCATCTTGCGATGAAATAATAGCAAAAGATTATGTTGCCATATGGCACAGCGCTTTGGTTGTAGATTACAACTTTGCGATGTATCCTTCTATCTGGTCTGAGCTTGCCAGTCAGAGATCAATTGTGAGGATACTTTTGATAATTGAAGTTCATTGCTACTCTGCAATCTGTCAATTTTTGTTCCTCTACTGCATGCTTTTCTAATTGTTTTCTGCAATATAAAATGATGAGCACTGAAATATTGAAATTAGCATTCCATGTATATATTCAGTCTTGTCATTCCTTGCAGCTGTTTTAACTTATAGCATGTTAAAACTGACACTTTGTAATACTGTACTTACCGTGATTTCTTGATACTAAATCAAATGTTAACAGTGAGTTGTTGGACGAGAAGTGTTTCCTGAACGAAGTTTTGGTTGCTTATTGGAGTCAAAAATGTTTCCAGTGCAAGACTGCATTCTTTCCCCCATTTTGATATGTTTCCAGTGCAAGATTGGAGTCAAAATCGACAAATGCATGCACACGCACGCTGTTTTCTCTCAATTAAATGGTAAAATAGGTCCATAGACATGCTTTAGGTCTATACACATGCATTACAGCATTAGTCAAGGAATAGATACCACAATAGAAGACGAACACAAGAAGCAGATATCAACACAATGAACTACTGTTACAGTGCAGTTTACACCGGCCAATGCAAATCCTCTTCAGCGTTGGCTCCACTTCTTGAGCAGGCAGGTCAAGGCCCTCGTGAACCTCTTGGACCTCGACCTGCTCAGCCGCGGCCTCTTGCTGTCGCTCTGCTCGGCCGCCGTCTTCACGGCGGCCACCACCACCTCCTGCTGCTGTTGCTGCTGCTGCTGCGCGGCCGCCTGGCTCACCACCTCGTGCAGCTGCACCTGCGGCTGCAGCTGCACGAGCTCGCGCTGCCGCTGGTCCCGGAACACCCTCAGCAGCCTCTGCGCCTTGTCCTTGGCCCTGCAAGTGCCGTTGGCCGTCAGGGACACCAGCGCCGGGATCACACCTTCTTGGAGCACTGTCTGGCTGCCGCCCTCGTCGCCGCTGCAGATGATCCACAGGAAGGACACGGCCTTCTCCTTCTCCGCGGGCTCGCCATTGTCAAGGATGAGCACGATAGCGCCCACCATGGCCGGGTTGGCCGCGATCTCCTTATTGCCGGCCCGGGTCAGCGCCAGGTTGATCAGGACGGTGAGGGCCTTGTCCGTCCACGCGGACGAAGGCGTCAGGACGGCGTGCAGGGTCTGGATGATGCCGGAGGAGATGAGGCCCGGGATGTTGGGCGAGTGCAGGGAGAGGTTGTATAGCGTGAGGAGGGCGTCGAGGCGGCAGGTGTTGCTCCGGGAGCCGTCTTCTGGCAGGCTCTTGATCAGGAACGGGATGGCCTCGCTCGAACCGATGATTGCCTGCGCCTCGGCGAGACAGGAGAGGTTCAAGAACATTGCGACGGCAGCCTCGCAGGTTTCCGGTTTCTGTATCATCTGCTCCATCAGGGGGATAACTCCGGCGGAGAGCAGCTGTTTCTTGTTCCTGGAAACCAAATGCAAAGGTGATATGATGAAGGTAACTAAGATCAAAACATCTACCTCAACGCTACTGGGGCATGTATGCATAAGAAGCCTTACTGACACTATGATTAGAGTAAAAAATAAAAAGCATCATTGATATTTACCTGTCATTGCTGACAGCAAGATTGAAAAGAGCCATTGTTCCAACCTCCTGAGATTGCACATCTTCTCTGAGGACAGCCTTCTTCAGAAAGTGGATAAGTGGCTCAGTAATACCATTAGCACCCGTGTAGTTCCTAAGTTCATCATCATCCCTCAACAGGAACCTGATCTGCTCGACCACCTCACGTTGCTCATCTATGCACTCACCGCCGTTCTTGTTCAGCACATGAAGCCAACGTTCACATCTCTCGGGTGCAGCCTCTCCGGAGTTCTGATGAGAGCACTTCTCCGGAGAAACTTCAACTTCGCATATCTCGGATACCGCCTCTTCGGAGTTCTGATCAGAGCGCTTCTCTAAGGCAACTTCACTGTCCAACTTGACGTCATCCTTTGCACCAGTGTCTTCAAACAAAACCGTGCTAACGCCATTAGTCACCAGACATTGGCTACTTCTTAGGGATGATGTCCTCAAATATTTGAGCTTGGGAGATTCTGGCGGTGCAGATGGAACTAAAACCCCGTTCTGTTCACACCAAGATGCTATCAGACCCTTGATGCAGTAATTAGGTGTCATGGAGAGCTGGGACAACTGTTTCCGAGTTTTTGGGCAGGTTGTGTTGCCACTGTTAAACCATTTCTCAATGCAAGCTCGCTCGTATGTCTGACCAGATGCGATGACAACAGGGTCATACATGAGCAGCAAGGAGATTGGACACCTTAGTTCCTCAGGTGGCAATGGCATACTCCCAGACAACCCTTTAATCTGTCTTAAATTAAAGGAGCCAGCCCTAGGTAGGTGCCTCTCAAGAGCATGACTGTTTCCATGGAGATCGATCGAGCTAGACACTAAACTGGAGGAGCACGAAGGACTTGAGCACCGGGAGTTGGTGTAATCCGTTGTTTCACTCCTAAAAAGGTTTGAGTATTTCCTCATGAGATGCAGTAGATAGGATGCGATCGATTCTTTCTCTGCGTCTTCCTCCGCATGGGCTCTCTCAAGAAGTCTTCTAAGCGCTCTTCTCTCTGTAAGAGCTGCTGCAGATGACGCAATGCCGACCCTAAAAGCAGTTTGCCGGCAAAATTCAAGTTCATTGTCATCAAGGAACCCATTGGATTTCTTCTCATTCTGAATTAGTTGATTAATTTCATCACCAACTTGCTTTTCAGACTGATCCAAAACAAAAACTGCATTCTCCAGCTCATGTGCAATCTCTGGAATCTGAAATTTTCCAAAGGCAGATAATTATCAAAGGAATATGCATGGAAAAAATATATAAATTAAATCACGAGAAAACAGTGAATAGCTACAGGCTGCTCCACGGCAAACTCATTCATCCATAAGGACACATATCAAGGCAGTGAAGAAGGATCAAAACTGTTAAGGAGATAGAGATAGAGTTTGGATTCTATTCCATATATGCCTTATCTCTATATGGCATATCTCTTGTACTCTCCTATATATATGACCCTTTGGGTCTCATATTAATACACACACAATATTCATAACATGGTATCAGAGCAAAGGTTCAAAATCTAATCTTTGTTCGTCTTCCGTTGTCGCTGCTCCTGGAAGAATCGATCTCTCCTAGGGGCAGCCATCTTCACGCCGCCCAGCCGCCCAACCGCCTGCCGCCGGCCAGCCGCCAGCCGCCGGCCAGATTCCCAATTCTCTTCTCGCGAGAGCTCTCTGCCAGACCCGCTCGCCCTACATGGCCATGCAACCGGCCTCCGCACTGATGTCACGTCCCTGTTGTGGTATGCATGTGGTGAGCACGCAAGCACGCGCGTTCATTGAGTCAATGAGCTCCATGCATGCGCCCACAATATCCATCCGTCATCTGTCCACCCATGCATGCATGAACTTCTCCATGCATGCGTCCGCAGTATCCATCCATGCATGCATGAACTGCAGCCTCTGTAGCTCGGCGACGGCGTCTTCGCCCAGGTACTTCGCCGCGACGTGCTTCCTGTGCTTGACGCTGGAGTCCACGGACGACCGCTCGGCGGCGTCACTCCTCACCGGTGGAAACTAGGTGGTTCAATAAAGGGTTCAAGGAGATCAAACTACATCGACAACAACGACGCGTCGCGCGACCTCAACGGGTTCGACGAGCCCGAGCTCTACGACACCGTCCCGAGGGGGCTCTTCTCCTGCAGCGTCGAAGGGTATCTCCGAGCAGCCGCTGCCGCCTGGAGTGGGATACATGCAACAGCCTCAGCAGATGCCAATCTCGTCGGTGCGCAACTCCATCCGCCAGGCGCCGTGCGTGTCCCCGCTCCGATCGCAGATCCAGAGCCTCGCTGCGGCGGCCAAGCCACCCGAACCGGCGCGGCGTCGCGAAGTGGTCGTCGTCGTCGAGGGGCACGAGCACGCCGAGACGCCGAGGGTGGACAACTACATCAGTCGCCGTTCGCGCGCGGTCCACGGGCCGACCAGAAGTCGTCACGCCGACCTCGACCATCTCTCCATGCCGGACTCGGCGGACATCTCGTTCGTGAGCCTCTGCGTGCTGGACGCTGCAGGAGCCGAATCTCGGCGTCGCCGCCCTCCGGCTACCACCCGAGGCGCCGGCCTCTTCGCCGCCGATCCGGCCTCCCTGCACCGCGCCTCCATTGTGCTTCTTGTGCATTGCGCCGCCGTCGCCGCCGTCTCGAGCTTCGATCTGCGTCGTCATGCTTCTATCTATTCCACCGTCGCTCTGCCGACTCCGTCGTCTGAGGTCGGTCGTTACCGACCCCGCTCGACTCCACTGCCGCTACGTCGTTCGTTTCAGTGAGTCAGTCTTTAATTATCTTTCTTTGAGTCTTCCGTTGCGTCCATCCAAATCCGTAGTCTCTATTTTCTAGTTCGTCCAAGCCGTGCGAGTCCACAAATTTATTGTCAGTCATAGAAGTGTAGGAATTTTTCTTTTGCATGACAGCAGCCGCCTTAAGGCCGTCGCGCCTCTTCTGCACTGCGCCTTTGTTGCGCTTCTTGTGCTCTGCGCCGCCGTCGCGCTTCTTCTGCACTGCGCCTCCGTGGCGCTTCTTGTGCACTGCGCCGACTCGCCGTCTCGGGTTTCGATCTGCGCCGTCATGCTTCCATCTATTCCTCTTGACTTGATTTGTGATTTATTCCAAGGTCGCACGCAAGCAGCGACATCATCAAGACTCGGACTTCGGACTTATCTTGTTTTAATGTCAACCTCTTTTTCAAATGCAATGCTATTGCATACGCTTTGCATTTGAGGGGGGTGTTAAGGAGATAGAGATAGAGTTGTATTAGGAGATAGAGTTTGGATTCTATTCCATATATGCCTTATCTCTATATGGCATATCTCTTGTACTCTCCTATATATATGGCCCTTTGGGTCTCATATTAATACACACATAATATTCATAACAAAAACTACGCCAAAACTGTAATCTTTGGCTTATGATAAAATGGACACAACACATTAAGATCCATTAGAATCTGTAATAGAAATTCTAGGTATATGGTTCAAAAGAAAGAACTGACAAAAGTGTGTTTGTGCATGACCACTGATAACCTGAGAATTAATTGCTTCCGGAAGTGTTTCTTCCACTTGGTGAAGACTTTCTAGAAGTGCTTTTCTTGCTTTCTCAAATTTTGTAAGAACACATCCTGCTGTAAGAGCCTGCAATACAGTAAGCATGTTAAGTGCAGAACATTGCATAGCTGTAACAAGAAATAAGAATATGATAATACTTGCTCTCTATCATGAAACACACCCAGTATATTTGATGAGCAGCTGTGAGATTATCCAACTACCATCAACAACATGATAGTACCTGTCATGGGCATAGGTGTAGGCACTAGGCCCAATCCAGTTGGTTCATTATTAATTTATTAGAAAGTAAGAGATTAGTTTCTATTTATTAGGGATATGATATTAGTTTCTATTTGTCAGAGATATGATTAGATTCTATCTGTTAGGAGGAGATCATATATATAGGGGGCTGTCCCACGCTATTGGAATCAAGTAAAAAATAACAAAGTCATTCTCATATATAGTCTCTCTCTCCCTCTACGCCGACGCCGCCCGGCCGTCCTCTCGACGATATTTACTCCCTATGAACTAAGGTTCACAACAGTACCACAATAATTCATGTATTCATAGTTTCATACACTTTTACTTCTCAAGCTAGGAAGTAGCAAGCATATATGAAAATTATACCAAATAAAGCTTGCTACACTCTGAGCAATACTGAAGTAGATTTTTGGCATTCTCAACAGCTATGCTCAACGAACTCAATGCCAGAAGTCCGGAACTGCTTCCAGGTCTTGTAGTCTCAAGGGCAGGAATGGCATCCAAAACTTCATGAACAACCGTGTAAAGTTTCTTACATAGTGTTCCATGTAGCTGCACAAATAGGCAAAAAAACAACCCAACTTAATATACCTTCCTAATATTTCACATTGTTGAATAAACAACATTACTAATTCCAACAGCAGAGTCAAAGACGAGAAAAGAAAGAAAAAGAGTGTACTGCTGTATGGGATCTATATTTAGTATAGTTGAACAACTGGTGGTAACGAAACCTCAAAAGCTGTGTTCAGACTTCAGACTTAGATATAACGACAGCCACAAAGAACAGCGCAGTTCCAATCATACTAACATCACAGCATTGTTAGCTTTGAGCGGAATTCGGGGGGTCAAGTGGATTACCTTCCAATTGCCAGCAACAATAAAGTCCCCGTCAACCTCAACTCTCTCCATGGTGCCCTCTTAAGTCAAATTTCATCTGCCAAGAGGACAACAGCAGGCCAATTAAAGAATATGATATTAATCCACCAGGAGAAATTACTCTTCAGCACAAACGTATGCTGCGGAATCAATAAATCTGTCTTTCCATGTCAAAAAATAAAAGGAAAAATTATCATTATAAACAAAAAACTCAAAAAACTCAGTGCCCAACATTTAAAAAAAGCTCAAATCTCTCACCATGTGTACAAACTGGTAATAAAAGGAAGCCTTTTTTTAGAACAACAAAAGCACACCTTTAATGTACAAAGTGCAAATATAGCATCAAGCTTGAAGGGAGATGCAAATATTATCATTATAAACAAACTTCAAAGAGCCTACCCCAACTTGTTTGGGGCAAAAGAGTTTGTTGTTGTATAAACAAACTTCAAAGCAAAATGAAGACTATTTCCAAAAAAAAGAAGCAAAATTAAGGTGACTGTTTTGTATAACTTGCATTGATCATATAACCTGAAAGTGAAGTATTTCACCAATGAGGCAGAAATGATTGAAACCTTACAAGCAAATCCAACCAAACACCATCAGAAAGCAGCACCAGAAAGAGAATAAACCAAAAGGTTAGTGGCTTGTGAATTGTGAGGATGGAGTAATTTTACATAGTGAGAAGAAGAAACAAATAATCTTTCATGAAATTGACTATATAATCTAATCAGAACTAAAGTAGAAAAAGAACAAATGGCTTTAACCTCCTAAACTCAATCATTAACCATCACTCAAAAAAAGGAGACAAATTTACCAGAACTGCCAGATAAACTAAACATGGTAAATTGAATATGGAACAATGTAACATCCTGAAAAATTTAAATTTGAAAATACAAAGCTCTTGAATTATTTTGCAATATATTTTACTGGAATTTGGATTTTGATGGTGTTTCTTTAAAATTCTGGTTGGGGTTCCAATAGTTATAAATCTATGAAAAATAAAAACAACGTTAATAAGCCAAAAAAAGGGAAATAAAAGGGCTTGGAAATATATATGTGAATAAAAATAATAATAGTAGAACATATATCTAAAAGGTTGAAGCTAGAAATTCTTCCTTTTAAATTTAATTAGCATACGAAACCCAAATTGGACCTTAAAAACATTTATATATAATGTATAGCAAAAATTAGATAAAATCAAAATAGAAGACTATTATATTTTGTATCAAGATAATTGGACCAAGACCTGAATTGGAAATCCAAATTTCATGCAAAGCTTAAATAAGAATTTAAATTTTGAATTACATGCAAACTCCAAAATTAGTAAAACCTAATGCAAATTAAAAATTAAAATATCAAATCTTGGCTTGGACCCTTCATTTTCTATTTTTCTTCCCTTTCCCTTTTCCCTCCCACTTCCATGTGGGCCCATCCTTCTTCTCTCTCTCTCTCTTCCTCCATTCCTCCCTCTGCTGGGTGGGCGGCCGTCGCCCCTCCTTTCTTTCTTTCTTCTTTCCCGATCGCTTTGCCTCCCTTCTTTTCCCTTTTCTTCCTTCTTTTTTGCTTGTGCGTGCTCGCTCTTCCCAGTAGCGCTCAGTACTGCTGCCTTGACTCCGTCCCGTCACCTCTCTGCTGCGCCGTCGGAGCTGTGCCGCCATCATGTCGCCTCCGTCCGGACACTGTCGCGTCGCCTCGCCCCCGCTTCGGCTGCGTGCTGCCCTGTGAGCCCATGGCCGGGCAGGACCGGCGGTCCTCCGTCGCCGCTTGGGTCCCCCCCGCCCGCGCCTCCTCCCTCTGACTACATAACAGTCGGCTCCCCGGCTCTTCCCTTTTCCCTTTTCTTGCTCTCGCCCAACGCCGTGGGCCACCGTTGCTGCCTCCTCGCCGCCCCGGCCCTCCGACGAAGCTGCAGCCAATCCGACCGCGTCACGGCGAAACTCCACCTTCCATCTGCCTCCTCCACGAGTTAATCGAGCTTTCGTTCACCGGAGCTCCCGCGCTGCCTCTCTTCCCCAACACCGACCGCCACCGCCATTTCCGCCGCCATTCTCTCCCCGGTCGATCCCAGGTCAATTCGGCGGGGTGGGAGTGACATCTCGGCACCCCGAGGCTATCCTTGCCATCGGCCAAAGCCCTCCGCCGCCCGAGCTCCTCCTCCACGGCGACCCGACCACGTCGCCGCCCAAGCACGTCGCCGGCTTTCCTTGGAGCCTCTCCGGCCAGGCCAAGCGCTTGGTAAGCATGCTCCTGCCACCCCCATGCTCGTGCGCCCCCTGATTTCCCCTCTCCTTCACGCCGGCGCCGCCGTCCCCTTTTCACCTCGCCGCCGGCCGCTCAGGCAGCCGCCCCAGCCAACCTACGCCATCCCGGACCGCGCCACCTCCTCCACTGGCTTCCTTGTCTCCACGGGAATCCATTTCACCTGTTCCGCCAGCCTCCCCGACCATCGCTTGCCGCCGGCAAGTCGGCACCAGCGTCATGGGCTCCTCTGTTTTGACCCCCGCCACCAAAGGTTATTCTTATTTGCTGCGTCTAGTTCATCAGCCCAAGGCTCCCGCCCACTTGGCTATCTGAGCGCGCGAGAGACTTCCAAGCCGCAGGTCCTGAGTTCGATTCGCAGGGCCACACCTTTTTCTTTTTATTTTTGTTTTGTTTAATCCATTTTAATTAGGAAAAATTCAGGGAAATTAGGAAATAATCCAAGGAAGCTAGTGAATTTGATTAGGATATAAAATAAGATTGTTTAACATTTAAATTCGGATTAAATATCGTATATGAATAATTAATGCCGTTTGAGTAAATGCTTAAAAGACTAAAGTTAGGGCATTAATGAAAGATGGTCTTGGTTACATGTTCAAAATTTAATAAAGATCTCAATTAAAACTACATTCAAAGATTAAGATTAAGAAAATGAATTGAATAGTATCTTTACATATAGAAGCGAGGCTTGAATTAGAGATTACCCTTAATTATAATTAAATATGTATATATATGTATATATATGTATATTACATAACATTTAAACATGTAGCCGTAAAATAATCTTAATGGTATATTTAATTAAATAACAAATCAAGCAGCTCCCTAAAAACAATTAAACGATATGTTGTAAACGTTTAAAATGGAATGCATATTAAATTAGAAAGAAAGGATTTAAAGCATACACCCCGCCATTGGCCGTCATCAATAAATAAGTCTCAACGACAACTATAGTAAAAGTGGTAGTAAATAGGAATAGACTAAACTTTACTATGAAACAACATAATTAAATACTCGCGTGCTTCGACGAATTATTAAATTAAACATTAGGAGAATACTTCGAATAATTAGTAAATAGAACCCCATAAAATACCCTAACCTAGGTTGCAAGGAATACATACCTTAAAGATAAGTTTAATACACTGAACTCTTACACCAGTCTATAGGTCTAACCTGACTCATGGAATTTCCTTGATAAATATAAGAATAATAATAGGAGCTATTAATAGAAAGATCGAGTTATCGTAGTCCTCCACCGATCCTGCCTCGAATCGCTCATTAACTCATAATAAAACTAAATCAAGATTATTCGAATTTATTTGGATCTTCTGAGTTATTTGCTTTTATTCGTGTTCAGTCATTTAGCACGTAATTAGAAATTGGAATCCTGAAGAATCGAGGAATCAAGCGTGAACCAGAGCGAAGTGAAGATAAAGATTAGAAGCTCAAGAGAAGCCATTGTGTGAGCTCAAGACCGCGGTAAACTGCGCCAGGCGAGTCAATACTTTGATCATATTGAACCTACATTTTCTGCAAATTACTTTTGTTTAAATTATCAAATTGCATGCTGTTATCTTATATACAAATACATGCTTAATTCAAGATTCTAGTTATATGTCCATTGTTGCCTTGATTAATATTATACCCCCTTGTTGAATATTTGAATATGTGAACCTTGTCGCCCTAGTAAAACTACGATAGTAACCTTTTGAAAATAAGTCCGTAATTTATACGCCATGCGTAGTGTTGCATAGATATTCATGGGCGTGGCGCGCCCAAGCATCACACAATCATGAGAAAATTTGGTTGGACGGTCATGGTGATAATGAGTGGTATATGTTCGATAGGATTATTTTGTGATCCCAAACCCTACTTGCTTGAATATCGGGCGGATGGTTCGAGGTGTGTGAGTGGTGCGGTGGAAGCACAATGTGGTTAGTGGAAGAACCGCCCAGATACCGCTAAGGACTGAATCTTGTCATGATCTCCCACGTAAAACAGTGCAACCACAAGTCTGTAAAGTACAACTTGGCTAAGTAGTTGTATCGAAACTCCCGGACTCATCTCACTGGTAGTGGAGTGAAGTGGATACGCAAGGGCAAGGGAGGCCTAAAGGGACACCAAGGGAGGTGAAGTTTTCCATTGTTCTAAGCGTTGCGGGAAGTGGAGCTCATTGCGTTAGTAGCGTGGAGAACATCCGTGCATAGATGGGACCCACCGCAAGTGGGAGAAGCCCATAAGGTGAGATGACAAAAGGAACTAGATACTTTGAACAGTCAATGTGATGGTCTGCTCAACCACATGACTAAGGAATCGTGTGGGGCAAAGAGTTGATTGTCTCTTGTGGTGAAAGTGTACAAACTCTGCAGAGTCAAAACTATTCGGATAGCCGTGCCCACGGTCAAGGGCGGACATGGGAACTTAACCAGATATAGTTCTGTTTCAAAATGATTTGTGGGTGGGAATGGAAAAGTGAAGGGCGATTGCAAGGCCACGGTTTGTGTTGTCCGGTGTCGCCCCAGTGATAAGTTAAGCGGCTATAACGCTGAAGGATTAAGCATATGGTGCAGATGCCATGTAACGGTGGATGGAATCTGAATCGCTACTGTTATTGCATTCTCATATACATTATGTTTTGTTTAAACTGCTAAGTCTCAGGAGGTTTCTATGTATTATATTTCAAAAGCTAAACGATGATAAAACTTCTTCTTTTACAAAGCAAAATGACAGGAAGAATAAATAGAGTCGTAGGAAAAGAGGAAGACTGTTGTGGTAAATACATAACGATGATTGGTGGATTCATGTCGATTATAAAAAGGGAATGACAGAAAAGAGTCTAGGAGAAGTAAGTGGGTGGAGTCTAAATGAATATATATGCTAGATAGATGATTTAAATGATTTTGGAGAATTAGAAGAGTGTAAATGTAATTGCTGGATTTAATGGGATTAGTAGGACTTAATTTAGATGAATGAATTGAATTTGAGGAAATTTGGAGATACGAAAAATGGAGTATAAACTTGATTAATGATATTCTTGTTGGAGAAATATTGATAGATTAGTTAGGGATAAATAATGAAATAAAAATAAGGATGATTATAGAAAGAGCAACTTATAGTTTTGGATCATTAGCAGAAAGGATTGATTTGTTAGAAAGTTCTGATACGAATGATGTTGGTGGATTAAAAAGAAATCTTGCTAAAGAATCATTAGAATTCTGAAGTGAGGAGTTGGGGAGTAGTGATTATAAGATTGGGTTATTAGGAATTCGGAATACAAAAGTTATGGGTGGATTCAAAGTGAATATGTAGAAAGGGTTTGATCGGTGGATTAGCTAAATGATGTCACTCGATGTTTGGAGTCTTAGACAGCAATCAATTCGGGAAGAATATATCCGGTGGATTAAGTAAATAATGACACTTGTTGTTCGGGGATTTAGACAACCATTAGTAAAGAAATCGTGCATTTGGTGGATTGAGTCAATTATGGCAATCGTCGTGGGGAGTTCTAGGTAGCAACAATAACACGGCGGTTCAATAATAACAATGCTACAAAAAATAATTTATGGCAAAGAAAACAACCCGAGCCTTTCCGTTGCTAAGCCATGCATACTATATATTTGCATTCTGTGTATTGGCTCGCGGAGCACGGTGGTTAGTGTGCTCACACTCGCTCTCATAACAAATTCAGAATCAGGAAATCGGATCACTACGCATAAGCAATACTTTGGTCTTGATGGCAAAGAAGATGAAGACGTCAAGGGCTAGGTCGCGAACCTCCAGTTGGCTGCCTATGGGCATGTCCTGAAGGTCCCACCGTGTGCTTCGTTCTTCCATTCTGCTGCAATTTCTTGATTTCGCCTAATCGGCCCATGAGTAAGTTTACTATTTTATTTATGCTTCCGCATGGTATGTATTTGATATTCATTTTACGTAGCGTGAGCACTATCTGCGATCCGAGGAATAGTGCATTAAATCACAGAGAATTCCAGATAGTAAAATCTGGGGCCCTACAAACAATGACTAAAAAATGTTTACTTCGTCCCATCAACCAGCTAAACCTAGAAGTTGTTTGTGCACCGCAAGTATGCACAGACAAGCTAGTTGCATTCTAGTGTCTCTTTCCATATGACACCGGACTCCACATCTCTCACTTCAGTAGGACATCCTGTTTTTTCTATCTCTGTTCAGACAGCTGACGGTACTCCTTTGTCTGTCAGTTGTGAAGCACTCTTTTTTGCACTGACTTTTATGTTCTAGTTGTTTCCCATGTTCTCCAGCTTACCATGCAGCTTCTCTCGGTGGGTCAGCTCACCGATCTCGGCTATAGGGTTGGTTTTGACTCACACCTGTTTTGACCAGGATTGACAGACAGGGACGGTTCTTGAGACTGACGGGCGCCGTAGGGATTGTCAGAGTCTTTACATCTTTGACCGCCTACACCTTCCATCCACTTCAGTTGCTCCTATCACATATACGTCTAACTCCATCTCCACTGCTGCCACTACCTCTTGAGCTTTTGCGTAGTGGCATCACCGTTTAGGTCACTTGTGTGGGTCCCGTCTTTCTTCATTAGTTCATTAGGGTGTTCTTGGACGTGTTACTATTGACACGACCATATTTTGTCAGGGTTGTAAGCTGGGTAAGCAGCTACAACTTTCTTATCATTCTAGTGAGTCCTTGTCTTCCCATCCTTTGAATTAGTTTATTCAGATGTATGGAGACCTACACCTATTGGGTGAGTTCTTTTGGGCTATGCCTTATGCTTATGACTTACATTTTTGAATTCCGACTGTTCGCGAGAGGCAGTACGCACAGAAAAATAGTCCCATGCAATTTTGGCCGGTACAGCTAAACTCAGTACACTTTTTACTAAAATCTTTAAGTTGACATTGCCTTGAAAAAACGCACCATTTGAAAGCTAATTATTGTAGCATAAACCATAAACTACAAACCATAAGTGGAAAAGAACTCAGGCATTATCTCTAAAGGCAGGCATAAATTCTATATGATTTTCATTGATGATTATTCACACTTTACATGGTCTTTCCCAATGTTTAATCGTGGTTAGTTTCTTGCAATCTATCGTAGATTTGTAACGATGGTTCGTACTCAATTTAAGTCTTCTATTCGTACTTTTCATTATGACTAGTTACGTACCCGTGCGTTACAACGGAACTCATTGAATATATAGAGAATCGTGCTATAGAAGAGAGTTGTTCTGATCAGTTGGAAAGTAGAGAATGATGAAAAGTTAAGAAAATAGAGCGGTTAGAGGAGAATGGATGTACAACCACCAACTCGTTCTTTTATAATATTTCGTTATGATTCAGCTGGCGAATATTGTTCTAATGCTTTTAGATAGTCTTTCTGAGCAGGGCACTCATTACCAGTCTTCTTGTCCTGGTGCCCATGCTCAGAATGGGATTGCAGAGCACAAACATCATTATTTGATTGAGACTGCCTACACTCTTCTCCTTGCCTCTCATGTTCCATCACATATTTGGGTTGAGTCTGTTTCTACGGTTGCATATCTCATCAATATGCAGCCTTCCACTGCTCTTAAGGATGTCAGTCCTATAGTGTCTCTACTCTTGAGCCCACAGTACACTTACCTTCGTGTTTTTGACTGCACATGTTTTGTCCTGCTACAACCTCCTAAGCGCACCAAACTGTCGGCTCAGTCAATTGAGTATGTTTCTTGGTTATAGTTCTGAGGATAAGGGTTAACGCTACTAATCTCGTGAGACGTTGTCTTTGACGAATCTCGACCTTTTTTCTATCGAGATTCGGCTCCTTGTCCTTTTTCCACTGTTGAGACGATCTCATGGTTGTCTCTTTCTGACTCTTCACCCATTTCTCCACTATCACAGCCTTCCCTAATTCTATCTCCAGTGGTTCCTTTTGTACCCCCCACCTCCTATGCTGCCTCCTGCAGTACTCTTCTTGTTCCTGTAGCACCACTGTCTTGTTTCTCTGAGGTTCACTACTCCAGCCGTTCTCGTCCTTCACCATCCTCCTCCAAGTACCTCTTGGGTTTTAGATTTTGGTGCCCCTTTCACATGACGCTAGGCTCCACATCTCTTACTTCAGTAGGACCTCCTATTTTTCCTATCTCTGTTTAGATAGCTGACGGTACTCCTTTGTCTGTCAGCTATCAGGTCACTCTTTTGTCCACTGATTTTTCTATTCCAGTTATTTTCCATGTTCACAAGCTTACCATGCAGCTTCTTTTGGTGGGTCAGCTCACTAATCTCGGTTGTAGGGTTGGTTTTGACTTTCACACCTGTTTCATCTAGGATCGAGAGATAGGGACGGTTCTTGGAACTGGTCGACATTGTAGGGATCGTCAGGGTCTCTACATCCTTGATCGCCTCCACCTTCTGTCCACTTCAGTTGCTCCTATCACATCTACGTCTACCTCCACCATCACTGCTGCCACCACCTCTGGAGCTTTTGCACAGTGGTATCACCGTCTAGATCACTCGTGTAGGTCCTGTCTTTCTTCATTAGTTCGTTAGGATGTTTTTGGACATATTACTGTTGACACGACCATGTTTTGTGAGGGTTGTAGGTTGGGCAAGTAGCTACAATTTTTTTATCATTCTAGTGAGTCTTTGTCTCCTCGTTCTTTTGATTTAGTTCATTCAGGTGTATGGGAACCTATGACTATTATCTCTAAAGGCGGGTATAAATTCTATGTGATTTTCATTGACCATTATTACCGCTTTACATGGCTTTTTCCTATGTCTAATCGTGATCAATTTCTTATGATCTATCGTAACTTTGCAACAATGGTTCATATTCAGTTTGAGTCTTCTATCTTTTTGTTATGATTCTGTTGGCGAGTACTGTTATGACGCTTTTAGACAATTTCTTTTTGAGCATGACACTTTTTACCAGTCTTGTCCCAGTGCCCATACTCAGAATGGGGTTGTTGAGCGTAAACATCGTCATTTGATTGAGATATTCTCCTTGCCTCTTATGTTCTACTGCAGTTCTAGGCTGAGGCTATTTCTATAGTTGCATATCTCATCAATATGTAGCCTTCCACTGCTTTAAGGATGTCAGTCCTACATAACGTCTCTACTCTCGAGTCTCCTAGTACATTCATCTTCGTGTTTTTAGTACATTCATCTTCGTGTTTTTGGTTGCACGCGTTTTGTCTTGCTGCAGCCTCATGAGCGTACCAAACAGTCGGCTCAGTCAGTTGAGTGTGTGTTTCTTGATTATAGTTATGAGTATAAAGGTTATCACTGCTATGATCCTTCTGCTCGATGGCATGCAACCACCGTCTGGGTATTCTGTTCCAGATGCGGCAACCAGGATGCTCTACATAACTAACATGGCATTATCGACCACATGTTGAAGGACAATTGTAGAACTGCATATAAATTTGAAGCTACATGAATTCCAACTTGACATGATTACAAAAAATGCAGCGTGCATGCATGAGAGGGTAACTAAAAATCTCAATGTAGCAAACAAATCGGCACCATTTGCTGTATTTCTTCTAGTTCCAGAAACAGGAACGTGCAATGCGAAAACAGTGGTACCAAGTAACTAAAACAGTAATTAAGCAGTTCCACGTTCTAACCCAATGCATGCACCCATTGCAAACTAAGCGGCATTCCTCCCAATGCCCCCCATCATACATCACCAAAACTGATTAATCGAGGCTGAAGAAGCATGATGGAATCGTTCATACCTGAGGGAGACAGGGTGACGAAGGACAAAGCCTTGAGTTTCTCCATGGCTTGGCAGCTTCATCGATTGCTCTCCTCCCCCTCCTCGAGGGTCACGAAACCTGGGAGGGAGAGAGATTGGAGGAAGAGGAGGAGAACACGAGGAGAAGAAAATTGCCTCTGCGTTGAACCGCGAATAGCAGCAGCGGACAGGTGAGGTGCGTGCTTCCCGCGGGACGGGGAAGGCTGTCATCCTCGTTGTCGTTGGGCTCCGGAAATCGCGTGCTCCGGGAGATAAATTTAGGACGACGCTCCGATTCCCCCTCACCGATCTAACCAAAGGCGTTGAA
This sequence comes from Bonia amplexicaulis, assembly GCA_036346245.1. NCBI lineage: Eukaryota > Viridiplantae > Streptophyta > Magnoliopsida > Poales > Poaceae > Bonia > Bonia amplexicaulis. The sequence continues at coordinate 12,323,408 of CM070745.1, read as the reverse complement.
TTGGCGAGAAAGGTAGGCGTCATTTACATACGGAAAGCGGCGCGCCGAGCTGCGGCCCGGCAGTGGTACGCGCGTCCGGCGATCCACGGGGCATGGGTCCGTGGCCATCAGTGCGGCAGCTGAGCGCGCTCGCGAGAGCCGCCAACACTGGGGGAGCGAGCGGCCTCGGATGGGAGAAATTTTGTTATACAACAGGGACACAAATCAGTTTGTGTCACAAACCAGTCCAGCGCTAACACATGGCATACAACTACTGTAGCAACTATTTAATTTTTTTTAGTGTTTTGTACTGTATATGGTACAAAAAATATTTTTTATCTGTTTGCTACAGTACAAAATAGTAAAAAATTTATTAGCTGCTTAAGTAATGCATGCCACGTGTCAGCGCTGGATTGGTTCGTGGCACAACCAATCTGTGTCCCCGTGGTATAACAAAATTTCTCCGGATGGGCGTCGATTCGTGCCAGGCGCGGGCGCGGTGAGATGGCAGTTTTTTGTACGGATAATTTTTTTATTCGAAAATACAGAAATATATTTACAAATTTTTTTTATAAAAATAAACTCTCGTCGCCTAACGGAGGAGTGACTTGAGCTAATCGTTGTACTCCCAGACGACTGCAATGAGTCGCTTTCCAATTGAGCGACCGGAGTGAAGTCGCCCAATGGGTGAGCGACTGGAATAGAGTTGTCTAATAGGAAGGCGACTATCCGTGAGTTTTTAGAATTTTGTCAATTTTGTAGTTTTAAACTGATAAAAAATCTAGTGTAGTTATAATAAAGGTTTATGTTCACTGTATGTTGTAGGTGCATAAAAATTATTGAATTTTTTTTAAGAACGAATGACTGTAGAACGATCGATACATACAGTAGTAAGTGATATTTTGATTTTATCGGGAATTAGTGTACGGAGAGAATCGATAGGCTAATATTGTAAAATGATTTGCTATCTGAATCATTAAACGCGAAAGACGAGATAATAAGTTTATCTAAATATAAAATAAATTTTATAATACAGTTAGAAGTAAGATGCGCGCGACTTGTCCTCCCCATCCGCTCCCTCGGTCCCTCCCTCTCTCCGTCCCGACCCACCCACCTCCTCCCCTTCCCGTCTTTCTATTTCGGGAGATTGGATCATATACCCTCTCTTTAGTTAGGAAATTGAGGATTTACCCTCTACATCTCAATGACACGTGGGGTCATCATAAGTCACTGACACGTGGGCCAGGAGGGTAAATCCTCAATTTCCATCTAAATAGAGGGTATATGATCAATTTTTTCTTCTATTTCCGTACCCGCCTCCAACGACCTGCGCCCCCCGCTTTCCATGGCCGACGCGGCCGGATGATTCTAGAAGGAAAATTTGTTGATAGCGAAGATCGCCACTTCGGAATACCACTAAAAATCGAACTCGGAAATTACCATTAAAGATTCAACATTCTTGAGATTTACCATTCTAGGCAAAATGTGAAGGATAAAGACAAAATGCCCTTACCCTTCGGACATTCATCTCGCGACGGGCGAATGGGTAAGGCATTTTGTCCGAATGGTAAATCGAAGAATATTGAATCTTTGATGGTAATTTCGAGTTCGATTTTTTGGTATTTTCGAAAGTGCGATCTTCGATCTTCTGAACAAATTTTCCTTCCTAGAAAGCCCTCCTCCCCACCGGCGGGCCCACCACCACTCCGGCCCCGCTCCTCCTCCCCCTCCGCCGCCTCTTCCTCCTCACCCGCCGGCGCGCGCCCTCGTCGCCGCCTGCCCGACGGAGGCCCTCCATGGCCCGTGCCCGCGACTCCGTGGCCCCCGGGGCGGCGGTGTCGGCCGGCGGGGCCGCCTCCTTCCGGGTCGGCATGGTGCGGGTGGTCTCGTTCCTCGTAGGGGCCTCAACCTCGCGGTGCTGCTGCTCGGGCTCTACCTCATTGACGCCGTGCTCCCGCCGGGCTGCGGCGGGGGCCTCGCGCTCGCCGCCGCGCCCGCGCTGGCCGGGGTTCGGGTGCTCGCCATGGTCGGCGCCGCTCGCGCGCAGCATGCCACGGCGGATGCCATTGCTAGGCGCCACCTCGACGAGGGTGCTGCCTCTGTTGCCGCGGACGCCGTTGCTCGCCACGAGATCAGGGTGAGAGCTCTAGTTGCTGGTTAGGTTGGTTAGATCACTTTTTTGGTGGGTGCGTGCGGTGGTTGGATTAGCATAACTCCTAGGTGTCACGAAGGAAATTTAGCTTAGGTTTTGATTGGTTTCAACTTTCAACGCAAACCCATGTGACTTTTCTGCGTCTAAGAGTGGTTTAAGATTCAGGACAATTTGAGCTGGTGTCGAGTTGCTTTGATCATTGATGCGAATTAGCTTATTTTTGAGGTGGTTCGGATTCAATTGTGGTGTAATTGAGGGAAGATATCAGCTGCCAACGCTGCTGTGATGTTGTGGCTTTAGTTGAGCTTGTAGTATGGTATTCATCTAGTGATGAAAAACCAGACACTAATGAGGTTGCGTGGATAGGTTGAATTAAGAGCTTTATTTGATGCACATAGGTGGAGTTTAATGTGGTTAATCCATAATCACTATGAGGTGGCTCAGTGTTGCTGTGAACTGTATATCCTTTAATTGGAAATTAGTTATCACATCGATATAGGTCATGTTACCTGAAACAATGCACATTAATAGCATTGGCAATCTGGAAAATATTCTTCATGATGTATCGATGAGGATTGTACTCCCCAACTCTGCAGCTGAACACTAGTGCACAACAGTATGAAGATTTATTTGTCATGTCAATCAGGGAAACCGATTTTTTGGTTCATCCATGTCCAGGTGTCGCGCTAAATTTAGTGTCAGCTCATTGCTGATGGACACCGCTGCATTTGATTGGCAACTGGGATTGACGTAAGCCCCTAAGGCCTAATGGGATTGCTACCATTTGTGTTAATTTGCTTCTATTGCTCTATTGGGTGGGAAGTAGCCATCTTTGTAATTATTGGTAGTAAAGGTGGTATTTTGTTGCATGTACTGTAAATTAATCTTGTTTGTATATATCTTTTGGACCATAATTCACTCTTATTTGCATTGTTAACAATTTTTTTCCATCAAACTCTTCCAAAGCAATGCTAACATATCAAGCATTCCCTGTTGAGACACATCAAGGAATCTCGAAGTAGTTGATATTCCTGTTTACATTCCGCCAAGATATAGGAAGGGACAAAAAAGGAGGACGAAACTAATTGAAAAAACAGTAAAGCAGGGGTAATGATGGGAGATGCGAAAATTTTTGTTAAAAAAATGCTGCTGTTTAACTTAAATGAGATCTGAGCATAGTTTCTACTGATTTACATTTTGCTACTTCCATTGTGCTGAACAGGTGAGGTATAAACGCTGGTTGTGGTGGACTAGATTCGGTATGGCAGTTGGTGCATTGCAGTTGGTTGGGGCAATTTATCTCATGTTTGTCATTGTGAGAGATCTTTCAAACGAAAGAAGATCCAGTTCCTGTTTCTTTGGTATGTTTGAGTTGGTTGCCATCACTTATCTGTTGTATATTCTTGCTTTGAACCTAACCCTTTACAGACCTTTGTTTGCTGTAAGCTCACTGCCAAGTAAACTTCAAACATACAAAACATTTGTTGAGCATATTTTTCTGGAGATTCCATATGAAAATTTATTGGTAAACAGTACCAAGAGCATGACAGGCTTTGACAGCTACTCTTATTTTGTGCAGCTTTCACCTTTAGTGAATATACTGAAAAATAATACATTTGAGGGGGACTCACATTTTATTCACTGCCTACTTGCCCAAGATTTTCTTTCCTGCTCTAGCAATTCTAACTATATGTCTATCTTCTGCTCCAATAATTAGTTTTCCTTGCTTGTAATCTAGGACAGGATGAAACTGATCGAGTCTCGAGGAGAGCACTAATTTCTCTGTTTCTTATCCTTTCCTGGGTTGTGGTCACCGTCCAATGTTTCACGGGTTCTGATATATTGAGATGGCGATCATTTTATGCAACACATGATATGGCATGGAAAGCTCATTACAGGGAAGTGTTTGATCATGGAATTCGAGAAGCTTTATGCTGCCTAGGACGTGCAAAGTATCTGTAGGTTCCTATCCAGTCATTTTATTTACGCTGTGAAGGCTCAATATTAATTTAGCCATTTAAGCTAGTTGTCTTATGTACTGATTTAGAACCGTATTGGAAGAGGACGAGGTGTATTCTGTGGCAAGACTTCTGGGTGATTTGGTTGCATATCGCGCTTCTGGGACTGGCCATTTGGAACTCTTAGCAGGTTGGCTCCCTGTTTCAGTGCTTTCATATCAAATATGTTCAGTGGCCTATTTGAATTTTGTAATCATTTAGACTTGCAACCAACCCACATGAAATTCTAAAATTTTGTTATGCACCTGCCCAAAGATGTGCATAGCTATATTAGTACTTTATCTTCAATAAACAACAAATAAGTTCTCCTAGGCTCACCTGTACCATACCAAACCCCAACATATACTTCACATTTTAGTGATCACCTGTTTGTTTTGTGCAATTTGTCCACTTCTACCTCGAAAACACGACTTCTGTATAAAACTAAGAAATAACTTAATATTTCTATTTCTATCCTTTGACATAAAAACTGGAGGGGGAAACAGTTTCTGATAAGTAACTGTAGCTTGCTTATCCAATCAAATATATGACTGTAACTATGTATTTCAGATGCAGGCCAGTTGATTGCACAAATTTAGAATACATATATGATATATCGTGATAGCAGATATTTAAATATATATGTAGGTTGTGTTCTTCACAAAATACAGGTGGGCTTGGTGCGATTTACTTGATTGAAAATGCAAAAACCTGCTTGTGGCCAAGATTTCAAAAAGAATACCAGGAGCAAAATGCTGCTCTGATTGGAGTTGCATGGTCACCCTTCTCGCCTTCTAATTCAAGTAGTTGCCTTCTGACACGGGTTGGGTGTGCATCTCCCTTGCTATAATCCATGGATGGTTGACGACTGGGATTTGCCCCTAGTATTGTATTCTGTGCTACGTAGACCGTAGACGAGTTGCTTTGCCATAAAAAAACCATGATATGAGAATTGTTGATAAAAAAGAGGGGGGGCTGGTTCCGTATCAAGTGGATAAATTCATAAATTACACTTTTAGAAGTGTATCAAGATCTTATTCTTTGGGAATTGTCATTGTCTTTTCAGGTGAATCTTCATTTGTTATTATGAGTGCATTAACAGCATAATGAGGATCTCTTTATGGTTGTGTTATAGGGCTTGCTCTATTGCAGAAGCATGGGAATTTGCCTGATTTGCAAACTGACCATGTGGAGGCACCTCATAAGATTATGAAAGAAGCTGCTATCCTCCATCCATTTGCTGAGGCATGTTACACGGTAAGCCACTTTCTAACTGTGGCTGATTGCCTTGTATGATTGCACTTGACAAGGTCTTATTGCAGGGACCACTTCTTGATTTCGGAAGAAACCCTATTTTGTTTCCCTGTGCATGGGTTTATAGACAAGGTGTTTTAACTCCATGGATGCGCAGAAGGTATCTATGAAGTCTACTCCTCAATTGTCTATTCATTTGCAAACCTCCCTTGTTTACTGATAGTGATATTCTTTTAAGGCCAGTTCAGCTGTAAGTTTGTTCTGAAAATAAAAGGCTTGGTGAATTAAGCTAATTTGAGTTTTATTCTTCATAACCGTCTTTGGACTGAAGTAGAATCTTGTTACACACTTATGCTTTCAATCTAAACCCATTCTGTCTGCACATCTTCGTGATTTGTTGATCTGTGGTGTTTCCCTTATTTATGCACTGGAGCAAAACTATCCTATTGGAAATAGAACACCCTATGCTGTTCTTTCCTTACATAACATCTACATATTAATCTTCGTGCAGGCGCCCTGCACTTGATGGTGATAACTGGTGGCGAGGCCATGCTGCAGCTTTCCTTAGATTTGTTAATATACCGCCTAAAGCACTTCTTCGAGGTCGTGTTTGTCAGGTAACAACATGTTTTTGAATAACATTGGGATTCATATATGTCGGCCAAAGTGGGATAATGTAATTTTTTCAATCGTTTATGAATAGCACTTTAAGGGGCATTTGTAACATATTGTATGCCTTTTTGCTGGTACCTCCTTTCATTTGATATTCATTTAGCCTTGGTAGCCAATTTCTGGATTCTGCTTGTAGCCCAATGATACTTTTTTCGTGAATTATTTGGTGGATTGGTTAAAGGAACTCATCCTTTTAGTGTGCGCTAATATATGTCATCTAACTACCTTGAGTAGCTGAGAACCTGAGAGTGGTGTGCACAATCCATTGCGTTTGCCTTTCTGTGCTGATTGTGCCGTAATATTATACATGCACTCAGTTCAAGGAAGGCATCGTGGCACGGTTTAAAAACTTGGTAGAGAAAATAACTGGTCGATATCTTTAAGTAAGAGAATCTGATGATATCTTTTATTCATCTACGCAGAGCAAGCGTGAAGCTGCTTACTTTGTTGTGATCCTCCACGACAAAAGAACTGTTGTTATTGCGGTTCGTGGAACAGAGACACCAGAGGATCTCATAACCGATGGATTATGCAGAGAATGTGCTTTTACTATGGAAGATTTGGACGGACTAGTAAAGTAATTCCCTGCAATTACCTGTTGTAAACCCTTATGTAGAGCAAGCGTGAAGCTACTTCTATTGTTGGAATTGACTAGTGAAGCTACTTCTATTGTTGAAATTAACCTGGTTCACATTGTGACCACTTGTTGTAACCCTTATGTTGACATTATGCTTCTTTTTTCTTCAGTAGTGAACAATTACCTGCAACCACGAGGGAAAGAGTTATTTCTACATTTCCACATTATGGACATGGTGGAATTGTAGAGTCTGCTAGGGAGCTTTTCATGCAACTCAATGAATACACAGGAGGTTTGATTTTTCACACTGGATGTTTGCCATTTGGTTTAGTTCATAAATTCTGATTGTGGTATCTGAAATGTTTTACTAGTGATGATGGCCGCTTTCTGTAAAAAACTTGTGTGCTGCATATTTCAAAATAATTCACTGTATTAGCTGCTGGGTCCAGTGCTGGTACAAAAAGTATGCCACTATCTTTCAAATTATGCCATCCAATTGTTACTGGTTAGCAGTAGCACATCAACTGTCAGGGCTAATTTAGTACTGTTTGTTGTTTTCTTCTATTTCATTATTTGATTTGGTTTGCAACAGAAGATTGTCATGGGCATGGGTTAGGCCCATTCGGTGGCGCACAAGGGCAGCCAGGCTCATGGCAGCCGTTCTAGGGCCGGCAGCTATTCCTTTAAATTAGATCAATTAGGATTGAGATAAGAATAGTTCCCTTAAATTAGAGATTGCTTCCTTTAAGTCAGGGATTAGTTAAAGCATGGTTATCACGACATCGCTAAGTCGTCGCCTTGGCGACGCCTAGGCGTCGTGGCTGTCTAGGGGGGACGCCATAGAGCTTTGCCGTGACCACCCCCCATCTTCCTCTGCTCCGGCCGGCGGGAACGGCCGGATCCTGTTGGATTCGGCGGAGACGGGGCGGGGCGCCGGTGAGGGAGCCACCGGGCGGGGAGGCGGACGGGAGGGAGGCGCGGGGAGGAGGCGGTGGGAGGAGGCGGCAGGAGGGGAGCTCTTGGGGAGGAGGTCGTGGAGTTAGGAGAGAGCAGAGGCAAGAGAGGGGTCGGGAGAGAGCAGAGGGGAGAGTTATGAGGGGAGGAGGCCGCTCATGTATATGTATTGTATCATGCATGTAAGTCATATGCTGGCAAGGCGTTTCGCCGTGGCGTCGCCATGGCATCCTGGCGCCTCTTAGGCGCCGTGATCGTCAATTACGCCGTGACAACCATGAGTTAAAGATTGTTTCTTAGGTATTAAGTAAACTATTCTTATAAAAGAGACAGCATGTACCCATTATCAAAGGAGCAGAAGAAGAAAAGTCCCTTGGTCTATTCTCCCCTTGTCCTTGTGATGCGGCCACTGGCCTTCAGTATGATCTCGCTGCTTGGGTTCAGGGCTACCTAATCTATGCATGACAAATATATACTACTTATTATGTTCTATTTTGTTTTTAGCAAACTATCACAGTATCACCCCACATATTAGAAGATTAGGTGCAATACATATATTAATCTGATTGATTTATTTATGATAGATATTTACAGCGACTAATCTGTTATCTCTCTCTTACCATAATGCCAACTCAGAGAAGTCGTCGTCCAGAAGACTTGGATTTCTTTCTACACTGGTTGAGGAAGGCAGCGAATGTCATGGATATAAAATTCGTGTTGTTGGACATTCTTTAGGAGGTGCTGTTGCTACAGTACTAGGAATGATGGTAAAGCATGTGGAACCTTCACTTTTATTTTGAACACATTCTTCGTTAATTATATTCCTTCTGCGTCATTTGTCATTCTTATTTTCTAATTTCCCTATTTGCCTACATTCTGGTCACTGTTGTAAAATTGGCCCTTGCCTAGGGCTCTAGGGCCCGTGGTAAAGCCCAATTGTGGTGGATTTTGAGTTTTTGACTGGACCAGTCCGTGTTTTCTAACTTGATTTGTATCACCTATGTCACTTCTCATTCTAACGCAATTTAGACAACTAATACAGTTTTGGCATTTCCAAATGCTAAGTATTATTCGATAAGCTATTCATTCTACAAGCTTAATATGCATAAAGATGTCTCATCAGCTCATATGATTTTTAAGTATTGTTCTGTGCTTTTGTTCTTGACTTGATTTAATTCCCTACTGTGGATGCTGATTAAGACATTAAGTGATTAGTGTTATATGGATTTTTCAATATCCACGGTTCTTCATAGTTTAACTTGTTATTGGGCAGCTTTTCGGCAGATACCGAGACGTGCATGTATATGCTTACGGACCACTTCCTTGTGTGGACTTTGTAATAGCTGAAGCCTGTTCACAGTTTGTTACCACGTAAGAATAAACTTAGAACTTTTTGCAATCTACGTTTATCAATTGAACTTAAATTCTTGGTGTGCTATCCTCTTAGCAAGGTTTATTTATTTGACTCAATGTTCCCTCTTCCTTCCCAGCATTGTATGCAACGACGAATTTTCTTCTTGCCTTTCAATCAACTCAATCCTCAGGCTACGATCTGCTGCAATAAGTGCTCTTTCAGATAACTCTCCAGCTGATACAGCAATGATACAAAAATTTGCTCGCAGAAATTTACATGTGAACAAGTATCATGAGAATGGTCCTGATGGTGACATAATTGAGGACTACATCGATAATCGTAGAAGGACGGCAGGTTGGCACACATTTGAAGGAAATTAGTTTAATACCTGTGCTTTGCTACGGATAAAAAACATGTTACACCACTACATCAAGTCATCGTCATCGGGCTCAGCCTACTCCATGCCATCGGCTACACTGCCATGCTTGGCTGAGCTTCGCTTAGGCCGACGTTACGCCTCTGCGGTCGTGCTCGGGCTACACCGCGCTCTCAGCTCCACAACCACGTCTGGTCGAGTTTCTTTGTGACCTGCATCGTGCTCCATTTCCGTTAGAGATTTTTTAGGGAGATAGTTAAGTTAATTTGGAGGGACATTGTTGCTGTGTTTAAGTTAGTTTTTTAGTTAGTTTGTTGTTTTTTGTTAGGGATGTTTTAGGATGTGGGCCCACCTGTCAGCGCCAAACTTTCTGTGAGAGTGGAGAGGGAGAAAGTACTCACCATAAGAGTCTTTTAAGTAGTAGAGATTATTTTACCTTCTCTTTGTTTGTTTTGGATGAACATATGAGAAATTGACCACTTGAATCAATCGTAGAAATGTTTTAGAATTTGTAATGCTTATTTGGCTTTTCTACAATTGTTTTTCTGAATTCCCATTTTCCTGTTACAGGGAGGACAGTACCTAGTGAAAGGCGGTTTCCACACCAGGATTCATTAAGTGATACTGAGACAGACCTCCAAGATATGCATAATGGCTTCATGGGGTATAATGGATCCAATCCATCCATAGATGAGCAGAGGAGCTATCAAGGCCTACACATTGATCAGGATATCCGGATAATTCCACTTGATGGGCCTGATTCCGGTTTGGAAGGGCATCAAACATCCTATAGGGAAATATCAGTGGAGCCTCCGGAGATGTTTCTTCCAGGTTTAATTATTCATGTGGTGCGGCAAAAAAAGAGCCTCTTTCCTCTTTGGAAATGCTGGAACTTGCAGGAAACTGAACCACCATATAAAGCTATTTTGGCGAAAAGAGAGAACTTCAGGGATATTGCTGTTGCTCCTTCCATGTTTACAGATCACTTACCATGGAGGTAAAATTCAAATGATTATTAACTAACTATAACTAATACGCACAGTGCAGTGCTTTTTTTTTTTGAGATTATAACGGAGGATACACACTCACGCACACCACACTCACACCACACGCATGTGTGTACCCTACTGAAGCACACAATAGGTCTAGAGCGAAGGTCGCTCCAGTACCTCACGGAGCGTGGACACGTGCTTTCCCATTGAAGCCACATGCGTGTGTGAGATGAGACGCACTGAGTTGATCCAGATGATCGAACCCAGGCGGGCGGGTTGCTTGACGGCTACCTCTGCCACTGAGCCAACTCTCAGTTCTCTAGTGCAGTGCATTTTAGTAAGCCATTAACCTCATAACTGATACAGTATCAAATGTTTTGTAACTGGTACAGTTATCCATGACTTACTAGGAATGATACTCCATTTTTTGGGGAAGTATATAGCACTCCCTTTTGTAGTGACCTGTTTGGTAATGGCCAACACACAATGACAGCCCATTACCCCCCCAAAAAAAAGAACGTAGAACCGATAGTAAGGCCCCATTACTCTCTCATGTCAAATATGCATGTTTCTCTGAATACCAGAGACGGGGAATTTAGAGGCTATCTCAGTGGATTGTTTTTTTAGAGCCACATCGGTTTGAGAACTTTCTGAAAAGGCTACCATTGGGGCGTGTTAGGACTAGAAGCAATAACTTCAACAACTGTTGACAATTGAAATGTATAGCTTTGCTTGTAGGCTTGTAGCACTTGCCCATAGCTGCATGTAAAGGTTGCATACTCAGTTGCCATGCATTTGCACTGATTTCTTCCCCTGCAGTAGTGCTAACAACTTATACTTTTGAATTTTAGGTGTCGCTGTGCTATGCAGAAAATTCTGGAAGCCCAAACGTCAAAGGGTTGCGCTAATTCTGATTCACCCGTAGAACATTTGGTCTGACCAGGACAAAATTGTCCACCCACGTACAGCCGAAAGCAAGTGGAGACAGAAAGTGTGAATATCAATTTAGCAGCATGCTTCGAGAGACTGAAGGAACAAATCGTCCCATGCTGCAAGCATATTTCTATAACGTGCAGCTATATCTGTATACAAGAGATCTTTGTGACGATGGCTCTATATTCTGCTGTACTTTCTGACAGTGCTAGACTGCCTAGGCAGGCACTAACCGCTGATCTCTGGCTCAAAAGAAATCTGATGACTTCACATACAGCAAATCAACGATATCTTCTACTTTCTATGTATCTACTTGACCTGGCAATGTCCTTCGCGTGTACATTGATCATTGATGCAGCCACACCCGTGTCAGTACCGGTTTGTTCTCATTCATTATTCTGCAGTCCCCCTGCTTGTTCATATCCATTTTTTTTAATTCATGCCAAGTCAGAATGATGTACATAGTCACACAGCAGAGTTTGGTAGATTGACTGACAAGCGACAATCGCAATGTGATTATTTAACACAGATTAATGAAAGCTGTTACTTAAATTGTTTCTCCGGCATTTTTCTTGTTCAGTATTATGCGGGTCGCAGTTACTAGTGAATGTAAATGCTGCTAGGACTAACCATTGATTTGCCATATTTATGTTCTGGCGAGCTGCTTGAATGTCATGCGAGTGGTGTGACTAGGCCAGTCTACCAACATGAAAGATTGAAAGTAGTATTTATCGCAGATCAAACAATCCGGCGTTAGTATTGATTTTTAGCTGTGGTTTATGGTTTTTAGCTGAAAATAAAAAATCAATATGAACCGGGTCTTAAAGTGACCTACGTACTTGCCCTACTGATTTGCACTATCCTGCTACTCTTTAGACACACCCCATGTTGCCATTCACTTGACCGCAACCGTGGTGATTAGGCTAGTAATGAATACTCACTGGCGCTAACTAACCCGGACGCCTGGACATGCCGTTCCGTGCATAATTGTTTTTCACCGAATCCCCTAACCCGATCCATAAAAGTGGAAGGCATCGGTGCACCCTCAAGAGTCCATTCATTTTGACTTCAGCTTCTGACTTATTTTTTACTATTCATAATTTTTATCTTTTTCTAAACTTTTGTTTTTTTTGAGCTTTTTTGTCGGTTTTTTTTCTGTATTCGTTTGCGTAGTCCGTGATAAGCTAGCACATTTTTTATATTTTTAAATTTTTTTAATTTAATTACGCCAAATAAGCCACCTACAGGTACAGTAAAATTTCCATCGCTACAGTACAATTTTAACCATAAATCATAGCTTTTCAGCCCAATCGAGCGCGACCTGTCTTTGTATTACTTGCTGGAGCGACCTACCTGGAACATGGAGCGTGTGGTAGCCTCGGCCTAGTAAATGTGCCGTGCCAATGGCAGCCCACTGGGAACCAGGAGTAGGAACCATCGGAATGGCAATTCCGTCACTAATCTCCAGCTGGACGCTGCCGGTACACCGCCCAAGGCTGTGCCTAATCGTACTTGTAATATACTTTGAGAAGGCGCCACTTGTGCCATGCAGAGACGGTACCATTGTACGTACAAAGGACGCTGTGTCTGGCTTGGCAAGCAGTGACCGATGGGGACACACACCAGGACGTGTCCATGCTGCGTACGCTTTCAGAGAGCCAATCTCAAATCCTCGTGGAATCCGCGAGGACCACAGTCCACAGGCGCAGCTACCAATCAATCAAAAAAATAAGGTAACGGAGCAGGCTTTTCGCTACGTTCTTTCTTTTGGTAGACGGCAGTTTTTTCTTTATCATGGATTAGGTTTTTTTCTGTAATACGATAGTGCATAACTCGTACGGTTTTATATTTGAAAAACCGTTTGGAGAATTTATTTTGAAAAATCGTATTTTTAGAGAAACCGAAAGCCAAAAGATCAAGAAAAAACAGGGCTGCTGCCGCATGGCACGCACATTCCTTTCCCTGCTGCTCTCCCCAATTAACACCTCCAAAGTTGGAGGGGAGGGGAGGCGCGGCGATGAATGCATTGAGTAGCGCATGCGCGTTCGCCGACGGCTGACGAGGGAATCAAGCGCCTCCTAACCCAAATCCACCACGCGCGGCTCGCGGGCCAGCCCCGAGTCGGCGTGATTGGGAAGGGACTCCAGCGCCAACCGCCCCTCCCGCTTCGCGTCAAGTATCGCCCGAACCGGACCAGCACTCCACGTGAGCTCCTTCCCCGGACGGTTGCCTGCCTGCCTGCCTCTTCGCTTCTGTCCCCCACGCACGCACGCACGGATGCGTCAGTGGTTATGACCTGTTAGCTCGACTGCTCGAGTCTCCTTTCCAGGACTATGACCCTGTTTTTTCAGCTTTTAAAAACTAATTTTTATTTTTTTACGATAATTAGTTTTTAAACGAAGTATCTTTTTAAGATAATATCTACTAATTAATTATAATATATACTCGAAAAATATGTATATACGCACAGTGGTTATGACCTGTTGACGGCATTAGGTGTGCTTCTCAAGGAGTTTCACGAGAAGTCGCCATCCGTCCCGTGCAGGGTTTGCAATTTTGCATGCATGGTGGCTCGATGACCCCCCCTGCAAGGCGAAAAAGGAAAGCAAGCTGGGATGATCGCGCAGCCGTGATCTCTGAACAGTCTTTCTCATGCGTGGAGGGACTGAGGTGGCGGCATTCGACTTGAGCCCCAAAGGTCGTTTTCCTTCTCCGCTGCTGTGCTTCTGATGGCCAGTGGGCACTCGACAGCAGCGAGCGCCTCCTTTTTCACTTTTGGGTTTTATCAGTTGTGACGACTGACGAGCTCCCCGCATCGTCGGATAAAAGGTCAATAGCGACTTCCCTTTTGCCTCAACGGTTAGGAGGCATACAGTTGAAATTTTGAGAAAAGTTTTCCGATGATTTTTTTCTCTCTTTCTCAAAGAACCTCTAAACGCATCCTCTCGGTGGGAGCATACAGCTCTGACCAACAATTAGTGCACCGACTGTTCAGCCATAGAATGCTCTACTGTTTTGCTGCACAGACAAGCGCAATAGCAGAGAGAAGATGCAGATATCCTAGGCAGAGGAGTGTGCAAAGATGATGTCAAGTGAGACTTTAGATCACCATTTCCGGAGTAATATACGATATCTTGCCAAACCGGCAACTAAAGTTGGCCCTTTTCCACTTATAATTACACCTATAATTTAGTCAGGCACGCATACGATCAGTGCTCCATGGAATAATTTGACCATCCATAAAAGCGATTCAGATCCCCGAACGTGTAAAGAAAGGGCATCCGGATCCTGTCACCTGACTGAAAAAAAGAACGAAATTTTTTTTTATTCTGTCGAATCCAAGATCATGAGTTAGTGACAAACCAACTTTGTGCTCTTCTTTTATCGATTTCCTTGGGAAGATGCTCTTTTGTTTCATTGGGGACAGAGTGCAGTCACTCTCTGATATTCTGCTCTGCCAGAGAGACAAGCACTCTAGACTGCTGGGAAGGACTCATGACTGACCTGTTTCTGGACCATTTGATCACTAGACGATAGTACTATAGACGTACCAACCATCTTGTTTTCGCACATTAAGGCGATCTGAGCCGTTGGTTTTTTAGTCATCAGTCTCCGCCAGCGGTGCATCTGGAACGAAAATTTAGGAAGACCAGTGAAAGAAAGCTAATGCTATAAGATTGCTCGGATTTCTGGTGGTGTGCTGCTACCGGCCTACCCCGCGTGCGACGCTACCTGCTGCCCGGCTGCCCGCTTGCATGCTAGTGTTGCTTGCCTTGCCTTGCCGCCACGGCCACGCTGCACGCAGGCCGCTCTGCGTCTCCGCCGCTGCTGCGCTTCTTGCTCGCCGCCCCGGTGCCGCCACACACTGATCTCCACGCTAGGGTTCACTAGGGCTCGATGCAGGTAGATTGGGAAATCGAGTGGTGGGAGCTGGGAAAAGAGAGCTTAGTGACTGAGGTGTAGTGGGTTTAGTCAGTTAGCTCATTATGCTAATCGAGTGGTGGGTTTGCTCCTGCTTGAAGAAGATCTTCTATCTCTAAACCAAACGACTCACTCTCTTTATAGATGGTGGTCGGTGCTGAAGGAAGATATCCATGCTCCGGTCAATGGTAGGATGGGCTCTAGCCCTGATTGACCCCTGTTAATTCTGCCCCTGGTCTCCACCGTATATTGCTATGTTCTTTTCGACTTCTAAAAGCTATTTTTCGGTTTTTCTACAGTAACTAGCTTTTAAATGGAGTATCTTTTTAAGATAGAGTCTACTAGTTAATTGTAGTATATACTGTACCGACTTCATTTATATCGGTAAAAACCACACGTGAATTTCTATTACTCTGTAATTTCTCACACGAACAGCCTAAAAACCGTAAGCCGCATCAAAAAAAAGAATATGCCCAATAACTAATAATTGAAGAATAGAAATTTCAGAGTCCCTCGTCAAACAGCGCCCACCAACCCACCCATCATCAGTTCATCACCCATGAACGAAACGAATCACAACTTGTCCCGGCGGTGGCCGCTGCCACCCAGGGACGACATCGCCTTGCCTCATCTCTGACGCACAACAAACAGGGCCTAGCGCCAACGTGCCATGCCGGCCGCACAAGTCTCTCTCTCTCTCTTAGCAATACATTTCCCTTTGACTTTAGGCTTATTCTTTTTAGCTTCTAAACGCTGCGTCAGGGCCGGTCCTCGGATTTTAGAGGTCCGAAGCGAAACTAGAAATAGGGGCCCTAGTATAAATATCTAAATATAAATCTACATATATATATATATATAATTTTACCAATAAACACTTCAAATCGTTATGTATTAAAGAAAATTCATATCAAGGAGTTTATAGATATTACCTTAAAATTTCTTCTAACATTTCTAGATGCGAAGTCATTGATGATGGTATTGATATCAACCTCATCCAATAATTTCTTCTCAATACATAAAGTTGCCAAACCGTTTAACCTCTCTTGAGACATTGTTGACCTTAAATGATTCTTCAACAATTTCAACTTTGAAAAGCTTCTTTTAGCTGATGCCACAGTCACAGACATAGTAAATAAAATCCGATAAGCAATAGAAATATTAGGATAACAATCCGCTTCTCGACAAACTCAAAGATCTCCATAGCGAGACATTGGTTTATCGATAAAGTCAATTGCATAACACTTAACTCGAAATTAGATCATTTAACTCAACATCGATGAACCATCTAGAGAAAGTTTACGCAAATTTTGTACAACATTCTTTTAATTCAATATTCTGACAAATAAAATATGGATGGTGATTGCAACTTCTTGCTCACGATATTCTGACAAATAAAATATCATTAACGTATGTGAGCTCTTGGGCCAATGACCAACCACGATGTATATACTACATGCGTACTAGTATATAGGGCCCCTGGATTTTGGGGGCCCGGGGCGGCCGCACCTCTCGCCCCTCCGAGTAAGATCCTTTGCTGCGTTTGACTTTTTCTACAGTAACTAACTTTTAAATAGAATATTTTTAAGATAGGATTTACTAGTTAATTGTAGTACATACTTTACTGACTTCATTTATATCGACAAAAACCGCACGTGAATTTTTATTACTCTGTAATCTCTCGTATAAATAGCTCAAAAATTATAAACCGCAGCAAAAAAAAAAAAAGAACAGACCCTTTATAAAGAAACTAAGGTAGCACGGCACAGCGGTCGCGAACGAGCCAGTGAGCACGCGTGGCTGCAACAGCGTGTTTGCATGCTTGCGTCTGCGTGCGTACTCCTAAAAGCATGTCGTCGATTAACAGGCGAAGAATACTCGATGGAAATGAAGGGAACCCGTGGTTGATGCTTCGGGGAAATTAAAGTCTGACAAAAAGAACAACAGCACGACGGACGATCGGTGCACGAGAACCATCTTTCCTGCTTGTGCTCTGCGTGGTTCAGGCTTCACGGAAGATGCGACGCTGGCTTCAAGAAAAGCTTCGCGTAACCGAGATTCACTGGCTTTCCAAGGGAACGCTCACGAATAGGGGTGGAAAACGGTAACGGATAATTCGTTTTATCCGATATTTGTATCCACGAAAACACGAATATGGTAAGCAAAAATTCGTATTCGAAAATATTTATATTCGTATTCGAGAATATTCGTATCCGTATTTGAGAGTATTCGTATTCGTATTCGTATTCGAGAATATTCGTATCTGTATCCGTATTCGAGACTATTCGATTCGTATTCGATCCGTTTCTAGAACCCATGAAAAATTCGTACAAATTTTGTGATTCAAAATTTGAATTTAGGTGGTTTAAAACCGGTAACCGGTCAAAAAACGGTGAAAATCGGTAAAATCGCTAGGAATCCGTTTTATCCGATATTCGTATCCGAGAAAATCCGTATTCGAAAATATCTGTATTCGTATTCGAGAATATTCGTATTCATATTTAAAAATATTCGAATTCATATTCGTTTTAAAAATATGAATTCGTATTCGTATTTGATACTATTCGACCGTATCCGATCCGTTTCCATCCCTACTCACGAACGTACTGCCAACCGATCACATGCCCGGTCCACGTACGTACGTACGGATTAACCATGTCGCTGCTTCCCTATCAGTGATCACGACGGTGCTGCAAAGCACTGGTCCAAATTAAACGCAATCCTGTGCGACCTGCCGTACCTTTTAAAAAGCTAGCCGTCCGGTTGATCGATAAGAAGGGCAGTCTGCCTTTGGTGGTGCTATTCTTTTGGTGCGGATGTTTTTTGTGAGACGACAGCGGATGATTTTTGTATGTATTTTTTTAGACGATAGCGAACGATATATATGATTTTGAGCTTGAAAAGATGACGCGCTAGTGGGAGCTTCGGCTTCAGCTTACGGCACAATCACAGGCCTGAGCGCTCTCGAGTATGGCCAACGGTGTCGTGTCATGGGACTCTGTGGTCACAAATTGAGATTTCCAAATATGTAGAAAATTAACTAAAGGTCTGTTTGGATTCAAATAATTAGGGTCTGGTATAAATTTAAACTGAATCCCCCACCCCACCCACACACACTGTAACGCCCCGCGTTTTTTGTTAACCTTAAGGGGTGAATTATGAAGCTAAGCGGAATTAATTAAATAACTAATGAATAAAATGCAGGGTAATTTAAACTTTTTCATATATCCAGTTAAACTGAAACCTACGAGAGGTAAATAAACAGATTGCATTCAAATTTTCATTGCCGATAGTTATTCAATCTAAATACACCAGATTAACAAATGCAATTAACCAAGCGACAATTTAAATGTGTTCAACTCAAATAAAATATATAATAGTCTATAGTGCAATAGTTAACTAATTTCAGTCCATTTACAACAAATAAATTCCATCCATCAAGCAATAATTAAAATCATTTCTTGAATTAAATAAAAATATTAACAATCCATATACATCAATATAACAGTCCAGAGTACATCTTTCTACAAATCAAATTACATCCATCTACCATCCTTGGCATCCATCAAGTATCATTCAAATTACATCAAATTACAAATCTCAATCTCAACCAAGTCCATCATCTCTTAAATAAAAATAATTATATTACAATTTCAATTACATAAATATTGCTGAACTAGAATAACTGGCATTATTAATTGCGAAGAAAACCAATAATAGAAGACCAAAAAGATCGAACAAAATAAATAAAGAAAAAGCTAGCTATCATCAGAACCCTAGTTTAATTATCAAAATGGGCAATTCACTCATTGAGATATCAGATATCAGACCGTCTGGGGCCGGTTGGCATCTCTCGCAACCATAGAATTTCATCATCCGACATTAAAAACCAACCTGAAGCCGCTCCAAAATTCCATTTCCCAGCCAACCAGCCAAAATATCCTGAACCAACCCATTGTGCATAGTAGTATCACTAGAGTGCACAGGAGAGCATAGAGCAAAGATAAGGCCTGGCCTAGCCAGTCCAGAGGAGTGGGGAAGCATTTTAGTGACGATCAGAATAGCTAGCAGCGGACCAACACCACCACCACCATCGCCATTCCCCCAACCCTCCCAGATCCATCCCAAACCCAAATCCACCACCGGTGAGAGAGCGAAGAGGCGGCCGATGCGGCCGGGGACCGACCAACACTAGGAGGAGAAGGCCAAGGGAACAAGCCAGCCAAGCCGTGAGCACTAGGAGGAGAAGGGGCAAGCCTCCACAAGCTCACCATCAGCATCCCAAGCCAAGAAAGCGATCGATGAGTTAAGCTTAGATTCCTTCCCAAATCGAGTTGTCAAACAACTAACAAGGTAGCCACAATCCGTTTCCAAACTTTTGCCGTTACTAGATAGGGACCACACCAGGTGCACCACTAGACCTGTTCAATGGGCCGTGCCAGGCCGGCACAACACGGGCCCGATTCAGTCACGACCTGTTTAGGCCCAGCAAATAAACGGGTTGTGTCGTGACGACCCACGAGCCGCGGTCTGAGCCCAGGCATGGCCCACGATAGTGACATGACGGCACGGGCACGGTTAGGGCTTAACGGGCCGTACCGGCACAGTTGGCCCGTTAAGCCGAGAAAAAGAGAAAAAAATCAGAAAATTGTAGAACATTGTAGAAAAATTACCTAAAAATTATACAAAATTGTATACATTGTTAACCATCAAGATAATTATTTTCAATGACATGATGAGCTTTATTAACCTGTTAAATTACATGGGATGGCTGACTCGTTAAAAACTTTACCAAGTAAAAACTCAACTTGAGAAAATCTTGGTAAAGAAAAAAGAGTACAACCTATAAAGCTCACTAGCGACTACATCTGAAGAAAAATATTGAAAATCCTATTCATTGCTATCTAGATATAAATTCTCAAAAGATTTTTCTAAGTCTCTATTCTCTGCAATATGTTGGAGTCTTGATTCAGCTTGTTCCCAGTCTTTGACGGTCAGAAGGATTTTGATCATCTCATTTGAGAGACTTGTTCATCGCTCCTCGATTATTCTTCCAGATAGACTGAAGGCTGACTCCACGAAGACCGTAGAGACAGGAACAGTCAACACATCCCGCTCTAATATGGATAGCACTGGGTATATTACTTTATGTGTCTGCCACCATGAGAGGATGTCTTGCTCGATGCTGATGCTATCACTGTTGAGATAGTTTGGTAGGTCTCCGGTGCTTTGTCGTCTTCCTCACCTTGACTGATGTGTACCTGCATAAGAATCTCTAGAGGAAGAACAAAAAATCTTGCCCTATTGCATAGTACCCCTACAAGTGCTAGGGGCTACTAGGGGTCTTACCAAACGCACAAACCCAAACTTATTTTTGTATTTCTCGTATACCTCATATAATTTATCCTTAACCACTCTATAGAATGTACAATAATCTAAACCGGTAGCATCACTTAAAAGCTGCAATACATTTATAAATCCTTGGAGTTTGGCCCTGGGATCCAAAATAAAGGCGAATGCATATAAAATAGGAATTTCCCTCTAATATTTTAAAAACTTAGTTTTCATGGCAACTACAGCATCCCGTAGTACAGGAGCATTTTCAAAAGCCTTTAGGTCAGTGGCAATTTCAAGAATGTTATGAACAATTAGAGGAGAGGTTGGATAGTATACTCTAGAAAAGAAAACAAACAAGGTGTTCTTATATGGCAATATATGTTTAAGCATAAGGTAAGTAGAGTTCCATCTAACAGGCATGTCTAAGCCAAATTTTCTAGAACGGACGTTCATTGCTACGCAAAACCTTTTATATGCGGCTATTTGTTGGTTAGAACAATTAATATATGAAATTGCATCCCAAAAAGAATCAATACAAGCATTTAATCTTTTTAAACCAGATTTAACAATAAGATTAATAATATGACAAGCACAACGTTGATGCAGCAATAAAAGATTGTGCTATAATTTTTAAACAAAGGAGGTTTGTTTAAACAACGTTCCATCTAACAATAAGCTTTAGTGTTTGCAGCTGCATTATCTAAAGTTATAAAAAAAATCTTATCCGTGAGGCCAAAATCTTCTACAACTTTAATAATACATTCTGTAATATTTTCAGCAGTATGCAAAACATTAATTAATTTATATGCTATAATTCTTTCTTCTATTACCCAATCATCATTATGAGCAACAAAACTAATATAATCCTCTCTAGCCCTACCACTTCATATGTCTGATCTCAAAGCAATAGAGAATGTACAGGTATGAAATAATTCTTTCAATTTTTCACAATAATTATTATAATATTTAATTAAATCTCTAGTTGTGGTTTATCTAGATACAACACTAAATCGAGGGTTACGAGCAGTCCTAATATATTTTTGAAAAGCATCAGACTCACAAAAATTTAAAGGTAAATCTTGATAAGCAATTAATCTACAAAGAGATTCCCAGGCTACCTCTAGGTTGTACTCCCAAGTACGTATTGAGCCGTCGGGGTTATATTGCAGCTGCATTTGGCGCATTTGTATTCTTGCATTCTTTTGCAGCTTGCAGCATACTGTTGCAGGTGACCCGTCCCACCTAAAGATTTTGCAGACAATTTATTTCCACAAATTTTATAAACAACATTCCTCACCGAATTCCCATCATCACCGGTCTTTAACTTCTTGTCGAAATCGTTCTAGACTCATAATGTAGTAACTCTTGTTCTTTTTGCACCCGTGCTATGGGTTGTGGATGCACTTATTGAGCCAGCAGAAGATGGATCGATTGGACCCTGCACCATCGGGGTCGTCACTTCTTCTGGCTCTCCAGTTTGTTGTGGATATGAACCTTCCGCGGATGGATATCCCTCTTGAAAGGATTGCATATCCTCCGTTGGAAGGCCTAATTCGGAGAGTTGAAAATCGTAGTTTTACATTGAATTAACTACAAATTGAAATAGTAAAGCATAATTAATTTACTATTGAATCTACCAATAATAGTAAAATTAAAATAAGACAGCACTATTACCACTTTTGCAGCTCTCAGAAAATTCATTGAAGATTTTTGAATTTTCTGAATTTCGCACGAATTTCTCACTAATTTTGCCAAATTTGCGCAAACACTACTGGATTGTTTTATTGCTAAACAGAGATATGGGAGTCAGGTTTGAGGTGTGAAGAATGGAGGCCAGATGCGCCCCTATTTATAGTAAAAAAAATCATATTTTTTTTCATTTGTTTGCTATTTGTTAGAATTTTTTACACCCCAACGGTAAAAAATGGCTATTTTCAACGGACCGGGCCGGACCGTGCCATGCCGGTACAGCCTGTTTACGCTTGTTGCAACGTGCAGGTTGTGCCGACGCCGACCCACTCACAGATTATCGAGCCGTCGTGCGTCGGGCCAGTGTTGCCCTCGGCCCAGCACAAGACGGTTCACCGGCCGCGCCGACACACGCCCATCGTTAGACGAGCCATGTCGTTCTTGGGCCAGGCCAACAGTAGCGGGTCGCAGGTCGGCACGGTAAGGCCCGGCCATTGGCCACCACTATGCTCCACTATGCATCAATGAATCATCCAACAATGGTATTAACCTAGCCATCACAGAGCAGAGGAAGGGAGGAGTAGAGAACGAGAGGAGTACAAGTGGGGAAGAGTATACCCTAGGTGAGACCGTAGTGATGACAGCACGCCATCGTCGGCCGACCACGTGTACCCAACAGCCACCACGTGCTCCCCAGCGCACGAGGAGGCCTCAAGCCCCGCCGTAGCAAGCTGATATAGCATACCACCACCGCCCTCACCATGCATAAACAAAAAGCATCTCAAATCACAAATTAGAGCAATCAAAATCAAGAACTAGAAGATAATGAAATAAAAGGGGAGGGGCTTAGTGGAGAGAAGAGTCGGTAGTGGAGGCCATGGGCCGGGGCTATGTAGGGAGGCGCTGATGTAAGATCGAGGAGACCGACTAAAGGGTGTGAATAGTTATTTCTAAATATTTCAATTAAATTCTATTTAAGCGATTTGGCTAAAACCAAGTATATAATACGAAAGCTTAAATCAATTAAATTTAGCACAAATAAAACCTAAATCAACTAGGTTCACCTAAGTACATCAACAACTTAAGTCTATGTCAAAGGTTTACAATTCTAGAAAGACAAGTAATCAACTTAATTCTTTGAATGCAAATTGCTTAAATATAAATTGGGCACAAGAAAACAAACCACAATTGACACGGTTTCTTTTTACCGCGGTGTTCGAAGACTTGCCGATCTCCCCTAATCCATGTTGAAGTTAGTCCAAACGAATTGGACCGTCTTTACAAATTAAGCCGAAACACCTTAATCCACTAAGGTTGCTCTTGCTCCACTCCGGAGATGGTGAGTACCACACAACTCGCAATTCGCCGAGACTTCTCACAATATTCTTTGAGGGGCTCACTGTTCATGGCGCCTCCAACGCCGTCTAGGAGTCAGCAAACTCCAAGAGTAATAAGTCAAGCCTCTCGCTTGACTCTCATCACGTGCAATGTATGTACAAGCTCAAATGGACACTAAGTCCAACTCTAGATGTATCATATGCAATCTAAATTCCTTCTCCTTTCGCACAAAGTGTAACACATGCACAATTGAGAGGAGGACATCACACCAGCTCAGGGGAATAGAAATGACTCAAGCAACTATATCTCCAATAGGGCACAAGGGGTATTATATCCCACACAATAAAACTAGTCGTTGGAGCCAAATCCCTGAAAAAACAGAGAAAATGGAAGTACCGCAGGCAAAACGCCGGTACTTCCACTCCCCTCGTAATGATCAGAAAACTAGCCGTTACAGTCGAAATCGGAAGTTTTGCCATTCATTTTCGGTACTTCCGCTTCACACATGCGGAACTACCGCTCTCACGGGGAAAAGAAGACTACCACACAGGTGTCTCTCTAGAGAAAACATGCTATAGAAAAATCCAAAACTTCCGAGGTTCGGTAGTACCGCGCAACACACGCCGGTACTTTCGCCTTCCGGTAGTACCGCTCACATAGAGCCAGTACTTCCGTCGGCCGATTGGACCACTCACACAGAGCCATTCGGACCGTTCATCCGGTAATACCATGCAACGCATACCGGTACTTCCAATGTCCGGTAGTACCGCTCACACAGAGCCGGTACTTCCGACCTTCGGTAGTACCGCTACATACACAGTGGTAGTTCCGGTTTTCTTGACAGGTGCAGGTACTTCAATAGATTTTGCAAAACATATTTGCAAGCTATTGTATCATGCACACAAGGATTAAACATGATTCTCAACACGTTGCAAAATACATTTGCACACTTTTGAAATCATGACACAAGGAATAGGTACGTGGATTTAACGTGTTTGGAAAACGTATTCACAAATCAATGTCACATGCTACTAGGATTGTATATGAGCTTCAACTATTTGCAAAATACATTTGCAAATATATCCCTCATACCACAAGGAGTAAGAATTATAAACTTCAAACGCTTGCAAAAACACATTTGTAATATATAGTTCCATGTTACAGGGATTCAACACACAAGTTTTAACTATTTGTAAAACACATTCGCAAATGCAAGCATCATTCTAAAGAGAGATAGAGTAAGTGAGGTTGAGCTATCAACATATGATGAGATGAAAGCTACTAGACATGATCCCTTTTAATAGTACGGCAACCTATATTAGCAACCCGGTCTTCCAACTAAACACCAAGACCGGTAAATGACTAGAAATACATCCTTAGTCTTAGCTAGTCATACATTTGCCTTGAACATCCTCTTGAAGATTGATGATGTACATCATCACTCCAAGTCTGGGTCATTGTCTTGACATGCATCAACCCATGATGCATCTTTCACTTAAGCTCTATCAACACATGATGTGTCTTCACTAAAGTTGATGGTCAATACATGATCATCTCCTCTTGGACATGCATCAACTCATGATGCATCTTTTTCTTGATGGTTTTCAACACATGTAGCCATCTTCTATCACACATCTTAACTTGATGGTTTCAATACATGAAGTCATTCTCATTTGTGGAACCTAACATATTCATTCAACTCATGAAAAATGTTAGTCCACAAATCAATTACCATCAATTAGCAAACTCCACTATTACACATAATGGATGAATTAGATTCTACAATTTTCCCTTTATGGTAATTCATGATAATCTCAATAAATAATGAGATAAAGATTGTATTTTGAGTATACAACATGCATACAACAATTATATACTTTAAAATAAGCTTTGAAAGCAAAACTTACTTATCCAGTTGTCATTAATCACTTAACCATTAACACAAAATTGAGAAGTTAGATGACAACCTGATTGCAAATGAGTATATATGAACTACACAAGCTATATATTCTCAGTGGTCGTGTTTCAAAGTAAAAATCATAAATATGTGTATTAAAGGAAATATGGATCAATATTTATGAACCTCAAAACATAGAGTGAACTCCCCCTAAATGTGTGCATACAACTATGTGTAATGATGACATATGCACTTATTTATTTTGGATTATTTGTGGAGTTCAATATATATTTTGGATCTAAGAAATACACTAATATATAAGAATGTGATTTCGAATACATACCTCTTCGATTTCACCTTTTTATCCAAATAAGATTAAGTAATAATATACTTAAACAAATATATTAGTCTCAAATATAGATTTGTCATTTAACCATATATTTGGATGTGAGGAATGCAACAAGATTATAAGAAAGATATCGAATGCATATCTCAATGATTTCACCCTTTTCATCCATATGAGATCATGTAATATCTTAATCAATAAATAAGGTTAGTCTCATAAATACATTTGTCATTATCACTAAAACCTTATAATGACATTAGTTTTTCTGAGTTATTTAATTTAAAAATAAAAGTCACTGTTATATAACTATAAACAATACAAAAAATTAAAAAATTAAATTTTAAAAAACAATATATTTATTCTAACTTTTGGTTTCTAAAGGCCGAAAACGAGAACTCCAAGCCACTTTGGAAGGGGAATCCCCTCCGCTCAAAACCAACCAACGCCGCGGCCTCGAATCGAATCAAGAATCAGAATCAAACCGCAACTAATCCCCATCCCACGCTCCCCTTCCCCTCGCGCGGGCACCAACCACACTCGCGTCACCTCACTCCACCACCCGATCTCTCTCGCTCTCGCCGTGCAGTTGGTTAGCGTCGCCGCCATGACGGCCGAGGCGCCCTCGCCGGCGGAGCCGGCGCTGCCGCGGCAGCTGAGCCTGGGGAACCTCAGGGCCGTGTCCGTGCTCGGCCGCGGCGCCAAGGGCGTCGTGTTCCACGTCGTGCCCGGGGAGGCCGGGAATATTGGCGGGGACGCCATGGCGCTCAAGGCGATCTCGCGGGAGGCGGCGCGGCACAAGAAGACCGGCAGCGGCGGCGGAGACGGGCACCGGCGGATCTGGTTCGAGCGGGACGTGCTCTTGGCGCTGCGGCACCCGCTGCTCCCCTCCCTCCGGGGCGTCCTCGCCACCGACGCCGTCGTCGGCTTCGCCATCGACCGCTGCGGCGGCGGCGACCTCAACTCCCTCCGTCGCCGCCAGACCGAGAAGATGTTCTCCGACTCCGTCATCCGGTACGCTCGCGTGCAAGGCCCCACTTAACCACCACCAAACACCCCATGCTCGAACAAATTCGCGAAGAGACGGTATTTGATCCGTAATTTAACTAAGAATTCATCGTTGATTGCAGGTTCTACGCGGCGGAGTTGGTGCTGGCTCTCGAGTACCTGCACAGCCTCGGCATCGTGTACCGGGACCTGAAGCCGGAGAACGTCCTGATACAGGACAGCGGCCACATCATGCTCGTCGACTTCGACCTCTCCACGAGGCTCCCGACTCCGCCGCGGGAGCCGGACGCGGCGGCGGGTGGTGCCAAACAGGCCCCTCCGCCTAGCTCGCCCTCCCCGAACCGCGGGAAGCCCAAGAAGCTGCCAGGGACCGCCTTGTGCTTCCCGTTTCGTTCGGGTGGCGCCACGAAGCCGGCCTCGTCGGCGGACTCGCCGTCGCCACCGTCCACCTCGCGGACGGCCTCCTCGTCGTCCTCGTCTTCGACGACCACCACCGCGTCGTCCACGGCCTCCGGCTCGCGGACGCCGGCGAAGTCGAACTCGTTCGTGGGCACGGAGGACTACGTAGCGCCGGAGATCATCGCCGGGAGCGGCCATGACTTCGCCGTGGACTGGTGGGGCCTGGGCGTGGTGCTCTACGAGATGCTCTACGGCCGCACGCCGTTCCGGGGGCAGAACCGGAAGGAGACGTTCTACCGCGTCCTCACCAAACAGCCGGAGCTCGTCGGCGAGCAGACGCCGCTGCGCGACCTCATCGCCCGCCTCCTCGAGAAGGATCCCGAGAGGCGCATCGGCGCTCGCGGCGTCAAGGGCCACTCCTTCTTCCGCGGCGTCGACTGGGACCGCATCCTCCTCGTGCCGCGCCCGCCGTTCATCCCGCCCCCGCCGCCGGACGAGGACGGCGGCGAGGTTCTCGACGTCGAGAAGGTCGTCCACGAAGTGTTCGCGGCCGCCAATGACGGTCAGGCCGCGGCCGCGGGGGAGGAGAAGCCGCCTTCGCCCGAGGCGTGTGGGGGTATTGCCAGCAGCGACGGCGAGCGGAGGAGAGATCCGTCCAAAGATGGGGATTTCTCCGTGTTTTTCTGAGTTATTATTTGGTTCTTTATTATTATTATTTTCTTTTTTATGAGAAATAACTTGCATCTGTTGTCTGTCAAGCTTTTTTTTTGCTTTAAGGACTAGTATTATGGTGGGATTAAGTAAACGAAATTTGTGGGAAAGTGCGGCGCATTAGAGTACATAAATTAAAGAGATGCTCCTGTTTGTATACAATCTCTATAGTTCCCTTTTTTTTCCTTTTCTTTTGCTTCTGTGTTGGATACTTTGCCCGTACAGGGGATTATTGAAGGGAGTACGTCATGAATAATGAACAGTACGCTCGAGCTGATGAAGTGTAAATTCCTCTTGTGGTGCGTTTTCATTCTGTGTTGGGTACTTGGGTGGTTCAGCTCAGGGGTGGCCCCTGCCCAACCAATGTTTCCTCGCTATGCACAGTTTCCGATCTAATCTACTACTGCTCCAGATTGCTGGACGGAACGCATAGTTTCGACCGAGGAACAGTCCTTGACAAGCTCAGTCCCATCAATTTTTTTCTATACAAATAGACAGATCAATCACAAAATAATATAAATAGTAGATTGAAACACAGTGATAAAAAGAAAAATTTATGATCTTTCTTTATTTGTATGTATGTACAAAATAGCCAATGGTCCTTCCTGTATATAGTATAGTGGTGATGTGCCCACAATAAGCCAATGTTTCAAACTCAGGCCCAGATTTTCCAACACTCCCCCTTAGACACTCATCCGACGCGTGTCCCCAACATGTAGCTGATAAATTACAATTATGCAAGAGCAGTCGGGCAATAAGTTTAATTCTCTTAATTAATGTCTCTGTTAGTCCATTCTGGATGTGGACATACGGTACAGAATACTCAACTGTAATTTCTATTATCATGCAATAATCATCAAATGTCTTTGAAGCAAATTCTCCGACGTTGTTCATTCTAATGGACTTTATGTGGTGA
The DNA here is from genome assembly GCA_036346245.1 of Bonia amplexicaulis. Classification (NCBI taxonomy): domain Eukaryota; kingdom Viridiplantae; phylum Streptophyta; class Magnoliopsida; order Poales; family Poaceae; genus Bonia; species Bonia amplexicaulis. Next base: position 12,294,612 of record CM070745.1, on the reverse strand, counting down.
TCAGGAAAAAATATTTCTAATGCGAATTATCTGCGAGATCAACTTTGGGAAAGCATGGTTTCTCGTATACAATAAACATATGTGCGACCATTTCGAGAAAGTATCGATGAGCACCATAAAATATTTAAATGACCCTGATAGTGGTTGTATGAGACTGCGAATGTCTCCTTGGTTGCGCTTCAGGAATGCACGGACTTCATCCTTTACTTCCACAGTAGAAGATCTAGTAATTAATTTTCCGGTGGCACATGCGAGGCACACAAAATCTTCGTGATTCGAAAAAATTTTCACATTAATATTATGTCCCTGTGAATTGTTAATTATATTTCTCATCCTAAGACCAGTGTGACATAATCTGTCATGCCAGAGACAGAAGAGTTTAGAGCTTCTAAATATTATTTTCAGGACAGTATAGACTGCAGATGCCTTGATATTAGTGTAGTATAGTCCAGTTTCTAATGAATGAAGTTTTTCTAATACCCTTTCTCAATTTGCTTCACGTTTCGTAATGCGCAGGTATTCTTTACCATACTCTTATTCAGTCTCAACATGAAAACAATTAGCGCGAATATTCTTGAAACTTAGAAGAGTTCTAGTCGATTCTAGGTACAATAAGACTTCTTGGATGACTAATGTTGTGCCCATTGAGAGTATAATTGTGGCTCTTTCTGAGTCTATTATAGAAGCATTGCCGCCGACGATTGTTGTAAGCATACCAGTATTCTTACTAATCGACTAAAAGAATTTTGTCTCTCTTAAGATGGTATTCGTTGTGCCGCTGTCGGCTAAGCACATTTCCTCCATAGGACGCCACATGTGTTATTTCGATTCACCGGAGCGATTCGTGCTGATAACATGTTGAGGAACCGTCGCTGGCGAGTCCAGTCCGATCGATTCCTCTCCTATGCAAAGAGACATATCAATTACAGAGTAATGCAAATAGTAGATTGGAACACAGAGATAGAGGGAAGAACTCTTGATCTTTCTTTATTGCTTTCTCTTTTACATGTATGTACAAAATAACTAATGATCCTCTCTATATATGGCATAATGGTGAGATATCCACTATGGATAAAACTTTAAGTCTAAATTCAGGTTTTCTAACAGTTTGAATACGGCACGTTTGGAGGCTTCAATATAACTGTAAACGTACTGGAATCTGCCGTCCCAGTAGTTAGCAGCAGGAGTAAATGGACCGCAGGCACACGCATGCGGATGGATACGGGCAATGCTGCTGCCGCGCGCTCGGTTGGTAGCGCGGTAATTGGCTCCGCTTGCGCATTTGTTGTAGCACACAGCTATGCGCGTGAAACGTCATACTGCGCGCGTACGTAGGCGCTGCCTCGCACTAAATTGCACAGAGCGGTCGCAGAGACAGGCCCAACGCACATCCGTAGCGGCAGGAACGCAGGATGGATGGAGCGAATGACATTAGGGTTCCTTTCTTTTTCATTTAAAACCTTGTGAATCATAATTTATATTATAATAATTAGATTTTAAATCATGTGTTTTTAAAGACGAGATTAATAGAAAGATTGTAGTAAAAATATACTGAATTCAACTGTACTTGGTAAAAATCGTATGCGACTATTTTCTTTTGTATACTACCTCTTACGAACAGCTAGAATTTAAAATTTTAAGTCATAAGCCACAGAACAAAAGAAAATCTACCCTAGTTAGGCTCACATCAAAACGGTTTTTTTGTTGATAGCTTTTGGTTAAACTTAGTATGGTATCGACTATTAGTTTTTTACTGAAACATTCAATTAAAAAATAAAAAAATAAAAAAGTATTATATCTTCACAAATAATGTAAAGAAAAAAAAGAGAAAAAACAACGTTAAAAAGTTAACACGTATAGAACGGCTTCCGGCTTCTAAACGGGGCCTTTGTAAGGTTAGCAGCAACTGCGTCTCAGCGTCTATGTGATGATGCTCTTGGATGGTGTCTTTGTGCCAAGACCACCAACTATTCTTTCCCAGAGGAGGGAGATGCCAGCTTTGTACGTTCCATACGTCCCATGACATGCATGGGCTCCGGGCGCCGAGTCATGGAGCAGCATGCACCATCATGTGGACCAAGTTTGCTCGTGACCCATGCTTTTCGTACGTAATTCTATTCGGTATTCGTATATGCCCGCAGTGCTGGCGATTATCCTCGCTTTCTATTTTGGAAGTGTAGGCCGTGCGTGCTTATGCAAGAATCTGCAGAGCAGTGCACGGTAACATTTGTTCTCCTGTGGCTAATCCTGACGCCCTGGTTCCTCCTAGTAATTCTTGCGTCCAGATTCGGTACATGCAACTATTCATTTCTTATTAGCCCGGCCACATGGATGCGATCATACTCCTCGTAATAACAGCAAAGCTAAATTCTACTCCTGACATAATGCATGGGCCTGTTTGAAAGTATAAGAATTTTGTGGAACACAGTATAACCCCGTGTCAAATAGTACCGATTTTTGCCGACGAATACACGTTGCACAACCGTACTGCTTTGACGGAGACGTACGTGTGTCTACGTACCACTGGTTTTTACCGAACCATCAGCAGCAGCTCTCCGTTTCTACCAACCACCCACGGTACGATGGCAACCAACTCGGAACGGAACATCTTGTATTCGTCCCTTCCAGTCCCCATACGCCACAATCTGTGAATTGTTTATATAAAATGACACCGTGGTCATTTTATTAATTTATTCTCTGAACATTCATTTCGAACCACCCGTAACGATTCAAAAGTTCAGTTACGAATAAAATTAATTTGATTAAAATATAACCTAACAATCAACTTTATTAACAATACGGACGTCTAACTTCGAAATTTAACTTACATTCAGAAAAATCGAAGAAAACTCTACAGGAACGCTTCAGTGCGATCGTAACTCTAACACGAAAACTTGCAACGTCATCTTTTCTTCTGGTATCTGTTATGGTGGAAATATTGCAAAACTGAGTACAATCAACCGTACTCAATAAATCACATGAAAAAATATTGTATAGTTACTTGCCAGGATTTTCAAATGATGGGAATATAGTTGTTTCATTGTGATATGTGGATGCAGTTTTGTTTGTCAATAATTTTAAACACAAAAGAATAATAACTACTTAAGGTTTGGGTTTCAAGACTTGATTAACAGACCTCAGCATTTTCAACTCATTTTCAAATCTACTTATGCCTCGTTGTTGAATCACCCATGAACATAGCTTCTTTTACCAGAAGCACGTCGTATTCGAGATACTATTGTGATTACTCCGTAGAGTTGCCCAATTTTACCCGCAAGATTCCTTAACCCTCATGATTGAGTTAAGAAAATAAGGTCGTTTCACTGCTCATCTCTTTATATAGGCTCTACCCAGAAGATCTCCAACCATTGTTTAGTATGATTTTACCCCTCCCATACTAACACTTATCACTCCTGTAGAGATTCAATCGTTTTGAGCAGCTACTAGAGCAGGTTAGACAAGCCGGAACTTGTGGTTGGGCGATCACTATGTTGTTTGCTCATCATAAGGTCATCCTTAATTTCTCCAACTTTACCATCACTTCACTCTGAGACATTTTCCGATTCTAAAACCAAATCACATTGCTCAACGGCAGCATTACTCAACCAACACATGATTTTCATGATAATCATTTTTCAAGAAACACTTTTGCAAAATTACTGGCAAAATGATACGTTAAACAGTAGTATGAAATAGTTGAGCTTCCTACTCTACCATGGTTATTTAAATAGTAAAATTATCATTACTAAATCTTGTCAAGGTGAATATATCCATCAATATAAACATGGATCTTTTTTTTAGTGGTAGGATATAACTAGATATCATGTCATTCTAAACATTTATTATACATAAAATATCAGCGCTCAAATAAAAGATAATGAAAATACTGATAAATAAATAAATAACAAAATGTATGTTCAACATGATGAAAAACATGTGACTTGCCTTCTTCCCGTTGTTCTGGGTCTTCTCTACCGGCTTCATGCTTGCTTCCTTTGCTTTTGCTACCCTTCGGTTGATCAACTCGCTCGGTCCGTTCACTAGCGCATAAAATGAGGTCAAACAAGTTTCTGCCTTGCGGAATGCAAGTTGGAAACAAAATGCAATTAAATGATAAGAAAATACATAAAAGGAAATGGGTTGGGTGGATGGAGTTCAACAATGCATGGGTTGACTGATAGGGTTAGAGTTTGACTAGATAGGCTCGGACGGTCAAATGGGTTATAAACGTGCTAGACGGATTTTGGAAGTGAATGATTAATTTTAGAATAGTGTGAGTTTGGGTTTCATCGAGGTTTTATTTGACAAAACGGAGGTCGAAAATGGATTCACGAGGTCGAAACGAACAAAACGGAGGTATTTGTGTTTTTAGGGTTTCAGATGAACAGTAATGGGCTTGATATTGTTCATCACGGGTTTTATTGTTCATACTCGGAGAACCTTACGAGTACTCAGGTGGTCAGAGGAATTGGAGGAGCTAAAAGATGTGGTCGTAACCGTGTTACGACTACGAACACTGAGCATGCAGTGTGGTCATGACCCACAACGCAGTCGTAAACCACGTCATGGTCATAAGCCATAGCATGATCGAAAGTCACACCGTGGTCGTAAACCACAACACGGTCGTAACGACAACGTGGTCGCAAACCACAACACGGTCGTAACGACAATGTGTAGCCGGGTGCGAAGGTCGGACGGTGAACAAGTTACTGCGGAGATCGGATGACGTCCGAGCAGCCACGGAGATCGAGTTGCGTCCGAGTGGCTCAAAAGATTGGTTGACAATCGAGCGATTCAAGCGCATCGGACGACGTTCTAGCAGTTCAAGTGCTGAACTCAAAAGTGGAGCGATCGAAGCCCTCTCGATTACAACATGGTCGGAGGGTTCAAGCAGAGGACCGGCCAGAGGGCGGGCGGAGAACTCAAGCAGAGGGGCGGCCGGAGAATCCGTGGTCGAAACAACAACAAGCGACCATGGGAGGGTTCCTGGGGACACAAGGATTCCATTTTTGAGGTTGGCCAAGATTGAGAGGCGGTGGTTTTGGATGGCGAGGAGGAGCGGTTCCGCAGGTAGGGGCATGGCATAGGGCCGCTCCAGTGAAGTTCTAGCGGAGCGTTAGGATTTTTAACCATATACGGGACAAGGCGAACTCAGTAGCTGTGGTGGCTCTAACTAGGATGGTCTATGTTGGGCTGTCCACAGAGATCCCCTAATGGTCGGCGGCGGCGCACGGTGCTAGCGAGGAAAGGATCAAGGCTCGGTGAGTTAAGCTATGAGTTCCTAGTGGCATAAAGGTCCTCTAGTTGCTCGGAATTGAAAAGGCATCAACTGAATCACAAGATTGGGTGGGGAGGCTTACCGACACAGGGGAGAGAAACAGCGGTGGTGGACGATTAGGTGGTTCCGATGAGTTGTAAGGAGTGATGTGGGGCTCTTTGAGACGGCAATGTTATAAAGGCGAGGAGAGGCGGTGGGAACACTAAGGCGGTTCGAGGCGTCTTTTGCGCAAGAACGGAGAGAGGTGGCGTCGCATAGAGGAGCAGGGAAGGTGGCATTGACACTCTGAGGGAGTTGGCAGTGAAGTGATAGCTGCGGTACGGCACAGGTTGCACGCGACAAAGAAAAAAGGCGGTGTGTCGTTGTGGGGAGAGAGCACGAGCGCGAGCCAGCGGTGCGTGGAGCAAGGAGGGAAGCAGAGCTGGTGACTCATGGGTGGGACCCGACGTCAGCTCGTTGTGAATGCGCGGGCGGAGGCGGCCGCAATCCTAGGCGGGGACGGCGTGGCGCGTGGAGGTGGCTGAACTGGGAGGCGACAGCGCACGGAGGCGCCAACGAAGAGGAGAAGCGGGAAGCTAAAAGAGGAAAGCGTATTCTCAAAGGATTTGCCAAAATGGGAAGGAAAACCAAACTTGAATGAAATTCAAGAATTTTCAAAGTTTTGAAAACTTTTGAGTTATTTCAATTCGTTGTACAAATCTGGTCTCTCTATGAATCTATATAGCTCTATAAAGTTCGATAGATAGCTGCCGAGCCCCCACTGTGATAGCATTAAATGGGGATAATTAGCGGTTAATACTCGTGATTAGCCATGAATTAGTTTTATAAAAATAGACACCTACATCAAATTTGAAAGAAAATGTGATTACTGACAAAGTGACAAACATCGCCGTGAAGTGACTGACGTCTAATGTGTCAGTGCTAGGCTGCTAGCTAGCTACACGCGCCAAGAAAAAAGCGATGTGTATGTATGTAGGCGACAAACTTTTGTTAGCATGGTGGACCAAGTTGTTGAGCTGCGCTACGGCGGTACAATACAAATAGTATGCCCGTACATGCCCCAGCGGCGGCCTTTTGTCTTGTGCCGGATAAACCGGCACGGGTACGATAAAGTCTATCCATATCTGTCTTATTTGCTTACTCATGATATATGGATGGATAGGTGACGTAGATATAGTAATATCTCTAATTACTATTGATTATTATAAATTTTTGTATATCCCTAATTGCTATCAGTTATTATAAATTTTTTTGATAGTTATTATATTTCCTAGCAACAACTGCTGCTTATATGCACATATCATTATTTCAACTCTCAAATAGAACTCTTAGTTCACGGGTAAACGAGCATATCCACGGACAACAGGTACCCACGGGCGACGGGTATGGACGAGGTTCTTTATCCGTCGTCCGTCGCGAGTATGCTTGTGGACGTAAATCAAGGTCATAGATATAAATACGAGCGAGCACTATCTGTTCCCGCTGTGCCGATTGCTATCCCTAGTTGCATGCAATGCATGGATTGTTAGTGGAAGCTCCGTTGGTTTCTTTATCCCACTCGTCAAGTAGCACGCAAAGATCATTAACCGTTTCTCTCTTATTTTGGTGGAACCCGTGTGGTTTTCCATTACCTTTCCTCCAGGTTTTGAGGGACACTGTCAATATTATACTTGCCAATCTAAGCTGTAAATTTCAAGTGACATTGTCTTTCCACAGTTCCACTTGGACACATACCTCGAACTAGCAAATATCAACTTGGTTTAGAGCATAGCCTACCTACAGGAATCTATGTAAAAAAAACTACAGGAATTTAGGAAATTCGTTTGATTCAAATGTGGCCAACAAATTTCAAGTCCGCCTCCTTTATTCTTAATTACATGATGTTCTTATAGGCCTCGTCTACGGGTCTATTCTTTTTGGCTGCGGCTTGTAGCTTTTGGCTGCGGTTTGTGACTTTTGAGCTGTTTGTACGAGAGATTACAGAGTAACAGAAATTCACGTGCGGTTTTTGCTAATATAAATGAAGTCAGTAAAGTATGTACTACAATTAACTAGTAGACTCTATCTTGAAAAAAATACTCTATTTACAAGCTAGTTACTGTAGAAAAGCCGAAAAGCAGCTTTTAGAAGCTGAAAAGAACAGGACCACAGAAGGAATTCAAACCCATAGTAAACATTTTTTTGTTTACACAATGTTTTTCTTCCCTACTGAATTCTTCTACATACTAAAGGCTGGTATTATTTTTTTGAGAGTAAGGTCGAAATTTAGTGATAAGCACTTAGGCAGCAACATTTCAAAGTTCGCAACTTTTTGGAATATTGTGGATGCATCAAGTTAGGAATGGAACATTATATAATACAGTGTGCAAACTTCACACAATTCGAGTGTGCTACGGCAAGATGCACCGGTAGGATTCGCAGGGCCATATCCTATCGCCTTTCGTGGAGCTTCAGGCCATGCGTGAAAAAACTGTTAACCTCTAAACTCGATGTCATGTGACTCTGACGCGGAGCCAATTTGACACGAAGGTCAAAGGGAGCTCAAATCAACGTCACGGCGATGCACATAATCAAATCTTCTGAGAAAGAACGGGAAATTCGGACATGCCTTTCAGGCTTTCACACCAGCGTTGCCGGTGTTGTCGCATTGGCCTTGACAGTCGGCGAGACGCAGAAACAACTCGGACACGTCTTTCGCTCTTATGTTATCCACTAAAAAGAAAATTAGAAACTAACAAGTACTTGCAAAATTCGCGAAACCATCGCAAGGTGAAACAAACGAACGAAAAAAAAGCTAGTGGCAAACTGAAATAAAACCATTATACTCGCAGCTGAACAATCCTGAGCAGTTACGAGGAATTTATAACGCTTTCAGAAATGGGGTGTTATACAAACCCCGGATGTCGAAGCTAGTAGGGGGTGCATGGGTCCAATTCCAACCTACACAGTTCTGAAATCGCCTTAAGCAAACGAGACCTCGTGCTTGCACCAGCCACCAGGCATCGCCCGCTTTCTGCCTCGGTTTTGGCCGCTCGGACGACGCGCGATGCCGCGGTCGTTGGGCGGACGACCGCACGAACGTACATGTGCCCCTAAGCCCGTTGGCCGTCTGCGCGGGTGCGAGGTCGCTCGGTTACTCGCGCGGCAGACGGGAAGCACCGAGCAACGATATTGAAAGGGGAAAGTAGAGATAAAATAGAACACAAAGGGGAGGCAGGAAATCAGGGTTTTTCTATTTTGCTAGCTCAATCTCTTACAATGCGGCGGCTTATATATGAGCCGGCCAAAATACCACCTCCGGCGACAACCTTAACGGTGAACAGTGACGGAGAAGAAGGTGACGGTAAACAGTATTAGCGACTGTATTGAATTCCAGCCGTCAGATGCCATCGAATCGTTCTCCTTCAATCTGGACCACCAGATCTTCATAAGCTTCAGAAAGCGTCTGACTACCACACGATTCAACTAAATGAAAAGGTATCAAGGGACTGTGGCCGTTGGATAACTGAAATAAACTCTCTGCGCGAACTTGATCCCATTTTTTTAGAATTCTGATGCAACCCTACGCGCCTCCCTGCGCCGCACCAACCCCTCCCACGCCGCCGACTCCGATGACCACATGCTTGGCCTCGTTGAGCCCCCCGCGCCGCACCCCCACTCCCGCCTCTCTCCCAAAGACTTAGCCTTTGTTCAAGAACCCGCCCCTGCTCTCCCACCCGCGGAGGCCGTCCTGTTCTCCAAGGAGATCCGATCCTATGGCGTCAACTTCGACGGCAAGGCGGAGCGGTTCCTGCGGTGGTACCGCGAGTTCCTGACTGATTCCGTTGTGGTCGCCGTGCTCTGGCGGTGCACGCCCCGGAGCTCTGCGTCAGATTCTTCCTCTGGGCCGAGCGGCAGGTGGGGTACAGCCACACCGGCACCTGCTACAACGCGCTCACCGAGGCATTGGGTTTCGACGACCGCGCCAGGGTCGCCGAGAGGCTGCTGAGGGAGATTGGGGAGGATGATCGCGAGGTGATCGGCAGATTGCTCAATGTGCTAGTGCGGCGATACTGCCACCGCGGGCTGTGGGGCGAGGCGCTGGAGGAGCTTGGGAGGCTGAAGGACTTTGGGTACAGGCCATCGGGAGTGACCTACATTGCACTGGTGCAGGTGCTCGCGAGCGTGGGGCAGGTGGACATGGGGTTCCGGGTGCAGAAGGAGATGCCGGCGTCAGTGTTCTGCGTGGACAGGTTCTCGGTCGGGTGCTTTGCGTGTGCTCTGTGCAAGGAGGGGCGGTGGGCCGATGCACTTGACATGATGGAGAGGGAGGATTTCAAGCTCGACACAATGTTGTGCACCCAGATGATTAGTGGACTGATGGAGGCCTCCCTTGTTGATGAGGCAATGTTAACAGGCATGTTTGATACGGCTGCAGCTTATGACTTTTGGTTGAAATTTTTAATTTTTAGTTGTTTGTGACAGAGATTATAGAGAGATACTCGCCTGCGATTTTGGTTGATACAGATGTTGGGCTTTTAACGTGTACTATAATTAACTTGTAGACCCTGTCTTGAGAAAATACCACGTTTGAAAGTTAGGTACTGTAGCAAAAGCCAAAAGCCGTTTTTAGAAGCTATAAAAAACAGGGCCGTTATTCCTCCGTAGGATGCGGTGCAACTCGTGCATCCCGAATGTGGTCATGTATAGGATGCTGCTGTCAGGATTTCTGAAAAAGAAGCAGCTTGGCTGGTGCAAGAGGATCATCAACATGATGATGACAGAGGGTTGCAATCCAAATCCCTCCTTGTTTAATTCACTTGTGCATAGTTACCGCAACGCCAGGGATTATGCATATCAGCATATGCATATAAACTTCTTAAGAGGATGACTACTTGTGGTTGCCCTCCTGGTTACGTTGTATACAGCATATTTACTGGGAGTATTTGTGGTCGAGAAGAATCGCCAAACCCTGAGCTGTTGGATTTGGCGGAGAAAGTTTACGAGGAGATGCTGGCTGCTAGTTGCATTCTTAATAAGGTTAACACTGCCAATTTTGCTCGGTGCCTTTGTGGTGTGGGGAAGTTCGACAAGGCATTTCAGATCGTTAAGGAGATGATGAGGCAAGGTTTTGTCCCCGATACAAGCACGTAATCTAAGGCGGTCACTTTTCTGTGTCAGGCTAAGAAGGTAGAAAAAGCTTTCCTTTTGTTTCAAGAGATGAAGAGGGACGGTGTTGATCCTGATGTGTACGCACACACAATTTTGATTGATAGCTTTTGCAAGGCTGGTCTCACTGAACAAGCCCAGAGCTGGTTTGATGAGATGAGGAGTGTGGGCTGCTCCCCAAATGTAGTAACATATACTGCATTGCTTCATGCTTACCTGAAAGCTATGCAGCTACTTCAGGCTAATGAAATTTTCCACAAGGTGGCTGATGCTCATGAATTGCTAGATGCTATGTTATTAACTGGCTGTGAGCCCAATCACATTGTATATGATGCTCTGATCGATGGCTTTTGCAAAGTTGGAAAAATTGATAATGCTCAGGAGGTATTTCTGCGGATGACTAGGTGTGGGTACTTGCCTAGTGTGCATACATATACCTCCTCAATTGACAGGATGTTCAAGGATGGAAGACTTGATCTTGCGATGAAAGTTCAGTCTTCCTGTAATCCTAATGTTGTTACTTACACAGCCATGGTTGATGGGCTTTGTAGAATAGGTGAAAGCGAATAGGCCCTAAAGCTGCTGTTGTTGATGGAAGAGAAGGGATGCAGTCCAAATGCTGTAACTTACACTATGATAGATGGATTAGGCAAAGTACTTTCAAGGATACCTCTGTGCAATTCAGGGTTTCAGCAAGAGGTTTATCGCTTCTCTTGGTTTGTTGAAGGAGATGGAGTCCCATAAACGATAGCTCCCGTTTATGGGATGCTCATTGATAGTTCTCCAAGGCTGGAGACAGCCTTGGAGTTTCACAAAGAGATGATGGAGGTTCCATTATCCCTAAATATGACCAGCAAGGGCATGTATGCCTCATTAATCTGGACACTTTGTTTAGCATCTCAAGTTGAAGAGGCATTTGAATTATATAGCGAAATGACGAGGAGAGGCCTTGTGCCAGAATTAAGTGTCTTTGTTTGCCTCATGAAGGCACTAATTGAAGTGAATAAGTGGAATGAAGCCCTCCAGTTGTGTTGTGGCATATGTCGTGAGGTCAGTCCATACCGCTCAAATTATCTCTTTATTATCTGCCCTTATTGTTGCTATAGATGAACTATTGTAAGCCCCATGGTGTCCAGGAAGAACTTTCAAGGGAAAATCGACTTAGGAGATCATTTTGGTTCATATTAATTTAGTTCTTTGGTTCAGTATATACATCTGCAAGTAATCTAATAATAACTCTGGGAAAAAGTCCAGTTGGTTAATTGAAGTGTGCTATGGAGCTACAAATTAAATGCTATTTTAGTGCAATATGCTTATATCATATTCAATCAATCATTTATTGAGCAGCTCTAGCCTGAAATCTCACTCTGTATGATAGTTTCTTACATTAGAGAGTTGAATTTGATTCACTAATAACTTTCTGCTTGGATAGCTTTCTTAAAATGTACTTATTTGGTAAAGGCGGCATGTCTGTTGATGCAGCATATTTGGGCACGTTTATACTCAGTTTTAGCTCACCTTTCCAAATCGTAGATCCAAACGGAAGAGCACCAGTAACAATATATGTCGAATACAACTTCCACAGTTTGGTGTTAATATTGCATTTCGCACTTCCAAGTGCACATAAAGGTTGCACACTTGCACTAGTTTGTGATATACACTTACACAATGAGCTGCCTTTTAAATTTCCTGCTGTTGGATACACAAGTTATTTGCAGAATTAGCTCTGTCCTATACTAGGTTTCTTGCATAATTTTCTCTTTACTCTTTAGGTGATTTTCTTTATAACTACTAATATTGGGTATTGAACCAGGGTGTGAAGTGGCAGGGCAACAAATCCTTTGATGGAACGTAGTTCTGTGTTGCCTTACTGCATTATAACTCATACAAACGGCAAAATTTTCTCCCCTATGGAGTCATATTCCTACATCTCATGCTAATGTTGCTCTAGATATGGTGACCCAGACAAAAAAATGTGCAACTCATGGATGACTGATTCTTTAGCTACACGATGGTCATATGTGACATATATCAGTATATGGGTGCTGAAGGATATGATGAAGGCCTTAAGAGCACTGCATGCAGTCGAACTGCATTCATGTAAGCAGAACTTTATTTTGTCGATAATGGAAGCTAATTTATTAGGTTGTTAGCTGCTTAGCTTCATGTATTGTGATCTCACATAATGCAAACTCCATCCCATTTCCGTGCTTTAAGTTCCTATGGCAAATCTGTCATGTGGAGTCTTTCTTGTTCCAAGCGGAAACAACCGGTTCTGGTTCAGAGTTCGGATGTGGCGCAGTCGGTTGCAGCGGCAACAATCGACAATAAGCCACAGGTGTAAAAATACTTAAAAAAGTTTTAAAAGTATTTTTGGATACTTAACAAGTATTTTTTAAAAAAAATACTTTTATTTAAAAGTATTTTTTAAGTACTTCAAAAAAAATTAAATAAACGTATTTTTTTATTTTTTTTTGAATTTTTAAAGTATTTTTTTATTTTCGGGGGACACGTGTCAGCACCTGGGCACCCTGCACATAATTATGTGCAGGGGGCACAGCACCTGAGCCGCGTCCCCCTATGTCAGGAAGCATCATCACTTTGAAGGCCCAAACCATGCCAAGCTATGTTTCTTGTGATTTTCAGGAGTCAAATGTCAAGTGCTTATGTGTAAATTATTTACTTAAATAATATGTTTGCATGTTTAGTACTTGCATATGAATATATTCTCTACCTTTTCTAGATGAAGCTGCAATGTCTGCAAAACTAGTATAGAGCAGTTCCCTGTATTGCATTACATTGCTATTTGAGAGTGTTGTATGGCTTCTATTGAATATTGAATCGAATGAATGCTGTGGTTCATGTTTCCTTTCAGTCCAATTGTGCAGCTATTATTATATATATTTCGAGGAAAGCATAGGAGAATGCGACATTAAGTTTTTTGGAAAATGAATACGTTGCCTTCTAACCATTCTGCTTTGAAATTGCAGGGGAGACTGCGGAGATAATACAGAATCCATGGCTCTTCGTTGCATTGATTAGTCAGGGTGCCACTTTTGGGGGATGGAAATCGGTACGTCACATCAATAGTTTTCTGTATTATTATTTCTCTCGGTAGTCGCATCATATCCAAACGTGATATTTCCCACATCTGGTCTACTGTTCTTAAGTGTGCTTTAAGTGTCAAGACTGCATGTAATTTCCAATAAGAATCATATCTTTTCAACGCTGAAAGGGAGTTTATGCTGAAGTCATTCCAACGAATGAAAATTAGAAAAAAAAAATGATTCTTTGCTATGGGGGTATGCTGATTGATGCCCTCAGAAATGCATTATAATGAACTGTTTACTAGCGGACAATTTTGTAAAGGAAATAGATGAATTGTGGGCTTGTTCTTTTTTACTTCAGCTTATGACTTTTGGTTTCAGTTTATAGATTTTAAGCTGTTGATGAGAGAGAGTACGGAATAACAGAAACTTATATGTGGTTTTGGCCGATATAAATAAATTCGCTCAATGTGTACTATAATTAACTTATAAATCCCGCTTCAAAAAGATGTTTTATTTAAAAGCTAGTTACTGTAGAAAGTGGGTGTTGCATCACATATTCAGATAATGAATTTTTTATCAACTTGTGAAAGTTCTGAAACAGCCTGTGAGGTTCATGACCATCAACATGGCTAGCCACAAAACATTTGAGTTGGTCATGCCTGTTGATCTCGATGTATAAACTAAAGTTTTCAAATATCAAGATTGATATTATTATGCGGTTCATGAAAATTTGTCAGTACTCAACTCCAGACGAGGTGATGTTTTCGTACACAACATAGGCCTTTTCTTTTGGTTATAATTGATGGCTTTTGGTTATGGCCAATGGTTTTGTCTGTATTTTTTGAGACAACAGCGGACGATAGAGATGCAGACACGGATGACGTATACGGTTTTAAACTTGGGAAGCTGTTTAGAAATCCGCTTCAAAAAGTCATCTGTTTGTTTCGACTTTCGGTGAAACCAAAAGTTCAAAAGATCGGAACTGTAAAGTATGCTATTTTAGGGTGATATTTCATTTTCTTGCAACTCAACCACAGCTTTTTTGAATGATGTTGGAATTTCTAGCTGATGACTGGTATCGGGCTGTTTACTGAAGAATCATGAACACGTTGCTGGGAACTTTGGTAAGCGCATTTATGCTATTCTGCCTCTTAATCTCGAGCATGAGGTCCAGGTTAAGTGCAGCTGACAATGTGGAATTTTGAGCCACCAGTACACAAGAATGTCGACATTTTTCACATGGATCCGTGATCTTTGATAAAATGCTGCAAATATTCTTGTGCTGTTAACCCTTCGTTTAGTCAAAAAAATGGATTCACTGGAAGGCAATACTTTTACACAGCTGGATCATATTATCTGAACATTTAGAAAATTAAGATTTCGATAATATATTGTACAGTGTTGTTACAGGATCTACTTTAATTTCGTTTCGGTCCAGGTTTCTCATATCTAATTCTGTTAAAAAAAATCACAAAATTTCAGATATAAATAAAGCCTTTGATTCCGCATACTAAATCCTCCCGTCTTTTTCACTGGGCGCAAAAATTCTTCTGCAACGAAGCTGCTTTCTTTTTTGTAACTTGCAATTTGTTTTGCTGATGTTATCACTAATCCAGATTCATCACTCATTCGCATTATGGTCTCCTAGCGGAAGCATGACCAGTCAACTATGGTCGCGTGTATCTGACACTGTAAAATTCCGATAGGTTTCGACTGGTTTTGCAACTCGATTGTTCCCACAACCTATGTAGCACCGGCACGGCGGTTTGTTGCCGTATTGGTGTCGGACACCGTGTCGATGTGTTGTCATGTTGATGTATCCGTGTCTGTACATTATAGGTTCTAGCTTTTCATCTGTCATTCTCTTCTCAAGGAGTGTTTTTTTCCTCTTAAATTGGACAAATCGTGAAGCAGCATTGTTAGTATAGGTGCAAATGGAGTATATAGTTTTTGACCGTCTATCTAATTCGGAGAAAAAGATGGGTATCTTTTTTTTTTAGATTTCGGATTCGGAAGAAGATAGTTTTTGCCGGATATGAGATTAGATTCGGAATAGAAGTATCTATTGGATTCGAAGCTATCCGGAAATTTAATCAGATAATATCCGATAAACTCTAGACTCATAAGTCATGCCTTAGTTGGCAGCCCATGAGGCCATAGACCCATGTATACATGACTAACATTTCACTTGTCTAGAGTGGGCTGGAAAGAGAAATCCGTCTAAGGCTTTTCCAATATTAAAATTAGTTTTTTTATTTTTAGAAAATATAGAAAGTCCAAATAAGCCATGAAAAAATATCAAATGAACTTAGAAAATTTTCAAATAATTTAGGCAAATACTTTTGGACATAAGGAACTTAAAAAATACTTTTGAATTTAATTGATGTAGTTAAATTTGCTCGTTAAACTCCTAATTAGTTGCCTTTTGGATATGTATTACAATTGATTGATCATTTTATGTGCGATACATATGGACTCTATTTTTGCGTGATATCCGACTAAATATAGACTAACCGTATTCGAAGCAACATGAATTCACTCTGTATTTATGATTGAGACTATCCGCATCTGTATTCATATCCAGTATTATCTGTGTCCGGCTCCAATTTTGAGGAAAAAAATATAGAATTAAATACGAGATAAATAAAATCTGTATGTATCCACTCCAATTGCAATCCTAACTGTCAGTATAGGTGCGGTGGATGGTTGCAAATCTGACTCTCAATGAGCTTCCCAGACTGTAACATGTGAACCTGTGAAATCGGTGTAGATAACGGCTCGAATAGTGCTGATCATAGATGTTCGAAAGAATTGTTACCGGACTCGTTTCCCAGCTCTGTGGGGGCGATGACATCCACAGTGATGCAACGATGGATGAGATGAGGTGGTGGCATCCAAAATATCTAGGGAGTCGCTTCTGCACACAGTTCAAAACTCTCGTCATATTGATGCTAGTAGACGGATATACACAGATCCAGATAACTAGCAACATCTTATCCATGTAATGTATACCAGCTTCTCACGCCAGTACTCTAGTCAACTGCAGAGTAGCGACACTACTTCGAAGCTCTCCCCAACCATATCCGAAGCAGCAGCAGCAGCACAAACTAGAGGTTACTACTCTGGCAAGTGGCAACTACCAAGGCAGCTCTCTCTCTCTCTCTCTCTACTGCGTCCAGAGGTGAGAGAAGAGATTGCCAATTCCTCATCCAAGGGCCGATTCCATCTCTGGTCTTGTTTTGTGAAGTCCGATCCAACGATCGCGGGATGAGCCAATGGCAGAATGCACCAAGGCTGGCAGCTTTTCCGTTTCAGTATCGCTTTCTGGTGTTTTTCAGTTCTGATACTTGCCCTGGAAAAACCAGTCGATTTATAGAATCAGGCGTCGGCGACCCATCAGGACCACTATTTTCTGCAAGTCCCATCGACCACGGGACGAATGGGATGCGCCCACGTGAAGGGGGGTGGTACATTGTTCTCCGGTCAAGATTGTCATGCCGGCGACAGCTTGCTCCATGGATTCCTCCAACCTGACGCTCGCTTCGTCCACGTAACTGAGCTCTCTGCCTTTCCTGCTCCGAACCTTTCCTACAAGTGCCATGCATATCTAACGCTTAGAGAACACCCCAGTAGTTACTAGTTGGTAGTAGATAGTAGTAGTAGTAGTAATCGAAAAAATTACCTTCTAGGTGTTTGGGTGTTTCCCTGAACAAATGATAGTAAGAAGAGACGGTGAGCTTTCGCTCCAATTTCTCAAAGAAATCTTCGACATCTGCCTCGATTATCGTGATAAATCACAGAGGTTTCTTCAGTTCAGCTGAAGAGGCCTCCGCTCTGCAAGTGGGAACACGATATCAGAAGGGGGGCGGTTGACATGACCTATGGTGCAAATTACAGGAATAAGATGGGATTCCATGGACCCCTATTAGTCAAGAACAAATGTAGTAGACCTTATCTCTGTCCTCTTTCCGTCTCCTCTTTATCTCAAGTCATCAGCCCCGCCGCATATTCCTGTAATGATAAAAAGATTAGGACATTGTATTTCACAAATCATATCCTATCAGAAAGTTGGAGTCGACATGTCAAAGAGCCAATGCACCTTTGTGAGTGTTCATAAGAAGCTACATTAAGACCTAGTCCTCACTCAGATCATATTCCATCAGCCAAACTGGGAGAGATGTACGGAGTACAAAGAACTTCTGTAGAAAATTTATTAGCAGCACATGCGTGTTATATGTCGCAATCGACGGCCCTTAAGTGAATCTTTGAGTTTGGCGTGGAAGTTTGAATCCTAAAGATAGTTATCCAAGTGAGTCAAGACGTTCGATTTAGTGATATGAACATTAGCTAAGTGACAGAATAACTCCAAAAGGTCTACTGCCCTTATGGCGTGCAGCTAAGCTCAAATTTATCTGAACATGTTGCATATATGACTATATGAGGGATGGGTGACATTATAAAACTACACAAGGGCATAGACTGGTAAATTTTCAGGACCTAAAATAAAATGAATTTATAGGTTTGTAGTCCCTGGTCCATCTATTACGCAGGTAAAAAACCAACATTTGATTTTCAGATTTATGACAACTAAAAGTCCAGAACAGACATTGTGACTGCTTAAAATCATAGTATGTCAAAAATCACATTTCAAAGTCAAGAAATGGACATTTTGAGTATTCAGTCCCTTGAGCCAGACCTTGCTTGACAGATGTAGAGAACAGGAACAGCTTAGGAGTGATATATTTAGATGGAAAGATTTGCAGAGCAATGAGTAAACTTAACAGAAGAATATAGAAAAAATAAAGTCAATCTGCCACCATGTCATCATTATCTAAACTACCACTGTAATTTATAATTTTTGAAGGATGAACTAGACTTGATTCTGAATTCTAGATGTCGGCATGCACTGAAATAAACCACACAGCTGTACCACTAATTTGCTTCACAAGCATGTACTCAATAAAAGCACTATCAAGGAAGATAAATTATTATGTTGGGAGAAGACAATGAACAAGTGTCAAGAAAATCCCCTAACACTTTTTATCGTTGCATTATAATATTCCCAACCAACTATGCTCGAGAAACCTCTTTTCGCCATTCATATTGAGAAGATGATCCTCACTGCAATACCATTAAAATAGAATCATTTTTAGCATGTACACACTAACTTGTATAAAACAAGGAAATAGAACCTTGGCAAGTACTGGGCCTGCTGATGCTTACTTATCCCATTTGCCTAGAACTCTTACTGAGGAAGAGGAAGGAAAGTTCTTGTTTATAATGAAGAACATATGGTATCGATCTGAAATAAGAGTCAAAAGGCAATCCACTTTTCACTAGGAGCACACCATGTCTAGGTTTCGAGATATAGGGAATAAGCGTGGGTGGTCATCAGATTTTATTCATCGATGTGGAATTGCAATGGACACACCTATTTGTGCAGGCTTAGGGAGTGGACAGGCTTAAATATTTCCAGTGATGGCAACCAATATCATACTCTACAGCTTAAAGTAAGATTCCAAGGCGTCTGGAGCTAACAACAGATATCATGAATGCCTTCAGGACTTAGATTGTGCGTATATATAGGGCACAGACCTGCACTCATCAGTTCACCTAAGTTCACATTTCAGGCCAAGTTAGCTTCTCCAGAGCACAACCTCTTCTTACTCAACTCCTGAAGACTATCAATCTTCACTAACCATGTCAAGGGACCCACTTGTCGTAGGACATGTTGTTGGGGATATCTTGGACCCATTTATCAAATCAGCGTCCCTTAACATTCTATACAACAACAAGGAACTAACCAATGGGTCTGAGCTCAAGCCATCACAAGTAGCAAATGAACCAAGGATTGAAATTGCTGGGCACAACATGAGGAACCTTTACACTCTGGTAAGTCCATAACTACCTTATTACTACATTGAACAGTATTATGTTTAAGAAGGCATATTTAGGGTCTAGCCTAAAAAGCTTGTGCTTAAATTACACAAGATCCAACAACACTACAAAAAAAACTTGGTTTTACGATTCCTCTTCTTCAAAGTAGTACGCAGTCTCTTATCTGTAACATGTGCCTTTGGAGTTCATTCGCTTTAGTTGTTTTCATTACGTATAGGGCACTGAAAGCAAAAAAATCTCCACTTTCCATAAGTTGTACAATCTCATCTTTGTGGATTGAAAAGGACCTTTGCACTTCCATTTATTTGTTTCATGTAAATCCTATAAAGATATTCTACTTGTTTTTGATAGGGTCGGCACATATCCTTCCATCTTTGCATATGGTGCCGACTGGGAATAAAAATTACGCACGTCAGTCATAAAGTATAGGAATCTGAATCGTTATGATTTGATGCAGCAATAAATGTCACACAATATGAATCTACACATTTGCTAGCGTCATGAAGGTGTTCAAGTAGTGATACTAACATTGGAACTGAAAGATTAGCAACATTACAGTAATTTAACTTTCTCTGAAAAGCATCAAAGTTAATGGAGAACCTCAACGTCCAGGTTGTGTTAGTTACGAAAGCAATGTCACTGTAATCTTCTTAATAGAAGACAAGTAATTGTGACACACATTTCAGGGAATGTGTATCTGCAACAATATCATCTTTTGCTTGATATGATAACTGTTTAATTAAGCTAAGAAAATTATTTTTCCTAAAAATAACTAGCTAACTTGCTATTAGGTGATGGTGGATCCTGACTCACCAAGTCCATGCAACCCAACAAAAAGAGAATACCTTCATTGGTAAGGCCTAAAACATCTCGTAGTTAATACAAGTTACTCATACTATATTACTTCTCCACTTGTATGATGTGACCGCTCCAAAATCAAAAGTGATTCTTATGGTTATATATATGTCACAGGTTGGTGACAGACATTCCAGAATCAACAAATGCTAGTTACGGTGGGTTCTTCTTGTTCTTTTTCCTTTCCTAATTTGAATGTTTGGATGAGTTGATTGAGTCAAGAGTTATCTAATATTCTAAAATAAATGTATATTGTGCTGGTCCAGATGGCATTTATATGTAGCTTGTTTTAGCATAATGAAAAACTGACAATGTATATTATCTGTGATTACTTAGAAGAAAAAAAATCAAAATGCCAACTATAATAAGTGCTTAAAAAGGTGCTCAATTAGAAAGGAAAAAAGGCACGAAAATAGCACACCTGGATAGTAAGCAGCACATAGTCCTGTCTTTTACATCAATCTGTGGCAGAAATTAGATTGTGCTGAACTTGTCCAATCTGACTGAACTATCTCTAAAAATGGATTGGCTGAGTTCAAGTGAAGCTTTATTTTGAGATCAACATGAGCATCTCTCTATAGTTGCCACTTCTTACAACCCAAACCCCAATGAATGTCTATGTGATAACATTTCTAAGCATGAGAGCAATACTCATATGAACTCACTTCAACATGTTTGTACAAATTTTATTACAGGAAATGAAGTTGTCGGTTATGAAAGCCCAAAACCAACTGCAGGAATACATCGCTTTGTCTTTGTACTATTTCGCCAATCTGTCCGGCAGACTATATATGCACCAGGATGGAGACCAAATTTCAATACAAGAGACTTTTCAGCATTTTATAATCTTGGACCTCCTGTGGTGGCAGTGTTCTTCAATTGCCAACGGGAGAACGGATGTGGAGGCAGACGGTACATTAGATAAATATTGAATCATAGTCCCCCTCCACAGGCAGGAAATATAATTAAATGTGAGAATATGAACAAGGTCCATCGCAAAGTAGTAGTAAATGCTGGACCTTTCAAATGTATCTGCACTTAAAAATTACTTTGCCACGTATGCAAGCACTAAACAGGATGCTTTGAGAATGAATTTAACTTACAACCTCATCTTGGACAACGCTTTATCTGCTTCTTTAGTGAGGAAAAATCTAATGATGATAATCCGACAACTATTGTCTCTGTCATGAGCAAAAACAGACCTTCATCAAACTAACAAGTTGAGTGTAGGATAGCATAATACAATTAATAATATATCATATTCCTTGGAAACATTTCGGTCCTCCTAGGCTTCAAGAGAACTTCACAGAGCAATCACCAGAAGCCTGTTTAGAAGGCTGGTATATTTAACAGTGCACAACTGTGCAGTAATCATAGTACAAACTCTACCAGTCTCAATATTTTCATGACAAAGGTTTGGCAACTTTTCGCATAGTATGATATGAAATGATTACTTCACAACTCAATCTTGATTTATGCCAGTGCCTTGTAAAGGTCAAACTGTATTCCTCCAGTCACCGGTCATGATGCTGAGATTCACTGTTTATCGTGTCCAAGCACTGAATAGTGGCTAGATGCTACGAAAAGAACTTAATAGTGGCTAATATTCACCGTTAATCATGTCTGATGATTTCATTGCACTCCACTTGGCTGTTCAGCTTCAGGAAAGCCATGGGCCCACTCTAACACATATGTATAGGAACAACAAACAGTTAAAACATAAACATGCAGTACCCAAGCCAAAGTCCTTAGGACCAACTGACTTAATCATCATTCATCCAAAGAAATACGAGTAGCCAGATGATGCTAGCACTACACAATAACCACCTAAATCTTGTGCCCAGTCCTTAGGACCAACTGACTAAGTAGATATTTTCTGAATGAACAAGATTAGAATAACTAACGGAAACTTATAATCTGTCTGAAGAATTAGTGCCCATCCAAATGTATTTACTTCATTAGTATGGAAGGCATTGCACATATCTCATCCATATCCTGATGGTTTGTCCAACTAAGAATTCACTAGTATTGCCATTCACCTTAACCACAATGGATCCTGGCTCCTTCTGCAAGCCTCACTCACTCATAAGCCCTCTCACCCTCCTCACATATGTCCATCTGTCATTCACAGCATATACATTTGAGAGGAGGACATAAACCCCACTCCCAGAGGACTCCAACTCATGGACATGCATAAGAATCTGCTGCGAAAAATCCGCTTGTCCATAAGCTTGGCATGCACTCAGCAGGGCTCCCCATGTGAACACAGTAGGTCTCATAGACATGGCCTTAATTACATCATATGCTTCCTAGATGAGCCCAGCTCTGCCAAGAAGATCAACCATGCAACCATAATGCTCTTCCCATGACGAGAGCATGTATGAATTTTTCACCAACTCAAACAACTGACAGCCTTCTCGCACTAAACCAGAGTGGCAACATGCACCAAGGACAGTTATAAAGGTGACTTCATTAGGGGGCAAGCCTGAAGCAACCATCCTGTCAAAGTACTCAAGAGCTTCCCTGCCATGACCATGCGACGCAAACCCATTGATCAACACATTCCAGGAGGACACGTTCTTGAGGGGCATCTTATGGAAGATGGAAACAGGTCTCCAACACCCGCACTTCGCATACATGTCAACCACTGAAGTTCCCACATGCACGTACCACTCAATTTGGTCTATATACTCATGCACCCACCACCCAAACTCGAGCACGCCCAAGCTCGCACAAGCTGAGAGGGCAATGGAAAGAACAATCTTGTCTGGCTTCACCCCTGATGTCTGCATCGCATTGAACACCTCCAAAGCCTTGCTCGGACGCTTGCACTGCACCAAACCACTTATCAAAACCGTCCAAGAAACAATGTCCCTCACCGAAAGCCTGTCAAACACCCGCCTTGCAAGATCCAGTTTCTCGCACTTGCATACATATCTAACACTGCATTCCCAACAATGAGGTTCAGCTCCCACTCCCGCTTGAGATACCACCCGTGCACGGCCTTCCCAGCCCGCACCAACCCCAGCATCCCGCACGTGATCAGCACGCTCGCCAATGTCCCCTCGTTCGGCATAACGTCCATCTCACCAAATACCCCGAGAGCCTCCGCGAACCTCCCTCCCCTGCTGAACACAGACACCAGCGCGGTCCACGACAAGACGTCCCGCTCAGCCATTTCGTCGAACACCCTCCTCGCGTCGCCACACTCGCCGCACGCGCCGTAGAACGTGACCAGCGCATCCCGGACGGGCAGGCGCCCCAGGAACGCGGCCTTCGCCGCTACCGCGTGCGCCTGGCGGCCCTCGCGGAGGCTGCCGAGCGGCGCTCATGCCTCGAGCGCCGCGGGGCGCAGCGGAGGATGGGGCTGGGGCGGAGGCGAAGCAGCGCGTGGACGGCGTCCGCTGGGCGCGCGCGCAGGGGCGAGGTGCCTGGCGAAATGCGCGAGGAGGGGGGCGTCCGCGGCGAGGCCGGAGGAGAGGAGGAGGGCTTGGGCTGCGAGGAGCGCGCGCGCGGGGAGAGGGTTCGGGGACGCGGAGGGTGGCCGGCCGGCATTGGAGTGGGAAGGATTCTGGGGTTCCGAGTTTGTGCTCGCGGTTTTGTAAGAACGCGGGAACTGAAATGTGTTCCTGTAACTCGTATGGAATTTTGAGCACATATGGAGTTAGTATTGGAGTATTGGTAGCAGAAAAGATATAAGTGAGAAAACGTAAAGAATTTCTACGTCCAGGTCTACAAGATTAATATTGCTGGATCAATGTCGGGAATGAAAGAAGAAAATAATACTGACACAGATCAGTGTGTATCACGTGGGTGTTGGTTTCACAAATAATTTGTAATGGTTTTTTTTAAGAGACACTGTGTAGTGATTTGATGCGTAGTTAATCAGAACTAATAGCATTTTCACTAGAGAAAAGTACTATTCGTAATGAATACTTAGACAACACACTGTTCAATTCTCACATCCAATGGATAATTATTGCCCTATTGCCTGGACATGTAATATGAAAATAACAAAAGAATCCGCGAATAGTAAGAGCAGTTAGTCTGTGGCGCAACTATACTCAAACATCAAAAATGCTAATTTGCGCAAACATATCATAACAGGTAGTATGTATCTATTGTATTATTAAAACATTAGAGAAAAGTTATTATCGGTTTTAAAGGATAGAAATTAGTCATCACGTTCGCTTCTGAGAAATAGAAATTACTACGTTAACCAAGGTAAAAGAAAAAAGAAATACATTGTTGGCTTTCATATGGAGCATAGTTACTGTGTTCAAATGGAGATCGAGTCGGGTTTCGGGCATATCAGAGGAGCAAGGAAAGGGCTTGGCTTTCATATGGAGCATATAGTTTTAACACGTCGTTATGGGAGATGAAGCCAAGCCATATGCAAAAAAAAGGTGCAAGGTACCGAACCCAATAAAGTGAGCTCAACAAAGTCGATCGGAAGAGCCCGATTGGCCAACGAGCTCTAAGACACGCGGCCGTCTCGGTCTGTTCAAAATCATAATGAATATTCCATCAATATTAAGATGTAGCATAGTTATGTTACATATTTTACTAACACGACCATTTATATTACAACAGATGGTAAGAACCGTTTATAATAACCTACTTATTACATACGATTTTTTGTATAAACTGTCTGTGATGTATCACACACAGTTCGTAATAAAGATCGTCCGTGCTATCGACATATTACATATGATTTTTGTCAAAAGTCGTATGTGATAATATTTTTGTATGTATATACGGGCGAAATCTAACTCACTACTACACCGCACACTTATGTTTTCCAACACACCCGCACGTCTTCTCACCTCTGTTGCCGCCGCTACACCTCCATTGCGCCTCCGCCAAATCCCACCGCCCAGCTCTTCCTCCTCCTCTTCACCACCGGCCGCCTAGCTCCTTCCCTCCAACGCGCCGCCGCTTACCCCACCAAGCGCCGCCCTCCTCCCTCCTCAGCTCCGATTAGCTGCCGTCAAGTGGATCGTCCTCGACCTTTTCTTCCTCTAGGCGAGCACCATCTTCACCGTCCTCGGTCTCATCTTTTTCCTTATAGCTTTATTTTACATGCTGACTCTTTTCTTTCAATAGTGTATGAGATAACTGGCTCGAAAAAATAGTGTATAAGATGGCCTAATATGTGCTCTTCTACCATCTACTCATATGTGCTACAACATGTTCCAAATTTCGACTAATTCAATGTTTCAAATATTAATTAACTTGATTTTGTTAATATCGGCATCAACATGCAATTGGGCAGCAACTATGCCTACTGGGACATAGATTTCTCTTTGCTTATCCATATTTATAAGGCTACTGTTACAAATAAATAGAATAAATGTTTTGGACAGAAATCATGGGATAAATAACTAGGAGTTACTCAAAGGTGATTCTACCATAATTTTAAGCTCAGTTGTATTTAGTGATCTCACATGTTTTGCTATAGGCAGTAGTAATAATTGAATTAAAATGAGCTCAATATATATCTTTTCAGCAGAATATAGACATAATTTATTTTCAAAGTATATTTAAAATGATATTACAATATTGTGCCGAAAGCATGCCGAAAATAGATGTCCCAGGGCTCTCCTTGGATGAGATCATCGCCAAGACGGACAACTTCAGCGCCATGTACTGCATCGGGCAGGGATCCCAGGCGAGTGTGTCCTACTACTACTCCGTCAGCACCGGGAACAAGAGGCTGGTTGCTGTAAAGAAGCTCGACGAGCCACTGAAGCACCTCCCAAAGCAAGAATTCATGGCCCAGGTATTGAAGTACCACTACACTGGTCAAGTGCATCTTCTTCCTCTGTGCTCGGCAGCATGTTGGTAGGCAATAGCAAGAACGGATCAGAAGTTTGCAACAAACTTCCTCGTGTCAATTTTGTGTTTTCAGATCGCCATCGCGTCTAGTCTGGAGCACGAAAACCTCGCCGAGCTCCTCGGTTTCCGTGCGGGCGACGACCTCCTCTTGCTCGCCTACGAGTTCGCCTCCATGGGCTGGCTCCCTGCACGACATCTTACATGGTGGCATGCAATGATGAATTTCTGTGAATATGTGTCTGGTCTTCGAATATCTGTACAAAATGGAAGCAGACTTGAGGATATATCCTCAAACAAAACCAAAATTTAAAAAGAATTTGAATTCTTGCTTGATTCTGATTTCTCTTAAATCTTGGCTTAATCCCACACTCATCCTAGCCAACCATGCCCTGTTTTCCCTGCCGTATCGCTCCTTCAGCCTTTCTGCGCATGTGCACTGTTCACGGAACAAAAAGATCGCCGTTGTCCTGATCTTTCCACTGTCGCGCCTTCCCGTTTCTTCCCGCCGCTGCCACGACACTGCAAATGGTCAGAGACCGTACTTGCTCTATCCTGCCTCGACCCCCCTCTTTTAAATGCTCCCAACCGCGTGTTAGAGCAGCCGTCGTCGTCCCTGCTCTTCTCACCTTCTTTACTCTTTCTCACGGCCGACAATCCCACGCCACAAATTCAAGCACCCTAGAACCCACCGCTACCAGCTTGAGTCACCATACCATAACCCTTAATTGCCACAACCTTTGCCTGGACAAGTCTCGTCACCACCTCACCGCTCTCTACGCCCTCACTGTACCTTTCCCTTACAGCTGAACTGACACCTTTTTTACCACTGAAATGCCCAGCCCGAGAAGGCACAAAATCCCCTTAGCTAGCTGAGCCGCGCCTTCCCGACTCTGCCACGTGCCAGTGTCGCCATGAACCGAACACTGTGCCAAACCACCTTCCTCACCGTATTTAAAGCCCCAGATCCATTCAAAGCAAGGCACTGGTACCCAATGAGCCACCCTCACACCCTAATTGAGCCCTCGACCGCAACTTCGCAGGCGATCGCCAGAAAACCCCAAAGTAAGTTGATTTCCAATTCTTGTTATCTAGTCGATTACTTTTCAATTTCTTTCGCCCGTAGCACCCTTATGCTCACAGGAACACCACCGAACCACTACCATAGCTTCCCGAGCCCCTTCTTCCCGGTCATCGAAGTTCGCCGCCCGGCTGAAGACCATCATCGTGGGCAGTCCAACTCGGAGATCCCCGACCCGAGCCGTCACTTCCCTAAGCCTTCTCTAACCTTAGAGATGCTTAAACCCTAATGCTATTGTCCTCTTAGCCCACCATTACCCCATGTGCCATTCAAAAGTCCCAAGAAGGGAATACATCACCACCGGCGATCACCTGACTTTCAATCGCTCCCGAACCCAAAAATGGAATCCTTATAGCACCAGAAATAAACCCATGGTCCCCAATTGTTTTCTTTGACCACTAATCCTTCAACCACTGCGTGCCCCGAAACCTCTGACCGCTTTGTAATCAAAAGAAACTTCGATCGTACCGTTTCGAGTCTTGAGCAACCCCGCTCAAACACCGTCCGTCCTTCGATGCTCCCAAGCCGCTCGAACGTCATCTGATACTCTTAAGCCGCTCGATCGTTGTCCGATCTCCGTAGCTACTCGGACGACGTCCGATCTCTGTCTAGTTCACGCTCGAAGTCGAACCTCAACCTTCTGCCTAACCTCATTAGTCGTACGCGAACCCACCCGAGTACTCGAGACTCCTCTGTTCTTCTAGTCTGGCGACGACAACCCGATAATGATTGTAGCAACTGGACCCGCTGTAAATAGTAAAAACCCACGATGAACAGTACCCAAACCCGTTACTATTCACAAAACCCTAAAATACACATATATCCATTTTGCCCGTTTCGAACCAGCCTACCCATTTTCTAGCTCTATTTTCTCCTAATAGACACCGATAAAACCCAAAACCACTAAAACACTGCTTTAAACCCAAAACCCGAAATAGTCCAAACTTTGACTGCTGTAACTATAGACCAAACAGTATATGAGAGGACTAGGAGAGTATGGGAATGAATCGATCTGTCTTTTCCTGCTTCCCTTAGGGGGATATTTATACATGACCATAAGGTCTTGTTACAATCACACCCCCACCCTCAGGTACTATTACAAGGGTATTCACGTGTTTTTAGGCCCGTTTGATATGGCTGCGGCTTATGGCTTTTGGTTGAAATTTTTGAATTTTAGCTATTTGCGACAGAGATTACGAAGAGAGAGATACTCGCTTGAGATTTTGCTTGATACATATGTTTAACTTTTAATGTGTACTATAATTAACTTATAGACCCCGTCTTGAGAAAATACTCCGATTGAAAGTTAGGTACTGTAGCAAAAGCTAAAAACCGCTTTTAGAAGCCGTTAAAGAATAGGCTCTTTATGTCCTCTACTGAACCTTTCAGCTCAATAGGCCGAACGAATACGGTAGAGGGCCATCCCCACAACATTTACCATTCCCTGAAACCTGTTCATATACTCGCCTTAACCATTTTGAGTCGTAAAGTCCATTCTCAATTATATTTAGCCTGAATGCACACTGATAAAACTCTAGCCCACCCTGACCCCGGTGTCAAATCAAACCTATATCCAGTATTGTTTCGCCATCACTATTCACTGAAAGTCCAATAGCACATGTATAACCATTTCGACCACCTCGAACCCATTTAACCCGTTTATACCCTTTTGACCATTTCGGACCCATTCTTACCATTTTGGTTTTATTTCACCAAACTAAACGTCGACAAAACCTAAACCAAGCCAAGTCCGTTCACAAAAACTCATCTCGCCCAAATACAATTACCTCAATCTTCTAAGCCCATCTACTTTTTTCAATTTTGCTCCATTAAACCCAAAAGCTACTAAAACCCCAACTACCTAAACCATGACCACCCAAACATGTTTTTCATATGTCATTTGGTTATTTATTTGTATTTTGTTCCCAGCTTGCATTCTGCAAAGCAGGAACTTATTTGCATTCGTTTTCCGCGCTAGTATTCAGACCACACGAGTTGATCAACAGAAGAACTGCAAGAGCAATTAAAGAAGTGTCACACTTGAAAACTACAGTAAAATAGAGAGTATGGACAAAAAGGCAAGTAATTTTATATACAATACATGTTTAGAATGATATGATATTAATTATGTCCTACCACCTACAAAAGCTCAGTTCAATGACATATTCACCTTGATAAGACTTAGTATTATTATAAATACTACTTAAATAATTATAGTACATCAGAAACTCAATTGTTTTATACTAATAAGAGACTTAGCAATTTGCTTGTAGAATTTTAAAAGTATTTCTAGGGTAAGGAGACATCATGAGAAGCCACTAGATGGAAGGGTCCTATAACCTTATCCTAGGGTGGAGGTTTAGACTGAAAAAGTGCCAGTATGGATGGTCACTGAAACAAGAGTTTGTAGATGGAAATTGGCTCAGTGAAAATATAAGTACTAGAACCTTATGCCAAGTAAAGAACATAATGATCATCCAACCACAAGCGTTGATTTGTCAAATCTGATTTAATAGCTACTCAAATTTATTTGAATATCTACAAAGGGAAAGAGGGAGAAGGAAGGTATGTATGGGAGGGGGTTAGCCATACAACGGTAGATCCGTATCAAATCGGGCGAGGTCACGAGCTACTCGAGTTTGTTGGGAAATAGCACCTACTAGGTAAAAACTATATAAAGAATTAAGCAATGAAAAACCTTATTTTCTTAACTCTATTGCGGGAGTTAAGAGATCTCGTGGGTAAAGTTGGTCAACTCTGCAGAGTCAATTATAAATGGTATTCGAATACGCCGTGCTTCCAGTAAATGAAGTTGTGTTTAATGGGTGATTCCAACAGCAAAGTATAAGTAGATTTAGAAATGATTTGAAAATATTGAAGTATGGTAATCAAGTTTTGAAACCCCAATTCCTTAAGAAGTTATTGTTTTTCGTGTTTACAAATGTTTACAAATAAAACTACATCCACAAATACTTAATAAAACTCATATGTATGTCCCCATCTCTTGAAAATCCTTGCAAGTAGATATATAGCATTTCCCCATGTGACTTGTTGAGTACGGTTGGTTGTACTCAGTCTTGCTCTATTTTCCATCAACACAGATATCAGAAGAAGAAATGATGTTACAAGTTTTTTGTTAGAGTTATGACCACACTTAAGCATTCCTATGTGAATTTTCTTTGGATCTTCTGATTGTAATTTAAGTTTTAGGCTTGAACGCCCTTAAAGCTGTTAAAATTGACCGTTAGGTTTTATTTTAATCAAATTAACCTTTTTAAAATGTTCGTGAGCAGACATGATACTCGTTTCTATCTGCAACTGAACTCCTGAGTTGCTATAGGACGTACGACGGCCATGTTCCCAAAAACAAGAGCGCTACATATCCTGCGGTTTGAAGGCTCTATTGCCTTTTCCCCTCTCTTGCATTCATCAACCTGGGAGACATTTGAGAACAACTGCCAGAAAAGAGGATGGGTGTTTCAAAAAATTTATAGTAGATTGTGAAAAGGGATCACTGACATAGCGCTTTGGCTATTTTACCCTGCTCGCAGCGAAGGAATAGACAATCAGAAACAAAATGCTTAAATTGTCACGGCCAAGGATACAAATCTCAGATCTGAGAGAAAACCCACCCGACGGCCGATAACGATAATCAACCGGTAATAGGAAAACTAGCCAAAAAACGATCAAACTTCAAAAATGAGAAGCGTCGTGTTACTAGAAAAATCGGTCAAAATTCGAAAATCAAATGTTGAATTCAGATGGTTTTTTTGGTTACCGGTCCCACCGGTAGATATAATAATTTTATGTCTTAACAGCTGCAGGCAAAAAAAAGTGGTAGAAGATGCAAAGGTACATAATTCAGGCAGTAAATCTGACTACAGACCAGCACATGAATCATTACATAGCAGGAATTATGCTGTATCAAAATGATAACAAGAGCATTTGCCAAAATGTCACATAACATAATTCCTGGAAAATGATTGTTATCATGATTGTCTATACACTTGTTTCCACCCAAGAAGCTATCTAGTCATAATTCCTCATAAAAATAAATCCTATGAAGAAGAAGCATAAGAGGTGGGCCGGCGGCCGATGTGAGGAGCGAACCTGCAGAGCGCGGGTACGCGCGGCCGGCTGAGGAGCGGCTCGTGCGGGGCTCCCCGGAAGCTTGACAAGGCTTGCTCGCCTCAGAAATCAAAATCACGCTTTTTTGCCTGCAGCTGTTAAGACATAAAATCATATAGAAGCCACGTGTCGACGATGAGACGCCCATGAATGAGAAGTTTCGAAAACATACTGGCTGGCAGATGGAATCTGTAACGCCCCTGTTTCCGGGGGCGCGTACGGACACGGCAATCCGCAACTATTCACGCATGAACAGTTATGGAGTGTCGCGCAAGAGTATACCATTGCACGCTTACAACAAAAGACCAGCATATATTTCACATATGGATTAACATCCAGAGTTTAACAGCGGGGCGTGCAGCCCAAAGTATAATTACATCACAAAGCTCCGAATCCGCTGAGCGGCGAAGACCTACGACCACGGATCCTCGTCGAAGAAGAGACCTCGGGGCTTCCTCAACGGGGAGACCTTCACCTTCGTCTTGATCTTCTAAAGATTTTAATTAGCAAGCCGTGAGCCAACAACCAGCTCAGCAAACCGCAAAGGAACCCTACTTTACTACTTGCACGGATTCACAAGGCATGGAATATACTTGGTTTATTATTTTTGAGTGGATGCAGTTTTGTTTGTAAACTCTTTTGTAAAACTTGCCAACAAAACTACTCCTTAATCAACAGGGGTTTTCATGAAGAGTTAATTAACCATCTAACCAGATTAAAACATTCAGAAAACTACTTAGGCTTTGCTGATGGGATCACCCAAGTGGCACAGCTCCATTAACCGGGAGCACGGCGTATCCGAATACCATTTACTTTGACTCTGCAGAGTTTGCTCAACTTTACCCACACGATCCCTTAACTCCCGCGACGAGTTAAGAAAGCCGGTCGTTTCACCGCTCAAATCTTTATATAGGCTCTACCCGGTGAGAATTCACTGTCCGGCACATGGAAACTCCCGTCCGCTTCGAGTGAACCTTACCGTTATTAGGTATCCGCAGCACGGCATACCTAATCCACTTCCACACCTCCCAACTTCTCAACACCTGTAGAGTTTCAATCGAGTTGAGCAGCTACTAAACCAGTGTTGACGAGTCAACTCCTGTGGTTGAGCGATTGCCATGACAGTTGCTCAAAGATAAGGGTTTCATCCTTATATTTTCACATGGCCCGCAACCTCCGGTCCGCGACCACAACCTAGGGTAAACGGTGGGCGAAGACCGACCGCGGTTTCCCACAACGCCTTACCCTTCCTTGCACAACGACACTCTCCGCCCTAGGATGCGGTGTCCCATACCACCCCACCCTAGGGACGGGTTTTCAAGTCTAACGGCCCGCAGCCACAACCTTATTAGTAAAAGACTTTGCATGATAATAGTAACCTATAGTGATCTAGGGTAACACATAATTATTTCTAGGGTTACAAGGCATGGCTACAAAGTGAATCGGGCATTTTCGGTGGTAGGACGTATCTATATCACATGTCATTCTAAACATTTTTATTTTATTTTAAACTAGCATTTCGCAACTAGTATAATGCAAATAATGTAATAACACAAGTAAACATCATAGGGTACAATATGATCAAAGGATTTGCGACTTGCCGTGAATTGGAATGATCTCGGCGAGCTCGAACGTCGACGCTTCTGGATCCTGAGATTGCACTTGAGCTTCCGGGATCTCCGAAACTAGCGCAAACACATAAAATAAATAAGTCCTAGCTTGAGAATAATCAAGCAAGGGAAAATAATCTATAAAAAGAATTAAAAAGGAATAAACTTGCATAAAATATCAAATGAAAGGGTTCTTTGGATTTTAGATTTTTCGGAGATGAGTTTTGGAAAATGGAGTTCACCACCGGGTTCGGGATAATGAAAGGAGCAACGTGGTGAAATTTGGGAATTTTTGGGATTTTCTGTGATTTTCTAGGATTTATTTGGATTTTCTGGATTTTTGGAAAAGAATAAATCTCGGAAAATCGGAATGAATGATCTTGGTCGGCCGAATGCTACAAAGGCGGCTCGGCAGGCTGGCGGCCCGCTGGCAAAGGCCCATGCCCCGCTATGTGGCCATGCCCACGACGCGCGCCTCCCGGCGGATGGCCGACGCGTGGCCAGGCGTCCGGTGGAGATGGCGCGGGGGCGGGCGGCTCGGATCTGCTGGGTTTATGGAGATCGGACGGCTGAGAATAGAGGAGGGCGGCGAAGGGGTACGGGGCGATCGGACGGACGAGGAGTGAAGTGTTTACGAAGATCGGACGGCTGAGGAGGAGTGCCATCCGACGCACGGTTTTAAACGATAACGGTTGGAGAGGACGGCGAGGATGCGGCCACGTCGTCGTCTTCAACCTCGCCAGCAGCAGAGGGAGGGACAGAGAAAGGGAGCTTTGGCTCCCCGACGACGGCGAGGTCCCCGGCGGCCAGGGAGGGCACCACCGGGTAGATCTCGACGTGGGGAACCCATTTCGGGTCCTTGGAAGGCCGGAGAACCACTGGAGGAGGCAGGAGACCGAAGGGGAGAAATGGCTTCCCGGCGGTGAAGGAGGGTCTCCGGCGGCGATCAGGCCAAATCGGCGGTGGATTTATGGTCGATGGGTCTTGGGACTCACGTTGGTGGCGATGGTCGGCTCGGAGGTCCCGGGTGAGCCGGCCACGGAGAGGTGTTTTACGGCGGTGAGCTTGGTCTTGGAGCTCCACAGCGATCACCGGTCGTGGGAGAGCAAGATTGTGATTAGGGAGTAGCAGAGGTGCTCGGGAGCAAGGAATCGGAGAATGAGGGAGGGAGGAAGATCACCACGGGGTCGCCGGCAGGGAAGACGGCGACGGAGCCGGAGGCGACGGAGCCCAATCGGCTGCTCGGGGAGGTGCAGGGGAGTGGTAGGAGGCGAATGGAGGTGGTCGGGGAGCTCGGGAAACAGAGGAGAGGTGGGGAGGCGAAGGGGTATTTATGCCATGGAGAGAAGAAGGCGTGGAGGAGAAGGCTCGGGCGCACGCGGGAGTCAGCAGAGGACGGGAGTTGTTGGGCGTCTCCTCATGGAGTGGCGTCGTCCAAGACCGAGCGGCAGTGAAGGCGAGGTACTGTGCGAGACCCGCCAATGGGGCGGCATGGGCGGAGGCGTCGCCGGAGAAGGGGAAAGAGAGCCGGCAGTGGGGCCAAGGGGAAGGGACGACGACGCGTGGCGCGGGCGGGCGGCCGGACCGCAGGCGCGCGGGCGCGGCCGTCCGAACGTGGGGAGCGATGCGCGACGCGGGCGCGGGCGCGCGCGGGGGGGGAGAAGGCGGGAAGGGCGGCGGCGCTGGTGGGAGAGAGCGGGCGGCGCAGGGAAGGAGAAGGCGGAAAGCGGAGGGAAACGGCGCCGCAGGAGGGAGGCGGAGGAGAGAGGCGCCAACGAGAGGAAGGCGGGCGGCCCGAAAAGGAAAGCGTTTCCGGGGAAGTTTCCCAATTGGGAAAGTTTTCAAAAATTCACCAAAAATTCAGGAAAAATCCAGGAAAAATTTGGTTTGAAATTTTGGGGTCTTTCAGAATCCATCAACATTCAACAACCGACAAGAAACTGCATTTTTTCGAACAAGGTTAAACAGCAATTTAAACATGTTGTTAACTTAGGAACCCAGCCATATCCTAAGCTCCTAACCATCTAGCACCCATACATGCGCCCATGCGCAACTCACATGTACAACTGGCCTACCACCAGTACATCCTAATGCTCTAGGATATGACAAGCTGAGATCCGACTCAAATCTTTTTTCCTAAGGCTACCCTAAGTTAATCCGGTGATTAGTTGCCACTACTCTGGAGCTCCGCTTCAAGTTGTGGGGTCGATGAGACTAGGATATCCTGATAAGGCCGCTCTTGATTGACTTCTATGAGCCCACGGCTCATCAGAATCTGCAGAAGAGAAGTACGATCTCACTGTATAGTAATAAAAAGGGAAAATTTGCAAGATACAAATAACCTTTAGTCAATAGAATGGAACAAATGCATTGCTTGCAAATTTTCAAAGCGCACAAAACTTCCATTCCACTAAAAAAGGCATAACATATTAATTTGGTCGCAGGGAAGGATGTCTTAGAATGAAATATGAGATTATCAAGATTGGCTATTTTCCAGTGAAATACGAGCAGGCCTTGAGTAATCATTTATCAGTATCATTAAATGCCTTTTTTTTGTTCAGTACAATCCTTCAAGAAAGCAACAAGAACTCATGTCAGTTACCATCTAGGAAACAAGTTACAGCAAACGTACCAGAGTTTCATAGAAGAATCTTGCTGAAGTTTTCCTCTTTCTCCCTTCGAGGGCTTGACCGAGACTAACAGAGCTATTCCCTTGCTGGCACTTTTGGTCCAGGAATAGCTGATGGAGGCACCTTGCTACTGTCCTGGAGTAGTGAATTTAGAGAGTATTACAGACAGATAACAGCAGGAAGAGAAGAAACGAAAGCAACAGAACAAGATCTTTAGCCACCTAATTCTTGTTGAATTCAGCAAACCTGCAAAATAACAATGGATGGATGTATAAGAGCTTGACAAAGCACAAACATCCACTATACAGCAGAAGCAAAAAGTAGTATAGGTTGTAAAACATTACCTTCTCTCGTATGCTCTTCATCAATAGGAATATCCTGCAAGCAGATGTCATTTTCAAATGAATCCTTTGCATTATAAAATCATAAATACAATCTTATCAGGTGAGTTTGATGCAGACATTTGCTTACCTCATCTATATTATCTATAGCAGCATTCAATGCTTCAATGCGCAATGGACTATGATTTTTTGATTCATACAATCTCTTTTCTGGCAGCCCTGCTGAAACAGATTCATCTCCTTTAACTTGTGTGTCCTTTTCTTTGGCTGTATCATTGTTATATTCACAACCATCATCTTGAAATTGCCCACCTTCAGTGTAACAGCCACCAGGAGTCTGGATACTATTTGTTAGTTCATCCAATTTCCTCTTTCTTGGTTCATCTGAAATGCCTTCCCTTTCTACATTCTGAGCATCCTTGCAGGAATTGTTGGATTCAGAAAGCTCATATGAAAGACGCTTTTTTGCTTTAAATGATTCCCCGCATGAACTTTTAGGTGCATCAGGTGTAGTACTGTAACTAAGGTGCACTGAAGTAGAATCTGTGAAAATAAGATATCCACTGAGATGATGTTTGAGGTTTCCATAAATAATTGGGCCTAATACTAGATGAATGACTGACTTACATGGAATCGACGGATCCATGAAAGTATCTGGCAGAGAACCAATTCTTGACTCCTTCCAAACATCAAGATAAGTGTGAGGTGCCTTGCTTCTTTGGTACACTAGATCACTTGCATCCTCTATTGCTTGTCTCAACATCCTATAGTAAGGGGGAAGTGTTTCCAAAACAATAGCGATATTACAATTTGGAAGGAACATGTATTGAGAAATCAACAACCCATCTTATACTGCAAATCACTTTAAAGAAAGTATGTCAACGCAACCCAGCGCCTCCCTAGTCCCAAACAAAAAGAAAATGAAGAAAGATGGATATCAATGTAGCCCAGCACCTCCCTAGTAGTCCCAAACAAAAAGAAAACAAAGATGGAAAAAAAGCACCCATGCCATCAGGTGCCAGAGTGATACCACTAAAACCCCACTGTGAAAACTTCTAGGGCTTGTTTTGACTAGCTTAGGCTTATTTTGTAAACCACTTAATTGGGTTTATAAGTTATAGCCAGTAAACCAAATAAAGTAGTTTCAAGAAGCTATGTTTGGGTAAATCCAGAGCCTTTGCAAGCTTATAAGCCCAATAAGCACTTCATTGGGTTGGAATTAGTGAGCCAAGTAGTATTAAATAAGGCCAAGAAGATCTCTCTGGGTAAATGCAACTTATAAGTCTTTATGAGATTAAGCTTCATGAGCTAGTCTGCCTTTTGCTTAACATCTATATGAAAAACAAATGAGCACTTAGAATTATAAAAAAAAAGCCTAAAACCTTGCTTAAGCTGATAAAAAAAAGTATAAGGTAGCCAAACCGGCTCCTAGGATGCATGCAAGCAACTCAGGAATAGGTAACGCAACCCTACTTAAGCCAAGAAGTATTAAATAAGGCCAAGAAGCTCTCTCTGGGTAAATGCAACTTATAAGTCTTTATGAGATTCTCTCTGGGTAAATGCAACTTATAAGTCTTTATGAGATTAAGGGGTGTTCGTATTGGCTTCTGTCTTTGGCTTCTGATTAGAGAAGTCAGAAGTTAATATGAACACCTGATTTCTTAAAGCGGTTTCTTCACTCC
This sequence comes from Bonia amplexicaulis, assembly GCA_036346245.1. Classification (NCBI taxonomy): domain Eukaryota; kingdom Viridiplantae; phylum Streptophyta; class Magnoliopsida; order Poales; family Poaceae; genus Bonia; species Bonia amplexicaulis. Next base: position 12,257,076 of record CM070745.1, on the reverse strand, counting down.
TCTCACTTCTGTCTCGCTTCGAGGATAAGGCAAAGGGTCACAGGCGTATCACGCACCTCACTCTTGCTCCTGTCTCGCGCACGCATCTCCTCCTCACTTTTCCCACCGCTCGCCCTCTCCTTCTAAAAGCCACTTCTTTTGGCCATTAATATCTATTTTCAGTTAAAAACCATCAGCCGTAGCCAATACGAACACCCCCTAAGCTTCATGAGCCAGTATGCCTTTTGCTTAACATCTATATGAAAAACAAATGAGCACTTAGAATTATCAGAAAAAAAGCCTAAAACCTTGCTTAAGTTGATAAGAAAAGCATAAGGTAGACAAACTGGCTCCTAGGATGCATACAAGCAATTAGGAATAGGTAATGCAACAAATGGAAAAGCCTGTACAAGCTAGAGGTTCTACTTACTCATTAGGAAGGACAATATCCTCATCATACAGTACCCGCGTTTCTCTTCTCCTAACTTGCCGCTTGTCTTCTCTATCTGTTGGTATATAATCCTCCTTATTGTATAAGCCCCTTCTTTTTCTAGTAACGCGGCGCTTCTCATTTTTAGCTGGTGTCGTAACCATAAATTTAGGAGAATAGGGTGGCCCTGAATAAGAAGTAATGAAACCCATACGTCACAAAAATGAGCATGGTAATGACCATAAGTACAATGGGAATTTTTACCACAAAATTAACCTGTGACACCCTCTGGTGGCAAGGGCTCTGGAGGTGACAGCTCATTGATTGACCTTGTTTTACAGCGTAAGCTTGGATGTTCCAGTGACTCGTGTTCCTCAGCGTCATGGTATGGAGATATTATAGATGGTGCTGTGTTCGATTTTCGTTGCAGTAACCCATTTTCTGATTCTTCAATTGTGGGACAATTTGCATCAAGACTTGGACAAGTCACACTCTCCACAACATTCTCAGATCTTTGCCCTTCTTGACTTCTGCCAAAACATGCTTAATCTGGTCAGCAACTATGAACAATATTTCACAAAAATCTTGAAGTAAAAAGTTTGCTGTGACAACAAAAAAAGTAGCATCAACTCACTCTGGTAAAGGGATAGAACAAGCAGAATCCCCATTCTCCTCCCTGTCCATTTCTGCTCTAGGTTTCTTCCCCCTTTTGCTTTTCTCTGAAGAATTATTTACTTCAGCCATCATATCCATCATCTCAGGTGGAAGAACACTGTTCCAAAAATTCATCTTAGTAATCAGCAACAGACAAAATCTGCTCTTATGCTGTCAGGACTCAGAACAGAAAGGTGACACTTCATATACTTACTCTTTCACTGGTGTAAAGCAAGCAGAATAGGCATTCTGATTATCTCTTTCGAGTTCATCCCCTCTGTTACTTAAGTATAGAAGACTGTTGACTTCACCAATGGCACTGATCATTTCAGTTGGGAGAGTGCTGCATTAAGAGTTTAGTTCAGAGATCCAGTGGAAGTAATCTTTTTTAACATCATTACGAAGCAAACTACATACTTACATGTGTACTGGCATAAAGCAAGCAGAGTCTAGATCAGCATATGAGCATGTCACACTCTGATAAGACTGTTGCATTGGATGGAATTTAAGATTTAGTTTCTCAAACAAATAATATATGAAAACAATAGGAAGCAAGAAATACTACATGCAAATAATTGCAAAAACGAAGGTGTAGCACATATCTAAGGTGCATTTGTGAGTGGAATTATTTACAAATGGTCCCGAAAAAATGGAAACTGACGTCTTAATAATTAGAAAAATTATTAAACTAATCCCCCCACAGGACCACGGCAGGCTAGGCAGGTGACACGTGGCACCTACTGGCTACTGCAGTCCCCATCTGGGGTACAACCCATCAATCAGCGGAAGGTGCCGTCCTATTCGAGCCAGGACAGCCAAGTAATAAGGATAGCAGTTTCCGTAAACTTGGTTTGTGGCAGGATGTTAAAGCATTAATTACTTTTTGGCTTTGCCATTTAGTATTTAATGGGAAATCTGCAATGGTCGGGTGCGTTGAACATTTGCTGGATGCATGTGGGTTCGATTACTCGTGCGGAATATTTTTTGTTAGGGACAAAATACAGTACTCAGCTGTGATTTGGTCTGCCTTGAGACCTATCACGCATCTGGATTACCGTTGGTGGTTGCCTCAGTGATAGCTTTGTGCCAATGTTCGAGAGTGCGGTAGGTGCCAAGGTGTCACTTACCTAAACTGAATACATTTGGTTAGTTTAGTAATTTATTCATTTCAGAGGTTATAATAGACATTTCACTGTGTGTGCATGCATGTGTTGGTTGGTTGGGTGGATGGTAGGGGAGGGAGCTGCATACCTCATACAAATAGGATGTAAGATGACGTTCATCTTCCAACAAAATATCTATACAAAAGAATGCAATCCGTAAATAAAATGTTTTCTTTGCAATGCTAATAACATCAATTGCAACATTGCTACCTTGACGTGGCAATTGATGGTGATCCTCATCGTCATCATCTCTACGAAGAAAGTTTAAACAAATGGCTAAGAAACCACATTTCAAGCAACAAATTAATGAAACCAGTTTAAGAGGATGAATTGTTTGTTACCTATCTTCAACAATCTCCAAATCAAAAGAGTCAAGCTCAAATCTTTTGGGTATTGTGAAGATTGGAAGATCAGCTGGTGCATGTGCTTCTCGGACTTCAACTGATGTTTGTGAACTAAATCCTATTTCTGCCCTTGAAGAGAGGCCTTCACTTGATATCAGACCGGAAACTCCAGTTGTTCTCACAGCACAAACAGGTTTTTCAACTTTGTTAATATCTTGTTGGACTACCACTAATCTTCTTGCATGAACAGCTTTCCTCACTTGCTTTAGAACTCTATTCATTGCTCTTCCAGTAGATGTATTTGGTTCAGTGCAATGTGCTGCTTCAAATGATTCAAGAAGTTGATCGCAGTCATGGCAGAGGTATTCCACTTTCTTGGAGTAAATCCTAACAATGCCAAGCAGAAGCAGCCCCAGTATTCTGTACGAGGTTTTGCTGTCAGGCAAAATCTTATCTGCCAATGGTGAGAGGAAATATGGGAGTGTTAGTGCGTTACAATTCAATTAGGATAAATACTAAAAAATGGCTCGGTCTAGAAATAGAAAGCACACTTTTTCTATCATCTTCACGGACAAGTTGAACAATATGCACACGGTTTCTTTGCTAATTCAATACTATTAATTAGTGCTCATCGATAATGAGTTGGTTCACAGGGTATATCTGGTTGGTACAAGAAGCCTGGGTTTACGCTTGGATCATTAATAGAACCATATGTAAAACCCTCGCTGGCCAAAGCCCCTAAACCCCACACTATCCACAAAACCCTCCACTGGCCAAAAAAACCACATAGCCAAGTCCAGGGTTTTTTTTTTAAAATCCACAGCCTGCTATTGGCTACCCATTCCAAAATCTACTAATTAATCTCCAAAAGGTGCAACCTTTTGCTTTCACCTGAAGAATTTCAGCAAGAAGTATTTGAGGAATGACGCTTGCATGCCACACAAACATAAAATAAGAAAAAAAATTGGGCACCCCAAAGATGCATTCTCTTTGGTACTACAATACCACCTAAACTTGAGATGGCAGGGCAAATCACAGCTAAACTAACCACAATACAGTAGAAGAGGAACCAAAGCTACAAAACCAACTAATTATCCCTCGTTTTAAAGGAGAGATTCGTCCTCCATGTTTCATTCTTATAACCTAAAGCCCCACATAAACCCTTCTCCCCGCTCCGCTGTCCCCACTCACTCCACAAATTAGAGACCCCCAACCGAAACACCCCCTCAAAACCCACAGGAAACGAGCCGCCTCGCATTTGCAGGATGCAAAGAGGCGGAGGTGGTGGGTGTCGTGTCGTCTTACCGACGGAGGCGGCGACGTCGGTGCGCGCGACCTGCTCCCGGGTGAGCGCCGACAAGCCGCAGACCGCCGCCACCCACACCGTCCCCAGCGCGCCCTTCTTGGACAGCAGCGCCTTGGAGTAAAACATCTCGCCGCGACCGCCCGGCACCGAGCGCTACGACACCACCGCGCCAATGCCGCGACAGGCCGCGCAGACGGCCGCCCTCGCTGCTGCGGACGGAAGGAGACGCGAGCAGCCCGTGCGCGAGTCGGGCTCGGTTTTGGTCTGGCTCTCTCGGGCGGGGGAGGAGGAGTCGGAGCTAGCAGAGGAGGGAGCAAGAGAGGGGGGGCTTCAAGGGAAGGAGGAGGAGAAGAGAAACGGCTCGCGGGAGGAAATGACGGGAGTGCCCTTGTGTTTGTGACGTTGGGGATTTTTGCTTGTTTTGGATTTGTGTTACTGCTTGCTCGTTTTATCGGGGGGCCGTGGCGTTGGCGGATAGTGGAATGAATGGATGGATTTGGATACCGACTCCGCACGGTTGTGAACAAACTACTAGGTGTAGAATTTTGAAATATTCGGTTTTATTTACAGTCCTGACGGTTCGATAGTGATGCATGCAATGCAATATCCTCGATGGAATTTTCGATAGTATTGCATGCAATGATGCAACATCTCGGGGAAAAAAATCGTCAATGATCTATGGGGGTTCCAATGTATGGCTTTTCTTATGAAATATCTTCTATCCTCTGATGTGTAAATAACTTGGGCCAAATTGATTGTCAATTTGTTATTTGTTCATTACTTAACTTCTTATAATTAATCTAAAACTTCCGAAGTACCAACAAGTCTAGAGTACACAACAAGTGTGTATGTGAGATGAGCAGAATTTGTACTTTGATTAGAATATATGGGGTGGGATCTATTCGTCTGCGGCTAATGGCTTTTGGTCTTAGCGTAAACGCTTGTGCGAAAGAACAAAATGTCGATAAACCGCCGGAGGAATTGTGGACGACGAACACGGTATGCGACGAGTCGGACGCCGCGTCGGCGCTGAGCTCCTCAAGCAAGAGAGCGGAACGCATCTCATTGAAGGACGGGAGCAACCGTTGCATGGAAATGAGGGTGCACATGTGCGCATACCACCGGTGCAGTCCACACAAGGTGTTGAGGACAAGGCCTTTGTCAAGGATGGTGGTGCCGACGGCTGTCAGTTCGTCGGCGAGAGACTTTTGTTTGCGACAATAATCTCCAATGGACATTGCGCCTTGCATGAGGCCGTAGAACTCTTGTTCAAGAAGTATGGCACACATGTCGGCGTTGTCGCGGTAGATGCCTTCGATGGACACCCAGACGGTGTAGGCGGAGGCAGCAGAGTCCATCACCATGGCGATAATCTCGGAGGAGATGGCGTCGTATAGCCAGGAACGGACGAGGGCATCGAGGTGTCGCCACTGGAGGTCAGGCATTGAACATGGATGACGGCGCGATGTGGTCCTCGAGAGCATATTTGCATAAAAGCAACTTTGAACACACGTAGTTCCCGGCAGTGATGTCGAGGGTGATAGGAAGGAGCGCCTTGACGCTTGGAACCACGATGGCCTATGCCCATAGCGTGGCCTTAGTGACAGCCTCCTCCTTGGTGGTAGCCTGGGCTATGGCGGCAGGGTCGGTCGAGGCAGTCATGAGAGAGAGAGGGGGAGATAGGGGACAGGTGGTGGGATGGTCTCAGGAAAGAGCGCACTGATACCATGAAGGCGAAAATACTCACGCATTTGATATTGTATTATGAGCCAATGTCTTATATAGAGCATAAGAGATAAGACGATTTTCAAACAAATCGAATCCATGCGAAAAGGAATCCTAACAATTTAGGAAACAAACTAGGAAAGTTATCTTCTGTAGTGCAGATATCCAGATCTTGATTGGCCGTGGTCTTATGACTGACCATGGTCGTTACGACCACTTGGTGCTTACGACCACGCCGCTCAGCCATGGTTTAATGCCCGTGCCGTGGTCGTATGACCGACCATAGTCGTTACGACAACTCGATACTTAAGATCACCGGTGTAGCCTAACAATCTCGATTGATCATGGTCGTATGACCGACCATGGTTATTACGATCACTCGGTGCTTACGACCACGCCACTCGGCCGTGGTCGTATGACCGTGTCGTGGTCGTATGACCAACCATAGTCGTTATAATCACTCGTTGCTTACGACCACCTATGTGGTCTAACAAAGAAAATCATATGTCATAAGACAAGCTGAAAAGTAAGGAGTCATGTACTCCACTCTAACATTACAACTACTTCATGTGAACCAATCTTCTCTACTGAAAAGTACTACTATTTGAAACTTGTCTACGGAAGTTCATCCTTTGTCGTGCCGTTCAAAAGGCATAAAAGGCACCGCATCAGAGGCTGTAGGATCCAATTTGCACCGTTGAGATCAATGCGGACGAGCCTTACTCTTTTACCTTCTACAAGACAATTCGATTTTCTCTTGTACCCCAAATACCAGCACCAAAAATTGAATCGAACAGCTCGCAATGCAACAATCCTCGGCCTTAACCCTAAAGGCAGATGATACAGTAGTTCATTATATGTTCTGAATGTACTCCGTACTTCATTCAGGAAGGTAGGACCGAGGGAGTGTACTCCGTATTTGTCTCTGGTTAGACGGCTTTTGGTTTTTGTTACATTACCTAACTTTTAAACAGAGTATTTTTTTTAAGATAGGGTCTACAAGTTAAACAATGTACACGTTAAAAACTCAACATCTGTATTATCTAAAATCATAAATAAGTATCTCTGTAATCTGTATCGTAAACAGTTAAAATTCAAAATTTTCAAATAAAAATCATAAGCTACAGTCGTTTGCCAAACTGGCCGTACTAACTCGGTCAGTAGCGCTGCGAGCCTGCGAGCCCTCGGCTGTAGTTTGCTTCTACGGATGAGAATGCTTCGTTGTTTTCAGCGACTTTTAGGTTTCAGCGACCGTCAGGAATCGTCCAAAAGGTGAAGTAAAACCTTTTGGGTCAGGTGAGCATACCGTGCCCGGGGCCACTTGCCAGCCACACTAGGCATACATGAAAGGCTGAAACCATTCCTTGTACCGGCTTCAGTGAGGCCCTGCGGTTGGTTAACACGTGGACGACAGATGCGTCCAACTCTGCTCATTTACTGCCCTCCGCAGCGGTGAGTCTTGTCGGTCAAACACACACCAGTTCCCGGGGGCAACGCGCACCGGCGACACACGACAGGTTCGCGAGCAAATGGTTATGGGGTCGTCGTGTTGATGTTTTTTCCAATCAACACTTACACGTAAGGAAACATTGGTACCTACAACCTACTGTTTGCTTCAATATGGATGCTTTATCGCAGGAGCGAAGCCAGAAATTAGATATAAGGAGATAACATAAACAATAAGTAGAGTAGAATCAATGAACCATACCGGATTTACTGATTCAATAGTCACATATCAGAGTAATATATTTCATCAATTACAATGCAAAGAAAATTGCATCTCTATTAACTTAAACTTAGCTCTACGATTACCAGTAAGGTTATAGGCCTTAATAATATCATCATTACTAATATTTACGGCCAATTCCTTTTCAATATAAATTACCAAACAATCTCGTAGAAATCTATCTCCCATTGTACTTCGAAGTCGCGTCTTCGCAAGTTTCATAGTTGAAAAACATCTCTCGGTGGTTGCAGTTGAAACCGGAAGAGTTAAGACTAATCTTAACAACCTGTCCACCATAGGATAAGATGAATCTTTACCTAGATCAGCAAGTGATGGTAATGCACTTAGGTCTGGATGGTTGCATACGTCAAATTGAAAATGTGTCAATTGGCACTCCAATTGAGCTCTTTTTTGACTTGAGAAATCAGCAGGATGATATTTTTTCACTTCACCATGGGAGGATAATATTCTTGAGTTGAGAAATCAGCATGATCATCAGGTGAAGTGTACTTCGCATTTTTTGGAGGGGCCAAACCACTAATTAAACACATGTAGTTAGCTATATAATAGAGGATTAGTAGAATCTTGGGGGTGTCGGGCCCCCACCAGCCCCCCTCCCTCCGCCACTGCTTTATCGTATCTACATGCAGCGTATTTATATTGATTTTTACTGATAATTTTTTACTATGACTGATGAATAATAGTGTTTAATAGAAATAACTAATGAACAATAGTACATCATATTGGAAAGATAGTGCAACAAAAGACAATACAATATTCAGACCGCTATGCAACTTACGAAATTATGATATAATAAAATACAAAGTATATTACAACATATGAAAACAAAAAATAGTAGCTGATAAATAACCAACGACCGATAAAAACAACTTATAGAAGCTATAACGTTCGTATTGGCTCCTACTTCTAAAAGCAGAAGCCAACATGAATACATCAATATGATCCCGTAATCACATCGAATGGTGCTCTGTGCAATAAAAACATCGCTTCAAGGGGGAACAATACGCTACACTACACTATCGAGTGATCCGCATTGCCTCTCCTGGTTCCGGTTCGTGTTACTACTACATGCGCTCCCTTGTACACGCAGACTCTTAAGGTGCCTCTCAGTACCTGCCTGCAAATAATGCAGCCCCTGCGTGGCCATCAGAATTGGGCCAGAAGGGGCACAAAAATAAAGGACAAAGCAAGTAGTTGTACTGCGCAAAGTAATCGGGAAGACTCAGGACGATGCATCTTAGATACTCGAGTGGTTGTACGAACATCTAAAGGGGAGCAAAGCGAGGAAACGCCTGATCAGGTCGCAATCAAGAGCTATACATATATATTTAGCCAAGCAGCATCAAACTTTTAAACTCAAAACGGTGCAAATGCTACTCGACCGCGTAAGGTGCGCAGAAGTGACGGAGCTCAGATACGAACATAGGATATGATTCGACACGACGACACATACATTGGAAGACAGGTACGTTGCACTGCTAGACTAGAGCATGATGTACATCACGTGAATTTATCTCTGTTCTGTACAAGCCAAAACCCATGCTATTTAAGTAAATTTGTATGTCGGGGTAACATGGCGTACAGATATAACATGCTAGCCTGATGAGCTAATGGGCCAACCAAGCAACCTCAAACCACATAGACATAGTGATCTATTACAACGTTTTGCCCCTTCCGAACCCGAATCGAAACTAGGCAAGTAAAGACAGGGCAAAAAGGCTTATGAATTGGTCATATCTATGTAAGCTCCACTCACAGAGAGCAAGACATGTCACTGCACTGGCACTCGGCAGTTTCGCAAACGCAGCAGCAAAACTACCAGGGCCCAAGTAGCAAAGCAGCACCTCCGAAGAAAAGTTATGATCTCAAACAGAGAAAAATCAAGACCGTTGCTTACAAGCACCTAGCAAAATAGCATTAATTGTGTGGCAACTGGCAACTACAAAATTTACATGGCCCGAAACAACTCTACACACAAACCGCAAGGTACACCTTTTGGACAACAGAAGTTCTGAAGTACAGAAGATAAACAGTTCTGCACCCCTAAACAGTGCGTAACTGTATCAGTTTTGTATAACAGAGTACCTAACTCCAAACTAATTTTCAACTGCTCCACTGCCCTCTTGATAAGACACCAAATTCATGCAGTCATGTACAAGTTTTCATATAATGTCAAGCGGGGCACATTTGAATAGATAAGTGTATTTCATCGAGAATGACAACCATCATTCTAAGAAAAAAACGCAAAACCTATGCAAACAAATAATAGACGAATGGTCCCCAAGTCATTTAGAAGAATTGAGGTACATTAATATACAAGGATAGTAGACTGACCAGTGGCTACTATGGTTCACTATAGTAACAGGTGAACACTCTTGAAGGCCTTCCACAAAATTTAGTCACTTAGGTACAGCAAGCTGACGGCCATCAAGGTAGGAATCTTGAAGCAGCCACAGCTTAAGCTGCAGACGTGTCGCAGACAGAACAGTTGTAGTGAGTTCAACAAACTCTCTTAAGCACTTGTACATAGTCATCACCAAATTCAAAGTACATAATGATGGAGCATATCGTCCACTACACATGCACAGAGCAGAACAGCAATTTTCCACACTCAAAAGATCATTCTGAGAATTACTTAACAGAATTATGTACAGCAGGTAGCAATCAACCAAGTAATAACACAAGATCCCTCGATTTTTGTCAACATCATATATACCCCGCACGATTTCAGTTTCAAGTAATAGCTAAAAGTCTTTCAGATGTGATCAATTGCACGTTTCCACCTCAAAATCATCAAATAGACTTTTTTCAGTGGCAATAGTCAGCCTCCTACAATTGCATGTACTGAAAAAATAGGTTCTTTCAACATCCCAAAACTGTCGATACACATAAAACACATGAAAACAACACAAAAATTGGAAGCTAACAACCGAACAAAAATTATATCCAAGCGTTCGCTCCAAGTTCCCGATTTGCCTGACGAACATGTGCATATTAAATTGGCACTCACTAAACAAGAGCCTTGTAAAGAGAGTAACTGCAAAGAGACATAGTTTTTTTTTCTCCTTGCATACAATTGATTGACCTATAACGCATGGGAGACAATAAAGCGCAGAAAAGCACTCTTTGGGTGGTGAATACTGCAATGTCTGTTAGATACCAACATTGATTTGTATAAATTGTCGAGGTGGCAAGGAGAATACATCCATCCAGTATTCCAGGAGTTGTCATTTGTCTGTTTTTAAACTTTTCTTTTTTTCCATCAATCATTTTCCTTTTTTCCTTTATTTTTAAAATTTGGAGTTGTTACTCTATGAAAACACTATACACATGATTTGAGATTCCAGACAGCACTTGAAGAGTAAAGACCAGGGTTCAAAATCCCACCGGTAACCAGCTGGTTACCGGCGGTTACCGGATTTCCCGGTCGGTTCCGGTAGGGAGAATCCCGGCCGAAATATCTCAAATGTAAATTTGAATTTTGTAACTGCGTAATGCACTTCGTAGATTAGTTTAGGCATTGTTTGTGGTAGTCTGGTAGATTTAACTATTGTGTGAAAAAATGCATGAATTATTGTCCTACTCCTATGTACAACATGAGCTTTGGACTTTGTAGGCAATGTAGCCTTGGAGGCATAAAAACGCATGAATTTTGTAGGCAATGTAGCCTTGGAGGCTTCAATACACATGGTCAAGCTAGCAAGGAGCAATTTCTATGTACAACATGAGCTTTTGTTACTTCATTAAACACTTTCTAATTAATATTTGCATTATTCCAATTTCTAATTACCAATAACCGGTTTTTCCACCTGTTTTTTCTGGTTACTGGCCAGCAAACCACCCAATATTCAAAATTTGAATCGTGAATTACTCCCAGTTTTCCACCGGGTTTTCCAGTAACCAACTAGTAACCGTTACCGATGCCTGGGCAGGAAAGCCTCCGGTACCGATATTTCTAACCTAGGTAAATGCATCACAAACAATCTTAAAAGACACTGACCCTTCTGGTATAATTTATCTTTCAGAACATGCACTCATCATTTTTTAGTCAGCAATACATCACTTGAGGTAAATGACTATTGAATATATTTACCTTTCAAGTTGTATTACTGCCCATTGGGTTCCTGGTGAAAAGCAAAAGGCATCCTTCCCCTTCGCTTCTTTCATCTCTTGCAAACAAAATGCAAAGATCAAAAGAAAACGCACTAGGAGCATAGAGAATAAAATGACAGAATGTTCTTATTTTAAATCCAGCACACTGAACATTGTTTACAACGTACCAATCTGGAATATTTTACATACAGAAGTTCCAAGTGAAACTGGTGTAACCAATAAAAGCCAACACGCCACACCTTACGATGCAGGCAGATTAGATTTCCTTTTATCTGGTTGGGGAGAGTTAATCCTGCAACAAAATTTCTATGATGGGCCATGAGGAGAAATCTTATCCACTTAAATCAGCACCAAGCCTGCTAAAGAACACTATCAGTTGCTGGTAGACACCAAGATGTGAAACTTCATGTCCATGGCAGTATGGCACATCTCACCTCAGAAGATATCTGACCTCATTGATTCAGGATGAAGCATAACAATTCGTACCAACAGAACCCAAACAAGTTGTTTTAGCTCAGCCAAAAAGGCCACGGTTGCCTATGTTCCCTTGCAGTTCTTTCAGCCGTTGCTCCTCTAGAGGATCAGGACTCTTCAAATACCGTTTGGTACGCCTGTGTATTTTAAATATTGAGAAATAAATTTGACTATATGAAACAGAAATATTTAAGCATCAAGCCAAGTGGACCAAGTGGTTGCAAAAATTACCTGTCCAGTTCGTTTAGAGCAGGGAATGTTGGCATGAAGTCCTTAGATTTAGGTAGAGGAACTTCACGGAACCATTCGTGCTGCAAGGCAGCATCTGCTGATATACGCTGTACAAGAGAAACAAGTGTTCTCAGAAAGAAATATAAAAGGATGATACAAGAATCACGCAGTAACAACTGCAGTTGAAGAGTATACATTATTGCATTACCTTCTCAGGATCATAAGTTAACAGTCTATTCAACAGATCAAAACCAGCTTCAGACAGGAGTGGACGCCCAGAAAAAGATGCAGCTGGGAACTTCTCCCTTAACCTGTTATACCTGAGAAAAAAGATCAAAAATAGGAATTATGTCATACAAACATATATAGGGGATGTTCGTATTGGCTGCGGCCGATGTCTTTTGACTGAAAATGAATAGTAGTGGTTGAAAGAAGTGACCTTTAGAAAAAGGGAGCAAGCGGTGCGAAAAGTGAGAAAGAGATACGTGTGCAAGACGAGAGCGAGAGGAATGGAGTGTGTGATGTGCCCGTAACTCCCTGTCTCCTCGGAGCGAGACGGGAGTGAGAGGAGTGGAGAAGCCGCTTCGAGAAGTTAGGTGTTCATATTGGCTTCTGGCTTCTCCATGCAGAAGCCAGAAGCCAAAAGCAGAAGCCAATACGAACACCCCCATACACTCAGCAGAACAACAACAGAAGCAGTTATAATAAATGGAGAAACTTACGGTTGTTTGACAAAATTGACTTTCACACCCGGTAATTTGGCATAGCCAGGCCATATCTTTTCATTAGGTGTGCCAAGTGTTCTAAATATCTGCAACAAAGTAGCTCATTATGAGATATCATCAAATAGAGTTCTATGAAGGGTTATAGGTATCTGCAACAAGAAAGCAGATCACCATGAGATCTCATAACAAATTAATAGTAGCTGCATGGATGCAACAGTCATAAGTCAAATGAAATACCTTATCTAGCTGTTCAAACTCAGTTTTTCCATTGAACAATGGTTCTTTGGCCAGAAGCTCTGCCATTATGCAACCGACTGACCACATATCAATAGCAGTAGAATATTCCTTTGTTCCTAACAATAGTTCTGGTGACCTGTAGCCACAAGGAGCAAAAGGTAAGCCTGATTGATAAAAAGAACTTACGGTGAATAATTTAAGAAGAATGTCAAAACACTGCTTAGGAATCTGATGCTGGCCGATGACCTACCTGTACCACAAAGTCACAACTAATTGAGTATAAGGTTTTAGTGGGCTCCCATATTGACGAGAAAGTCCAAAATCACATATTTTCAACTCACCACGGTTATTCAGCAAAAGATTTGAGGTCTTCAGATCCCTGAAAAATGACAGACGAATATCATTATATAGTCACTATCAGAAAAGATTGGATAGTATATGGAGATCAAGAATAGAAGGTAAATCAATCGTTACCTATGAAGTACCCAATTGTCATGAAGATACTTTACACCATCTAATAGCTGAAGCATCAAACATTTAACCTCACTTTGGTTATATGGCTGCTTCATTGTCTCCATGACGCCCTTAAGATCATGCTCCATGTACTCCATCGCCATAAAAATACTGTCGAGGCTCCTGCCGACTACTACTTCCTTAACATCAACAATTGAAGGGTGGTGGAAAGACAAAAGGATGTTTATTTCCCTAAGAGAGGTTAATGGGAAACCTTCTCTCTCCTTCTCCATCTTGACCTTCTTCAAAGCAACAATCTCACCAGTCTTCTTATCCTTTGCTCTATATACAACACCATAAGTGCCCTCATTAATCTTGTTGAGCCTCTCAAACTCATCAACACTTCTGCAACCTTGAAGCATATTGATACATCTGTGTGGCGGCTTCACAGGCTCTGGGGTTTCAGACTTGCACACTTTATTCTTCGAGTCAGTATCTGACAGACGGTGTGCTGAATCACTGTCACTAGCCTCCTCCCTGTCAACATCCATATAGTCATTTTTATCTACTTCCAAATCCTCATTCTCATCATTACCCATTCTCCCTGAATCAGACGACCTAGACATGGTCCTCCCTCCAGAGATATCACTGACCACAACCTCCCCAAGTTCTGGACTAGGAGCCTTCTTCCTCCGCCCCAACTCAGCGGAGTCGGCAGGCGACACACTTTTCTTTTTCTTGCGTGCTGTCCCCTCTTCCTCATCATCATTAGCACCTGCCCACCTCGAAGTTGATATGTTCCTAATTGTTGGGTACTCCTCTTCCTCCTCCAGCACTCTACTCTCCTCCTGCTCCTGCAACTGCTCAGTGCTCTCAGTATCAACAGCAAGCTCCACATCCATCGGTGACTTCTCCACAGCCAACCTCTCCGGGATGTGCCCCTGTGGAGGGAGGGGGGGAGGCGGAGGAAGTTCAGCAGGCACGGATTCCACCACTTTGTTGAGCCTAGCTGTATCAGAATGTGGCGGTGGCTTTGGACTATCCCTATCCCAAATTATCGGCGAGAATTTCCTCTTCTTGCTCGGTGACGGGGCCGCCATCCCCGCCGCCTCGCCCTCTCTGCTAGAACTGGACACACCATTCTCCCTCACTCTGCGCGGCCTCCCACCGGAGTCATCTGACGCGCTCCCGCTCAGCACCTCACCAGGTTCCCGCTCCCCGACCCTCCCCACGAGGCGGCTCCTGGGCGGTGGCGAGTGGCGGTGGCCGTATCCGTTGGAGAACTCCCTGCCACTCCTGCTGTGCCCGCCGTCGCGGCGGGGGTCGGCGTCACCGCGGTGGTGGCCGCCGCCGAGGTGGTGGTGGCGCTGCTGCTGCTGCTCCTTGCTCCTCCGGGAAGCCTCCGCGTCGAGCTCCCGCTCCCTCGCCTCGTAGTCCCTGTACCCTCCGTGGCGCCCAGCGGCCATGAGCGCGAAATCCAAACCGTGGGGGAAACCGAGCGAATCGAACGAATCCCCCCAAAAAATTCCACAGGCAAACCCTAGATCCGTACCAAAACCTAGAAAAAAAATCGGCGCGATTCGGACCAGGGCTGGGGTTTGGATCTGACCTCGAATCGAGCGGCCGCGTGGGCGCCGGCCGGTCGGCTGCGCGCGGGGGCGGCGGCGGAAGGAGGCGAGAAAGATCGGGAAGGCGAGCGCCGTGGGTTCGGCGAAAGCAAATAAGCAAGGAGGGCGGGGAACGGAAGCGAGTAGGGCGCCGCTTCGCGTTGTTTCGGGTTGGTTTTCTTCCGGCTTTCCCTTTCTGGTGTTGGGCAAACCCGCGGGCTCCGCGTGCACGTGGTTTTGCGTATGCACGACATGTGGGGTTGCGGCCGGGGACGTGGGTCCAAGATGTCAGTCGTTCTGTTCTTTTTAATCTGCATGGGCCTGGTCTAGGCCGGTGTATGGTCCTGATTGGTTTGGTGCACCAAGAATAGGAAGGAGAAGAAGAGACGTACGACGATAGAGTCAGCGTGACCAAAGAAGTGGAGGACGGCGCGAGCGAAGAGGGAAAAGGGTGACGGGCACGACACGGGTGAAGAAGAGGAACCGAGAGCAAGAGCGAGGAACCACGGAGTAGGTAGAAAATAACAAGTGAGGGTAACAGAACGGAACACACAAGCGTAGATATAAAAAAGTTAGCTGCAATGCGCCACGACGAAAGCGTCACGAAGATTCTCGAGAACACACGGAGCTCACCTAAGGACATGCATCCCACGTTTACCTAATCGGACGACCGACGTCGTCACGAGTCAAAGAACAGTATTTGCAAAAGCTAAGGACTTTTTTACAAACTCGATTGTATGGCGTGGAGAGGCCGAAAATCCTCCGGGTTTAATACAGGGACTATTCACATCCCGGGGGTGTTGAGGACTTGAGGTCCATGCCGCGGCTGATGGGTTGGATTGGCCGTATATCTGGTCGTTTCACTTGTTTTTCGTGCGGGCGTGAACGTCGATGGGTCAAGTGCCGTCTTCATTTTGCGCGCACAAACCGGTCCGGTAGCGCACGCACTCCGCGCGGACGTCGTCCGTTGTCGCGCGTCGGACCGGTGTGCCAATAGCCCAACACCCAATAAGGCCTGCTTGGCGCGGTGGTTCCCGCGGTAGGCTCGCTCGGACCGGTTGCCTTGGGCAATGCCAGTTGTTATAGGGCTGTTCTTTAACCATTTTTAAAAGTAATTTTTGACTTTTGATTCAATATCTAACTTTTAAATAGAGTATTTTCTTAAGATGAGATTTATAAGTTAATTATAGTACACGTTAAAAATTCAATATCTATATCAACCAAAATCGCAAGCGAGCATCTCTCTTTATAATCTATGTCACAAACAGTTAAAATTCAAAAATTTCAGTCAAAATCATAAATCACAGCCATATCAAATATACCATAGATTCAACGTCGTCGAATTATTATTACTCACTCACATATTTGGCAGGTACAAGTTGGGCTCATGCCAAAGCTTCCACATCGCATATGGACCATGCTACCACGGAACTAACGCCAAAATGGTTGTACGAATCACGAAGCCCACGGGAAGTCCACCGTAAGCCCAAACAACCGACGTGCGAACCGAATCGTCCAGAACTTGGTCACTCGGCGGGAGCCGCTGGGTCTCCTCCCCCAAACCTCGAAACCCTATCTGCCGCCCTCCCGCCTTCCGTGCCGGTGCCCCCAAAACCCACCGAAATCAGGCGAAAAAAAAGAGGGGAAAAGCGTGCGCGGCGGGAGCGTGGGATGGCGTCGGAGGAGGAGACGAGCCGGCTGTTCCGCATCCGGCGCACGGTGATGCAGATGTTGCGCGACCGCGGGTTCCTCGTGGTGGACGGCGACATCAGCCTGTCCAAGCGCGAGTTCATCGAGCGCTACGGCGACCCCGTCCGCCGCGACGACCTCGTCATCAGCCGCGCCAAGAAGTCCGACCCCGGCGACCAGGTCCGTCTCCCTCCCCCCTCCGCCCCTCCACCTCTCCCTTCCCGCGATTTCCGCCGGGTGCCGTGTGACGAATGACGATGTTGCCCTGTCCTCCAGATCTACGTGTTCTTCCCGAACGAGGCGAAGCCCGGCGTGAAGACGATCAGGAGCTACGTGGAGAAGATGAAGCAGGAGAACGTCACCAGCGGCATACTCGTCGTGCAGCAGGCGCTCAGCGCCTTCGCCCGCAGCGCTGTGCAGGAGGTCTCCCAGAAGTACCACCTCGAGGTCTTCCAGGTCGCCCCCCTCTTACCACATCCTTCACCTCGTACTCATATGTCTCTATATGCTTTCTCTCTCCGTGCAAACCAGTGGCTGATGTTTAACGTGGTGCAGGAATCGGAGCTTCTTGTCAACATAAAGGAGCACGTCCTAGTGCCGGAGCACGAGCTCCTGACGCCTGAGCAGAAGAAGACGCTGCTTGAGCGATACACTGTGAAAGAAACCCAGGTAGGATAAATGTGCCTATTCTTTTGTCACCAGCCTGGTATTCTAATCGATATAAGCATAGCACTTTCAAAAATTCAGTCCTATGTTAAGCATTGTACACCATTAGACGGTTTATGTATAACGTCCATGGACAATTATCACTAAACTACGACTCAGTTTTCCATCAAGCCTGCATTATGCATATTAGAAAGTGTTTTGGTTGACATGAAACATCTCATAAATTTTCCTGATACCGGTCTATCCTAGAGAGTATATCAGTAACTCCTCGTTGGCTAGTCATTTTCGGCTTGGTGAAGACATTGTAGCTTGTGAAGATAAATGCCCTCTTCATTTACCCTGCTACTGCACTCAGAGTTTGATCTCTGCCCCCAGCCTCATGAGTTGTACTACTAACTTGCAGTCAACAATTTAACAAACTAACAAAGCAATGTGTTTTCTGCCCATGGATGCTGCAAAAAGAATAAGTGGTACCATTAGACTGTTGCAGTTTTGTACTGTGGGAATAACTTAATGAGAAGTCACAGACCTATGCTTAGTCCTTCCATATGATGTGTTAAATCTAATGAAACAACAAAAAGAGCTTTACATGTCGCATTTGGTCTTCATATCAAGTTAAAATGTTAGTAGAGAAGTTATAAGTGTTGGATATATGGTTTCAACTATTGGTATCCAAAACTTGATGTATGTTTTTTTTTACTAACGTTTCTATCTTTTCTAATTGTTAAGAAAATAAGTAAAACCAGGGGTATGTCCTGTTGAACTTGTTACTGCTGTTGTTTGCAATGGGAACCAAGACATGACTGTTGTTTAAAGTCTTCTTAGTTTAAAAACTACGGCTGATCATTATTTAGGAACACAAGGATTCTATATTAGTTTTGTGGAAAATCAGCATGACAAATTTATCATGCCTAAGACTTAAAGCCGTACTTTGCTAAAAGAGTAATGCAGGAGATGACAGCATAAGCTAGTAGAATGGAGATCTCAAAGCTCTGTTAGAACTTGAATATGGATACTCTATATCTGCTTGGAAAGTGATGCTTTCAGAGGTTAATACCTTTTAAATGGATCCTGCACATTTAGAAGTTTGTGTTATTTAGAAGTTTTTAAGGTACCACAGTGTATGATTTACTTTGGTGCATATTTTGTTGCATTATGTTAAACTGTCAAGAATGCAAGTGTGCTGACCTGCTGTGTCGGGGATGGTCATCTCAGTAACTGGTTGTTATGCACCTTGTGGCTCACCTCATAATCATCAACAAAGATCAAGCCTAGTTAGATAAACTACTCTATTGACTTCCACCTGTTGATACTTCTTAATTTTAATGTACTAATGCTTCCTGTTCTGATGATTTTGGGTGTCTTGTGATGCAGCTCCCCCGAATTCAGATTACTGACCCAATAGCAAGATACTACGGCATGAAACGTGGGCAGGTTGTGAAGATCATCCGAGCTAGTGAGACTGCTGGAAGATACGTGACCTATCGCTATGTTGTCTGAGCTTCACTACATTCTCATGGCTGGAGCTTTGCCTTGAACATCAGTTTAAATGCTTCCTCCATTGTTAATTCCTTTCTGTAGTAGAAACATCACGAAAGTACTGTTGAAGTTCCGTGGTGCTCTTTCTTCAGAACTGTTTGACGTGACGCTGTTAGCACTAGACGTAGGTTTCTGTAGCCTTGTTCCATTTCATCGTATCAGTAAATCATTCGTGCCTATCTGAAAGCTTTGATATCTTTCAACTATCAAGTACTCTGTGTTTAATTCAAATCGCCATGGACATGCCTTCTGGGACTATTGTAAGATCACTGTGTAGTAAAATGCCATTGCTGGGCCTAACGCCCAGCTGAATGGCATTGCAAAGCCAGAAATGCTAGGAAATGCTTCTACCGTGAGGGTTAACATTTTCATAGTTAACAACAGGGCATGCCTCACAATTAGCATTGTCATGCACCTTTGCCTCAGGAGCCTCCATACCCACATCCGATGGCACCTTATCAGGAGCCTCCATCCCCACATTTGGTGGAACCTCAACTTGCACCTCAGATATAGGTCTGCATGTACCAGTGATGCTATAAATCCCCTCATCATCTACTCCCACGTAGTCCTCATCCTCCATTCCTATGGATGGTTGCTAAGAGGGGCTCTCAGGAGTACTACCTATAGACTGCTATGGAGAGGGACTCTTAGGAGCACTATCTGCAGACTGCTGTTGATAGCGATTCTCAACAACACTTATGGCTATGAGGCCTTCTGTGACAACATGCTAGCTTCAATTGGCATGCCTAGCAATCTCTCACCTGACCACATCGGCCCTATATCCATAACCAAAACATTGATCTGAACTTCTTTCTCCACGAAGTACATCTCGAAGACATCAAGAAGTTCAGCATCAAAATTAATGGAACATAGCTCAGCAGCGCATTTATCCCAGAAAAAATATGATAGATATTGCTTACTGTCCCACACGAACTCATCACGTAAGTAGTCAGGAATAGTCAGCAGTGAGCATTCCTCCTTATCTACCACTTTATTGATGATTCTTGCCTTCTTGTACTCACACCTACCACTATCTTCCTTGCACATATACGGTCACATCCTAATAACTAATCTAAACGCCTTGACAGGGTCCGTCCTACTGCAACAAAATCAAAACAGAATAGCACCCGTAAAGTTAGAACCTACGCAATTCATAGCATGTGAGAACAAATAGAACTATGAAATGTCGAGAGTTGTCCAGGCAGGGTCATCGGAAGAGTGCCGGCCATCATGGAGGACGAGAGTGGAGGGGCTGCAGCGACGTGCCGTGCCGCATCCCGGTAGCATGTCGCCTCCCTATACCGCACCACCGAGGACTTCACTGGGCTGGCAGGTCCCGATTCATCCCAACTAGAACTGGCCATCGTATGGGCCCTCATCTCACGCACGGGCGAGGGGGCGAGGGAAACATGACTGCGGTGGAGGGGAAAAATGGTGCAGGGGGAATGAACCGTTTCTCCACCTCTTCACTTTTGTCATGGCGGGCTGAGGGCATGCTCGGGATTTTAGTGTTTTGCACGCAGCGGAACGCTGCCCTAATGGCGCCGGGGGACGGAACCCTCACGGCAGTGGCATTTCGAAGCTTTTCAAGCTTCACGACGGCAATGGCCCATACGTTCGGTCCGCAATGGTATTTTCCAGCATACGAAACTTTTCGATGGCACTGAGCAAATTTGCCCTTGTTTCTCTGAGGAGCAACCGAGCAGCTGAGATGGAAGCACGAGGGAACATGGGATGTGCGTGTGTCTGGAGTGTCGACTTGTCGTAGATCGGGTGGCTAACAATATGGGAACATTGAAGTCTCCAACGAATGTGCGCCAAATGAACTATATCCAGGGGCAGAGGGAGAGGGAGGGATGATAGGGGCTAGGCCCTTTCATGCTTTGACAATTTTGCACTATAATCCTAGATGTTTTACGAAATATTACTGTCGTTAGCGCTACTTGGTTCTCTCATTAAATATACAACTTATTTGGCCCTCTCATCGCTAAATTTGGCTCTACCCCTATCTGTATGTTACATCGTAAGAAAGACAGCAACATGGCAAACACCAACGGAATCCGCACCACGTCTGTATAGCTCACCGGCTAATTTGCCCTTTACCTGCCGTCAAATCTGGAAGCTTTATGTTATGGTGCTGCTCGGTTGGGTTAAAATAAGTTATCTTATGGCTAAAATTGCACTGTAGCTAGCTGAAATTACACTGTACCTGATGATGACTTATTTGGCGTAACTAAATTTAAAAATAGAAAAAATATGTTATCCAATCACGGACAATACAAACGAATATAGAAAAAAGAATTAGCAAAAAGCTCAAAAAAAAGACAAAAACCAAAAAAATACAAAATTTATAAATAATAAAAAATAAACCAAAAACTCAAACTAAATCTACTCACAACGGCGGGGCCCTTCTTAAGATAGTCGATTTTGACAGCATAGAAACCCATGGCTTTTAGTGTTTTCTTCTACCGTTGCCAAAACCACACGGCAAGAATTGGCATGATCCCTAAACACCGCAGACTTCGTTGAGCCGTTACCAAAGAAAACTAGTGGAAGCCTAACTCGCCAAGTCAGTCAACGATGCAAGCGATTGACGGTGACATGACCGGCCGACTAGTCATGCCCGATGCGCTCAGTCATCATCGCTCGTTTTGTCCGAGTCTGCACACCCATCCTCCTCTTAAAGCGGCCGTTTATTTTGGTTTTTTCTAAAGTATTTTGGCTTTTGTCTATTAGCATTTTACTGAAATTACACCATGGGAGAAAACTGCTAAACCATTGGAGGAAAAAACACAATCCCATCACACTAGCGACAGGTCGCAGTAAAAAAACAAGACAATCAATGTAACAATCCGTTCCAGCGGCACTACCCGGAATTCCAAGACCATCAAAGGTTTTGAATTTGGGTGATTTCGATTAGTTCTGAGTGGCTCCGAGTGGTTTTGGTTACTCCAAATTGTTTTAATATGCTCCGAGTGGTTTTGATCTGCTCTAAGTAGTAATGAATCAATCCAAGTGGCTTTCATCAAACTCCAAAGGTTCTCGCTCAGTCTGAAGGTAGTCGGAGGTCCAATCGGCTGGTCCGAATGGCTTTGTGTTGGGAGGTTCGATCAACCGGTCCGATCGGGAGGCGTCACGACCACGGCAATATGACCACAGCTGAACATCCACGGTGCTACGACCACAGCTGAACGTCCACGGCGCTATGACCACACCTGAACGACTACGACAAAACGACTGATTTCAATCACGTCTGAAAGACCATGACATTTCGACTACGCCTGACTTCGATCACGGCAACTTGACTATGGCATTCCGACCTTGACAGACTTTGACAATGACAAAACGATCACTGAAGGTAATCGTAGCTATAATACTTTTACATGGTCGTAGATACAATACTTTTTCATGGTCGTAGTTACAGTACTCGATAATCGTAGATTTTACTGGTCGATAGTCGAAGGCTTTGCGGTCGATGGTCATAAACTTTGTGGTCGATAGTCGTAGAATTTGCGGCCAATTGTCGTAGACTTTGCAGTCAATAGTCGTAGAATTTGAGATTTATAGTCGTAGGCTTTGTGGTCGATAGTCGTAGACTTTGCAGTCGATGGTCGTAGATTTCGCAAACTGCTTTCATAATCGTAGTCTTCGTAGTTTTGTCATCATAGTCGTAGACTTTGCGGTCTACTGTTGTTGTCTTCGGTTTTTCGGTCGGTTGTCGTAGACCTCGCGACTGGTAGTCGAAGGCTTTTGCGATCGGTTGCCGTTGGCTTCATGGTCGGTACTCATAGACTTCATTGTCGGTACGAGTGCTTCAATTCTTATGATCTTCGAATAGCTCGAGTACCCGTGTTGGGCCAGTGGTTGACTGGTCTGTGCATGATGGTTGGTGATTGGTGGTCAGTTGTACAGTACCAGGTAGGTAATCGGTGATCGGTGTTTGGAGGAACGGTATTTGAAGGTTTCGGTACTCGAAAGATGGGAGTACTCGGTAGTCGGAAGGACTTGGTTCTTGGTAGTCGGTAGCGATGCTTGTGGTTATGCCCGAGTGTTTTGAGTGGAGTGAAGGTAATTCTCGAGTACTTGTTGTTTTCGAGTATTCGTTGAGCTAGCGGTCGTAAGAAATTGACTGGAGCTGATTTGCGGTAAGCGATGGAATGTGTGGTCGTGGATGACTTGGTTGATGGTTGTGGATAGTCTGGTTCTTGTCTATGGATGGACAAGGGTGGTATGAGTGTGTATTGATGACGATCAAGTTGTGGAGAATTTGTGCCAGGAGAAAGTTTCTTTAGTCTCGGCATGTGCAGGTGAGCGTGGAGACGATCATGGTCAGTGACGAGAAGGACCGGGACTACAAGGGGGTAATCTGAGGTCCAGGCGGTCGGGATGTCACGCGAGGTGGTTGGGCTCATCCTGGAGCATGTGGAGATAGAAGGTGGATGATGTGTGGAGGCATGGAGACGGTTACGATCGGTGACGAAGAGGACCGGAACTAGAAGGGGGTAATCTGTGGTTCAGGTAGTCGAGATATCATGCGAGGTGATCGGGCTTATGCTAGAGCACGTGATGATGCGTGGAGAAGCTACACAATGTGCGGTCCTAGAGGCTTCGACACGGGAGTTGGTGATGCGTGATGGAGATACAGGAGGTGCGTCCTGGAGGCTTCATCACGTGGTGAGTTGGAGACATTATGGAAGGAGTCCGTAACAAGAAGGTTTAGAGATATGGTAAAACCTGTGTTAGAAAGGATTTTGGATCCCTTGATTTGAGGAAGAGATAGAGTTGTGTATTCGTGTTTGAGGCAAACACAACTTGGATGTTAGCTTATAAAAGCAGCGAGAGGCTAAGGCCTAACGTGTGATTTTTGGTAGGGCTTTCGAGGAGAAAACTTGTGTGGGTTTTAAGAGGGTTTTGTCAATAAAGCTTTTAGGGGTGCTTATGAGGGCACTTGGTAAAACCACCGAAATCTAGCAATAAGATCATTTTGAATCAATCTGGTTGTTCAATCTGGTTCATGTTTTGTTGAAGATTACTGAAGATTGCGGGGGGAGTGAAGCATACGATCACATGCAAATGTGTTGATTTGTTACCAAGAAAATAGAGGAATAGATCAAACGGTCGGGACACTTGAGCAGTTCAAGATTTTGACAACATACGAACTGGTCGCAGAGCAACGCTTAGCGATCGTAATCTTCATCGAGCATGTGCACAGTCAAGCGAGCGATCGAGCAGAGCGTCTTGCGGTCGTATTCTACCTCTGTAAGTTAGATTGTTTTTCTGTTGGTTTAAGATTTGTTATCAGGTGTTTTTTCTGTTGATTTAAGATTTGTTATCAGGTGCCAAAAAGCAACGACAATCATTCGCCCCTCTCATTCACCTCCCTCTGATTGCTGCCATCCATCATCAGCATCATACAAAGTCCAGGTCGATCGATTAGCTTCCTGGATTATAAATTAAAAACCCGAGCGACCATCATAGCTCCTAAGATATCTGTGCAATCCTGCAGCCGAGTGTAGCATCCCATGCTTCCAGCGTCGTAGCACCTTCTGGAGTCAACACAAAACCAAACCATGATTCTTCAGCATCCTCCCGTTCTTGAATTCATGTAGGTCCCGATAATGTGTAGAGGTCCAACGCTGGTCTATCAGACAAGGCATGATCATCGTTGCAGCCGATCTGCAGATGCCAGCCGCTGAGCTGCCCACCCAACAATTCCAGGCCATATAGAAGAACCCCAGGGCAACACACCGAACACTAGTAACCGTGGTTATTGTTGTCAATCCAGAGAGACGGGAGGGAGTAAAAATCGGATTGGCTCGTAACAAATCAGACTTAGACATATTAAATAAGATAAAAACTTTGGCCAGAAAGAGTTAGTGTAGCTGTGTCTTTTGTCTTTTAACTCCCAGTCCTTTCTATGTGCAACATGCTCATGCAAATCTGGACAAAGCAACTGCTATTCTACTAGTGGTCTAGTACAATAATACTGCAGCCACCACCACCAGCTAAGCACATGATTCGAACAGAGTTGTAAGAGGTACATCTCGTTTGTTCACCTCTCCACCGACCCAATTCTGATGGGTAAAAGCTAAAATATTGCACAGTCAATTCAATCTTTGTTTTCGTAATTTTAAGTTTTTAACCATCCAAGTAACAGAGTACTAATACTCAAGGGACCAAATAACACACATTATCTCTAGGTAAGGTCAAATTTAGGATTGTGCTGTGATGGTGACAATAATGTAAATTGGCATGTGCACCGGAATTGATTATTGTTATTTGTCACAAAGAGCTGACTTTCAAATCAGAGAGAGCATACAATACAGCAAGTAAGACAACCAGATACCGCTGAATTAGAAGAAAAAGCTAAAACAAAAGGTAGAGGTTGACGGTGTCATTCCCCCATGCTAATGCTTCCAATTAAGCTTTAGAATATAGAGCAGAGACTACAAGTTACGGTCCAAGGTTCAAAAGTATAACACACAGTGCATGGCTTGGATAGCAAAGTGGGTTCCATACAGTACACTCAAGTGTATATGAGAATGATGTATGGAATATCAACGAGCAAATTCACAAAAAGAAGATGACAAAAGAGATAACATGCTACTCCACCAGAGAGAAGTATGGGTGGAAAATGACCATGTAGGAGTAGGCATTAACAAACAAGGTGAAACATTCCCGTAAAATTAAGACAAGGTGGTCAATGATCAAATTTTTGAATGCCAATCTGTATTTTTTAGACTGAGCATGCTGGTTGATACAAGAAGGTGATATCAGGATTTAGACACAACAAGAATTACAGTTCCACAGAGATACTACAAGCGCTAGCAATAATTTAAAAGACAACACAGACTAATCTTACAGCTTACACGATTATCTCAACATGAGATGACGCAAGGCTCAAACTGAGCATCCAGCAATAGTTATGGTGTCGATAAGGTTGGCTCGGCATGCCCCCAATCAATTCAAGTAGCAGGACTACACATGTAGCATAATTGAACATGACCAAGCGGTTCACAATCCGCGGCGTGTGATCACCATCAGCTACATGGTGTCCGAGTCGTCCTTGTTATAGGCCAGTGGGAATTCGTCGAACTGCTCCGAGACGTCCCGGCCCTCTTCAATACTCATCAGAGAGTGATAAACCCGGTACATTGGGAGCCTGTCCCTCTGACGAGCCATGATACATTGGAAAGCTATCTTCAAGAACTCATTAATCTCCGTATCATGGCCCTTCCCGCGCAATGACTTATCAACAGCATTAGTGATTCGGCCAGAGCTCCTGAGCTGATTTACCCAATCCACCAATGTCCCCTTGAACCCTTCACCCACAGCATCGCTTGTCACAGTGCCAGCCTCCTGACCGCTCACGAGCTCAAACAGTATCACCCCAAATGCATATGTATCACCCTTCATGGTAGGAACTGGATTGCTAGCATACTCTGGGGCAACATACCCAAACTCCCCGAAGTCTCCATTCAGGAAGGGGCTTGTATCACCACCCTCGCCTGGCGTCATCCGGACCAGTCTCGTGAGACCAACATCCGTAATCCGAGCCTCGTAATCCTCATCGAGAAGCACTGCGCTTGAGCTCAAGTTCTGGTGAATATGAGGAACCTGGAACCCGTGGTGCAGCCAGGCAAGCCCCCGCGCCGCCCCAACGGCAATCCTAAGCCGTGCCGCCCAATCCAGCGGTGCCTCCCCTGGCTCCTTGATCACCGATGAAAGAGCCCCGCTCTCCATATGTTTGTACACCAGCAGCCGCTCATCCTCAACAACACAGAACCCCAGCAGCGGCACGATGTTGGGGTGCCGCAGCTGCCCAATCCGCCCCATCTCCGCCCGGAACGCCTTCTCCGAGAGCGGGCACGAGTGCAGCCGCTTCACCGTCAGGGCGGACCCGTCACGCAGCACCGCCCGGTACGCGGTCCCTGCCCGCGAGCTCCCCGCCACCACGATGTGGCTTGTGCTGAAGTCCTGCGTGGCCGCCATCAGGTCAGCGAGCTTGACCTTCACGATCGGCTTCTGAAACAGCGAGACCGGCGCCAGCCGGTTGTGCGCGGCCCGCAGCCGCTCCGCCCACCAGCTCCCATCCTCCGCGGCAGCACCGCCTGACTCGCTTCCTCCGCGGCGGTGGCGGCGGCCGCCCTTGCTCTTCCCGGTGCATCGCCAGAAGAAGAAGCCGAGGAGCAGCGATGCGGCGGCGCCGAAGACCCCCGCAACGATAACGATGCCGAGGCTGGCTCTCCCGAGCGTGCTGCCGCAGCGCGAGGACACGGGGCGGCCACACAGGCCCTTGTTCCCGGAGAAGGACTCCCTGGAGAAGGTCGCGCCGAGCTGGGGCGGGATCTGGCCGTTGAGCTGGTTCCTGGAGAGGTCGAGAGACTTGAGGCGGTCCAGCCGCTGGAGGGACGCGGGGATCTGGCCGGAGAGGGCGTTGTCGTTGAGCTTGAGGGAGTTGAGGAAGCGGCAGTTGGCGAGCTCGGCGGGGAGCAGGCCGGAGAGGCGGTTGCCGGACAGGTCGAGGGTGACGACGTAGGGGATCCAGTCGCAGAGCGCGGGCGGGATCGGGCCCTCGAGCGCGTTGGACGAGAGGTCGAGCGTGGTGGCGGAGCCGCAGTACTGGAGAGCGGAGGGGACGGCGCCCTGGAGGCCGAACGAGGAGAGGGAGAGCGCGAGGACGCGCGACTCCTGCGGGTTCCAGCACGAGACACCGGAGAACTCGCAGACGGCGCCGGCCGACTTGTTCTCGAAGGTCCACGACTCGAGCCGCCCGTCCGGGTCCTTGAGGCCGTCCTTGACGCCCTGCAGGCACCGCGCGTCGTCCTCCCGGGGAGCCGCCACCGGCTGCGGCGCCGCGGACGGGGCTAGGGCTAGGAGGAGGAGGAGGAGGAGCAAGGGAGGCATGGTGGATTGGTGGTGGTGGGGGAGTGGTTTGACCAGGTGGAAGACTGCGGGGTGGAGTGGATGGGCAGTACTAGCCTGGTGTATGTGTGTGGGCGCGCGCGCGTTTTGTTTTAGTGGGGTTGTGTTGGGTCCGGTGATCGGGTTGGACTGGACGGCGCCGTGGTGGATGGGAAGAGCAGCGAAGAGGACACCGGGGGGGAGGTGGAAAGATTGGTGACATGTGGGAGCCACTGACCGGTGAGTTTCTGGGTAGCGAGCCGAGCCGTGATTTATTACGGTCTGTACTACTGTACAGATAGTTACATTTTATGTTATTTATTGATAACACTAAAAATATCTTTTATAATAAATTGTATATAATGTATTGTATTTAAAATATAGACAGCATTGATATAATGACATATAAGTTGTCTAAAACATGCTATTTTCTCACGCTTCGACCGTATATAAAATTACAATCGACCTCCTCTCTCATCTTTCTCTTCCATCCACCGTAGTAAATTTTTATGTGGCACCTCTTATAAACAGCTTATATTACCTTATTGTACATACCCTTAGGTGCGATCTTTTAGATCTTTTTAACTACGACATATGGTTTTGATGGTTATAGTTATGACTATCGGTGTTAGTTACCGGTGTCGAGTGAGTAATGTAACAGAGTCAGTAAAACTCTCTCCATCATTTCTAGACTGTTACCATTTCCTTTGCTAATATGGGTTTGCTCAAACTAGCTTTTGGCTGAAATTGTACTGTAACATCAGTTAACTTTTTTCTGAGAAAAAATAGAAAAATTTGAAAAAAAATCGTTATATCGTCACAGGCAATGCAAAAGGAATACAGAGAAAAGAAAAGGCAAAAAAGCTAAGAAAACCAAAATTAGAAGCCAACGCATTTCATGTGGTTTCTGGATTAAATAAGCCAAAAGCCGAAAAAACAAGAAGTTAAAGCTATTTAGAGCGGGGGCCTTAGCTTCTGCCTGCTCAGAGTTTGTTATACATGAATTTCACAAGAGAACATCTCATTTTCTATAGAAACAAAAAAAATTACTAGAGTTTTGTTAGAGTTTAATCTTATTTTTTAGACGTATTTGAGTTGTACACGTGTACGCATGCTTGCCGTATACGTAGAAGTCTAGTCCGTTTACGAGTCGTATCCAAGTTTGTTGGTTTGCCGTATACATATATGAGTTAGTATCCGAGTCGATTCTGTGAGTTTGCTTTAAAAAGCCAAGCATGTAATGTAGTGATGGGTGTGGTTGAGAGAAAGAGCAATAGAGATAAGAGGATGTCTGCTTGACTAGAAAAGTGTGTGCGTTCTGTTGAGTTCTCTTTATCTTGTAACAAACATAGGCAAGGCACGTCACGCGGCAAGGCGGGGTCAGTGAGAGCCTACGAAGCAGTGAAGAATCGTGGATTCGTGGAAGAAAAAATTGCAACAAGTGGTATCAGAGTATAGGTGACAAGACGAAGGTTCAGGGTGGGCTAATCTCCCTTCAGTACCCTCTCCTGACAATCGACAACTACACGATATGGGCAATGAAGATGAAGGTGAACATGTGCGCCCAAAGAGTCTGGGGCGTAGTCGATCCAAAGGGGGAAGGACAAGGAGGTGGACGACAAGGTAGATCAGGCGGCTTTGGCCCTCATCTACCAGGCGGTGCCAGACACGATGATGCATCAGCTCATCGGCACGGGAAGCGTGGGAGGCGCTTCAGACGATGCATGAAGGAGTTGATCGTGTCAAGGAGGTGCGGCTCCAGAATTTGCGGAGCGAGTTTGAGAATCTGAAGATGGAAGAGAGAGACCCAGTCGGTGGACGAGTTCTCCGGTAAGCTGAGTTCGTTGTTCAATCAGATTAACTCTCTTAGCGACAAGTTGGAGGAATCTTTGGCGGTGAAGAAGTACCTGCGCATGCTTCTGGAGAAGTACATACCTGTTGTCACAACACTTATGTACTCCCCCGATCTAGACAGGAAGAAGATAGAGGAGATCATCGGATCTCTTAAGGCGCATGAGGAGTTACTGAAGGGGTTTCAGTCGCGCAAGGAGCAGGGATCTCACAACGAGCAGGCGTTACTAGTAAGGGGAGATCCGAGAGACGGTCGTGGTTCATCATACAACTGCGGGAGGTGGCATGGTCGAGGTGGCCAGAGTGGTCGAGGCGGCAGGGGTGGTCATGGAGACAAGGCTAGGCAAGGCGGTGGTGAGAGACACTATGATTTATTAAATGTCAAGTGCTTTGAATGTGGTGAATACGGGCACTACACGATAAGATGCCGCAACAATAAAAAGTGCTTCAACTGTAATGAACTTGGGCACTTTGCTTTGGATTGCAAGAGCAAGAAGAAGGACGGAGAGGTGAACCTTGCCAAAGACGAAGAAGAAGATGACGAAGAGGTAGTACTTCTCTCCTCATATGTTGAAAAGGAGTCGGTCATGGTGGAATTGAATGAGGAGAACGTAGTTCCAAAACTACGCGCGAAGGAAGAAATCCATGATCACACGGATCAATGGTACTTAGATAATGGAGCAAGCAACCATATGACGGGAGATCGCTCCATATTCCACAAGTTCGATGAGAAAGTTTGGTGCAAGGTCAATTTTGGCGACGGCTCCACGAGATAAAAGGCAAAGGGACGATAATGTTATAATGCAGGAACGGGGATAAGAAGTTGCTAACAGAATCTATTATATACCAATCTATGCAATAACATACTAAGTCTCGGGCAGATGACGGAGAGAGGGTGCAAGGTGGTGCTGGAGGATAAGTTCTTGCGAGTTTATGATAAGAACAGAGATTTGTTGATGAAGGCGAAGAAGTCTCCAAATCGGTTGTACAAGATTCCTTTGAAAACTTGTAAACATGTTAGGATGGAGAGAGGCACAGATGGACGAGGTGCAGAGGCAGGAGGAGGCAAGCCTGGTGCACAAGAAGTCGTAACAAGGAAAGAGACCAAGTCGGCAAAGAAGCAAGACGAGGTAGAAGGCATGGTCGTAACGAAGAGCGACCCCAGAGGAGCATGCACCGAGCATGTAGTGGTCGTAGCGAGCAGCGCAGAAGGTGCGCACAGGCATGCAACCAACTCTGAACGAGCGCATGCAGGCAGAGAGGAGCGAAACGACGGCTTGGGTGGTCGACACCGACCACATGCAGCTGGCATGGTCGTGGGCTCGTGGCGAGCAGAGGCTCGGGAGGAGCTCTCACGCGGGTAGCAGAAGGAAGTCGCAGATGAGTCCCGAGGTGGTGGGAGGAAGCACAGCGTGGAGGATAGTGGTCGAAAGTAATGGCACATGACAGTGAGAGGAGGTGCTCATGGAGGAAGCAGGAACAGATGCTCTAACCTAGGCAGGCATGCAAGGAAGAAGCAGCAGCAAGAGAGAAGGTCAACGTGATCAAGAAGTAAAATCAAGATTAAGGAGGTGGTTGTTAGAGTTTAATCTTGTTTTTTAGACGTATCTGAGTTGTACACGTGTACGCATGCTTGCCGTATACGTAGAAGTCTAGTTGGTTTGCCGTATATGTATATTAGTTAGTATCCGAGTCGGTTATGTGAGTTTGCTTTTAAAAAGCCAAGCATGTAACATGGTGATGGGTGTGGTTGAGAGAAAGAGCAATAGAGAGAAGATGTCTGCTTACCTAGGAAAGTGTGTGCGTTCTGTTGAGTTCTCTTTATCTCATAATAAACATAGACAATGCATGTCATGTGACAAGGCGGGGTCAGTGAGAGCCTCCGAAGCAGTGAAGAATCGTGGATTCGTGGAAGAAAAAATTGCAACAATTTTAACTAGGCTCCACTCTAACTGGCTCATGGCTTAAATTTATGGCCGTGACTTTAGTTTATGGCTAAAATTGTACTGTAATGGTTGTTAGTTTTTTTTTGAGAAAACAATAAAAATAGAAAAAAAACCAAAAACCGTTATACCATCACAGGCAATGCAAAAGAATAAGAGAAAAAAAGACAAAAAAAATCAAAAGAAACCCAAATTAGAAACCAACACGTTCTAAATAGTTTTGGTTTAAATAAGTCGTGAACCAAGATAAGTCAAAAACTGAAGGCATTTAAAATGGTCTGAGTTGACCCCACAACGAAAGCGGATATTCTCTCGTGGTTATATCAAAAGGGCCATTGTAATCTGGCTCGCTCAGGCAACACGCTCAATCAACACACCGTTTCTGGGGAGCTTTGGTTTTAGCTTAAGCTTGGCGGGGATGATACGTGCAAGGCCAATCAAGCCCAAAACTGAGGTTCTGGTTACACCATGCCCATCTAGTGTCGTGATTAAAGGAAGACCAACAAGCCGATTGACTCGATGTACTAGCAAGCAAAGCGTCGAAACACACGGATGCATCATAGGAAGGCACGTTCTTTTTATTTTCGGCTTATGCCTTTTAGTTGCGTCTTAAAACGTTGAGTTATTCGTAAGAGAGATTATAGAGTAACATAAAATTACGTGTATTTTTTTATCGATATAAATAAAATCACTACAGTGTGTACTACAATTAACTTGTAGAACTTATTTTTAAAAGACACTATGTTTAAAGGCTAGTTATTATAGAAAAAGTAAAAAGAAAATTTAGGTGTTGAAAAGGACAAGATCGCAAAAGGGCAAACAGGAGCTAGACCGGTAGCGCCCAGTCGTCGCGCGCCCCGCGTTGCCCGTCTATAGAGGCGGCGACACGCGATCTGCAACCACGCGCGAGTCCACGGCGAAAACCGTGGCGACTTGCCTTCTACACGGAAGTTTCGACCGACGAACGAGACACGTTTGCCTAGCTCGTCATGCGCGTCCTATTTCCACAAAATTAACCCAATCGATAGTAGCTCTTAGTTAGGTCCTTGATCTGGACTGCAGGTACAGAAATGTAATTGGCACGGTCTGGGAAAACACAGGCCTTCACATAGGCGCGTACGTATTATCCATCGCCGTCTGTCTATTCTTTTTCAGCAAAAAAAAAAAAAGGATTAGACGAGAAATTGGGCCCTATTGATCCCTTGTACTTTGGCATGCCTTTGCAGGTGTTAGAGCGGCTGCGGTTTAGGTTCTAATTTAGCTTAGTCTTCTTTTGTTGGGTTAGGTTTTTTTTTTTGCCATTGTGTGGGTGGAAGATCAAACCTACCTCTAGTGATGGCCAATGGGCCGAGCCTTATCGTGCCGGCCCACGGTCAGCTATTGTTGGTCAGGCCCAAACACGACACGACCCGTTTAGCGCGTGGATCGTGTCGACACGGTCCGGTGTATCATGCCGTGCTTGGGCCGAGAGGTAGCCAAATATGCCAAATACAGTTGCAATATAACCCCGATGACTCGGTACGTACTTAGGAGTACAACCAAGAGGTAGTCCGAAATCTCTTTGTGTATTAATTGCTTCTCAAGATTTACATTTAAATTTTAGTGAGTCTGATGCTTTTCAAAATATATTAGGACTGCTCATAGCCCTCGATTTAGTGTTGTATCTAGGCAAACCACAACTAGAGATTTAATGGGGCAAGATTTTGGTTCTTCTTCTAGAGATTATCGTGCAGGTACACATCAGTTAGGAGAAGGAAGGCGACAAAGCACCAGAGACCTATCAAGTAGGGGTGTAGCCACCAGGGGAGCTTAGTGAGGCTTGAGCCTCACCTCCCCCGGTGGCAATTTTATATATAGTAAAAATAGAGAGAAAGAGAGAGATTAACAAACCCAAAGAGAAACTAGCTCTCCTTGACTGGAAGGTTAATAATAAGTATGAAATTAAAGAAGACGACGATGAGGAGGAGGAGAAGAAGTGAAAATCATAAAATTAAAGAAGAGCTAATCAATCAATCAAAGAAAGATAGTGAAATAATATATGTAAATCATATGATCTAAATTTTCATTGTCATTCATAATTTTCTATTATATCACTAATTTTGATATGTTTTATACATAGGTGTAGGGCTGTAAAAAAAGCTCGGAGCTCGCGAGCTACTCGAGTTCGGCTCGTTCTAGGCTTGATTCGAGCTCGGTTCGAACTTTAAACGAGCCGAACTCGAGCTTGATCTCGAGCTCATGAGCTTTTGAGCCGAGCTCGAATAGTTCATGACTCCGATTCGAGCTAAATAGTAATACATATTAATTCTTATCGAGCTTACTCGAGCCGAACTCGAGCTTGAGCTTTTCTTATTGTTGAAAATTAGTGTATATTTGAATTATTTTGACTGTTATCGAGCTTACTCGAGCCGAGCTCGAGCTCGAGCTTTTCTTATTATTGAAAAATAGTGCATAATAAATTATTTTAATTGTTATCGAGCTTCACCGAGCCGAGCTCGAGGCCAGGTTCAAGCTCGGATCCCATCTCGAGCTCGGCTCGAGCTTCACCGCTCGAGCACGGAAGGCCAAGCTCGCTCGAGCTCGGCTCGTTCTGACCCTACATAGGTGACTTATCGCTACTCCGCACTCATGGCGCATTCTATTATCGAGGTATCTACTTTCTATTTCTCTATTTTTCATTGTTTGTCTCCATCCAATTTATAATTTTTATATGATTTTAAATTTTTATAAGAG
This sequence comes from Bonia amplexicaulis, assembly GCA_036346245.1. Classification (NCBI taxonomy): domain Eukaryota; kingdom Viridiplantae; phylum Streptophyta; class Magnoliopsida; order Poales; family Poaceae; genus Bonia; species Bonia amplexicaulis. The sequence continues at coordinate 12,222,563 of CM070745.1, read as the reverse complement.
TAAAAGACTAATTTTGTGTCAACTTAGTTTAGACCTATAAATAGTTTAGCCCACCCTCAATTTCATTCCTGACTTCGCCACTTATCAAGCTATCTCAACAGTGATAGCATCAGATTCGATATTAGCGCGGGATGCGTTGACTGTTGAACATCCTCAACGGGATATCAACGGAGACCTATCAAGCTATTTCAGCAGTGAACATCCTCTCATGATGGCAAACCCAAAAAGTAACATATCCAGTGCTATCCATATTAGCACGGGATGTGTTGACTATTTCTGTCTCTACGATTTCCTCGAAGTCAGCCTTCAGACTATCTGGAAGAATAATCGAGGAGTGACGAACAAATCTTTCGAACGAGATGGTCGAAATCCTTCTAACCGTCAAAGACCGAGAACAAGCTGAATCAAGACTGTAACATACTGCAGAGAATAGAGATTTAGAAAAATCTTTTGAGAATTTGTATCTAGATAGCAATGAATAAGATTTTCAATATTTTTCTTGAGATGTAGTCACTAGTGAGCTTTATAGGCTATACACTTTTTTCTTTACCAAGGTTTTCTCAATTTGAGTTTTTACTTGGTAAAGTTTTTAATGAGGCAGTCATTCCATGCAATTTAACAAGTTAATAAAGCTCATGATGCCATTAAAAATAATTATCTTGATGATTAACAATGTCTACAATTTTCTATAATTTTTAGATAATTTTCTATAATTTTCTGATTTCTTCTCTTTTTCCTGGCTTAACGGGTCAACCGTGTTGACACGGCCCGTTAGCTTGGCATGGTCATGGGCTGTGCCTAGGCTCATATCACGACTCATTTATTTACCAGACCTAAACAGGTCGTGCCTAAACTGGATCTGTGCTGTGCCGACCCGGCACAGCCTATTGGACATGTCTACCTACCTCAAATCTGTGCACCCCACGTTCCACTTGCCTGTAACTTAATGTAGCGCAATCCGTACTAATCTCTCGCGAAAATGGAGCTTCAAGATAATAGAATCCTACTTCGTTCCCTAACTAGAGTTCAAAACAATTTCTTCAACGGATTTTCTTTGAGAGCCAGAGGAGTTTTTTTATTAATCTATTTTTTATTCTAAATTATAGTAGTATATTTGTATTTTTTATTTTACACTAATAATCCTTTGTCGCTCTACCGTTGAGCGACTTAGGCTAATCGCCTAACAATTGGGCGACAAGTATCCAAGTAACTTAACGGTTGAGCGACTAGTATTAGTAGCTTAACGTTTGAGCGACTAGTACTAGTAGCTCAATCGTTGAGCGACTTAGATATTTATTGTCCAACCGTTGAGCGCTTAACCCATATACACTGTACTGCTTGAACTTTTTAGGAAAAAACTTGCAAATACGTCAAGTGTCCAAGTTGCCCACCAGTTAAGCGACTGGTTCCAGTCGCTCAATCGTTGAACGACTTAGCCCCTGTTGCTTAATAATTAGATGATTAGCTTAAGTCGCTCAACAATAGGGTGACAAAGGATTAGTGTAAAATAAAAATAGATTCTTTTTAAAAAATCGAGCGAGAGAGAGACAGAGCGGCTATACCGTGAACCGAAGAAGCTTCTTCACTTCTATCTAGGTTTAAAGTTCAAACACAGCCAAGGCGTCATGCATCATTGCATCTTTCAGGATTTGTCTGAACTCTATGCGTGGAAACGTGCGTCCCAGGCAGACATCGCCGTATAACGATGGCCTCATATAAAGTAGTACGATTTGACGGATGGTTTTTCTCCCATCCGAAGCTGCTTTTGCCTGCCCCACAACGCCAGGAGATGACCGGCGACTCAAAAGTCTCGCGCATGTGCGGTTATTAGTCCAGCGCTTTTACCATTTCAAGGGGAACGCCTGAAGGGCAGAGAGTAATCCATCCCCAGATGGCACGGTAGGGGGGGCACACTACTGCCAATTGATGCGTGCGCTTCACTGTTCTCTTGTCCACGAACCTGAGGCTGGATGGTTTGTCCTTTAAGCCAAATATTGTTTACAATATACTGATTTTTAATATGATTTTTCTTTGCATTATCTATATAGTTATAATAGTATTATTTATTTTTCTATTATTTATTTATCTTTAATTAAATATCTCAGAAAAATCTAACAGCCGTTACAATGTTATTTTAACTAAAAATCACAACACCTTTAGAGTATACGGCCAGGCTAGGGAGATACAGGTAACCAAACAGATCCTATATAAACACTATTTGTAACAGGATTACTCACATTCTAACGGAATTTTAGAGTGCCCCAGGTGTGATATTACCTTTTTACCCTGTTGATCGATAGGCCAACATCCGGGAAAGCTGGGTACAGCAGGAATGCAGGGTACCCAAAGCCTGAAATGCTTAACACGTCAAAACAAAAGGAAATTAAGAGGGAAAAAGATGACAGAAGGCCGGAAGCCAGAAAGTGCTACACGAGCAGCAGTAGCCGTCCTCCGGATATGGCTTGCTTTGCAATGGGCATGGTCCTGCGAAATATTCATGGGAATGGGTTCCGTCACCTGTGGCCGTCAACAGCAACAAGTGGAAACAACTTGCGGCACAAACAAGTTGAACTGCTGAGGAATACAGGATGTGGCATCTGTCAGAAACATTTGATCATATTGACAGGGAACCATCCAACCACTTTATTAAAGTGTAACACGGGTATAAAGTACCAGGTAGCAGACAATAACACTAATCACTCACAGAAAGCATGTGAGAGGTCTAAGTTGACAGAGCTGAAGCCAACCGTAAGATTAGCTCAAGATGAATGGGTTCACTTCCAGTCAGAGGCTATCGCAGCCTTGAGAGTACGGCCTATGGCTTTCATGATGGAAGATGTAAGCAGTTTAGAAGCAACAATTAGAATGCTTCAATACCTGCTCTGGCTAACAGTATTTCGACACAAAAGTAAGAACATAAAGAAATACATGAGCAAATGTATCTGTTATAACCTACAGGATTACGACAATCACTGCATAGAAGATCAATTCTCTGTACAAAATGGTGTAAAAGTTGGTCATTCTATGATATAACTAAAAATAATAAACAAACAACAGACTGGTGGCATGACGTGACAATGAACAACAAAGCCATCCAATTCGAACGAGTCGTATCAGTTTTCCTTCAAAAAATCACAGGCGCAACTTAGTTCTCCACATGCACCCGACAACCTTTTTAGGAGTTGGGTTGGGTCTTTTGTTCCTTTGTCTCGTTGCCCAGAAGTGAAATACAGCCAGCCATCCCAGCATCCTATCAATGTGGTCTTGATTCGGAAAGGTAACCGCCCGATCACACTCCATTCCTGTATGCAGATGGAGTTTCAACAGCATCACAATGACAAGCCGATGCCAGTAATGATTTATGCAATGCATTTTTGAAAAATCCTCTTTATTCGTTTCTGCCATTTACCTAGCTAGATGTTTTTATAAAACTTTGTGAGAAACATCATAGTATTCTATGAATAGAAATTTGGATGATATAATTTTTTCAACAGGATTTCAGTTGCTTTTGTGTTTATAAACAGCAGAATATCACAAAGGAATTGGTCCATGTAACACCCCAAACTTTGCTTAAAAGTCCGTCCAACATCTGAACTATAAAACTAGACATTTAACCCTCTGAACTTTGCAATCCAGTTCAAATAACACCCTGACTTGGTTTCGTATGGTGGTATTATCCACAGGGCACAATATGTGTGCGAATTTACCACGTAGAATAACACGCTGGTCAGGTTTGGTCAATAACATGTGGGCCATAAGGGCTTCTCCCCCGCCGAGCTCCCAGCTGTGGTTCCATGGCCACCTCCCCTGTAATTCCCCCCTCTCTATTTCGATTTGAAAGAGAAGGTCCATCTATCATTTATCTAAACATGACCAACGTGTCATCCTATGTGGTAAAACTGCCCACTCATTATGTTACATGGGCAATACCACCATCCAAAACTAGGTTAGAATGTTATTTGAATTGAATTGCAAAGTTCGAGTGGTCAAATGTTCGATTTCATAGTTCGGGATATTGGACGGGCTTTCGAGCGGAGTTCAGTGTGTTATATGGATTTTTTTTCTATCACGAAACAAGAAGCACACACACCACCACATTATGAGAAGCATAAAAAACACCGCATGGTAAACAGGAAGTTGATAGGTAATGTATTATGCTATATCCCCCTTCTGAGCTATTTTCTTTAAAAGAAGGTGCAAGGAACAATATGTACCAGTGTGTCCAAATTGTTGACATTGGGTGCTTTTCTGTGGTTCCTCCAGCAATAATGAGAGAATTGTTGACATTCACCCAAGCAAACTCTCTGTGAATCTGGCTTTGGCATAGGTGGAAGTTCCTTCCACTTCATCCCATCATCAAGCATGTACACATTGCTGTACACTACGTGCATAGGCAGAAGATTTTTTTTTTTGAAAAAAAATATCTAGAATAAAGATCAACAGAAGAGTGGGAATCTGAAAAAGATTCTCTAAGAAAACAATCAAACTAGAAGAGGTAGCATTTCACAAAAGTACTTAAGTTGATTAATGCCAGCTTAAAACCATCATCTATTGTGTAATGCATTGTATTATGGCATTTGACAGATGAAACAGATAAAGCATACAAAAAAAATCAATAAGTACTGATTTATATAGGTTGTAGTGTGTTTATCAATGTTGAATACGGGCGCCAATAAGATAGTTCCTTCAAATTAAAAGGACTAGTCTTCTGTATCACAAACTGCAGTCCACTAGGTTCCTGCGCTGCTTGCCAGTGAAATCAGACTAGCCGCTTTTAATGGCAACAGTAGCCAGTAGGTAAAGCATGCTAGGCATTTAATTGTCTATTTAATAGACTCAATCATGCATGACATATGGTTAAGATGCATGACTAACGCAAGGAACTAATCAAGCATGACTAATGTACTACTTCCTACATAATGTGTAGCAATTAGCATCTATACTGACTGAGTAATGTGTCAACATACCTCACTTCTTCTAACACATTTAAATATAGGTGACCCAGGTTTGGCCATAAAATCCCCTTCTTAACCACCAATAACAAGTAGTTTATCATTAGCAACACCGCATGCCCTGATAGCAAAAGAGGAAGTCATGATCAAGCTGTTATGCTACTTAACAGTATGTCAGTGCAGTTCTAGAAACAGGTTGTGTCACGTAAACCATCTTGAACTTCTTTGTATGTTGTACAACCAAATTTCTACCCCAGAACTAATGTAGTTTATCCTACAAAAACTAATTTTAGTTGAAATACTTGGTTAACAAAATAGCCTAGCAACACATATAGCCTGGAGCATAAGAAAAGTTTAAATACACCGGATAGCGAAATGCCAAAACACTTTAGGCATCTAGCAACATTGCTTTCCAACGAAAATGATAACAATAGATGTCATGGGAAGGGGAAGTTACAGACCTATGAGGACCGCCACGTGGGATTGGTATCTTGCTCCTCCACTCTTTCCCCAATGCTTTCCCATCCTTTACTGCAAGGCTCCAATGTTCAAGTCCAGGTTCATGCCTATCCTCCTTGCTGCCACCCATCACATGAAGCCTGCCTCTCCAAAGTTGTGGCTGGAGCATATCTGAACAAAAGATTTAGAAAATAAAATGAAATAAGGGCTCAAAACAAGATTTGGTTGTTTCTTGACAGCCTTCAACCTGATCAAATCTTCAAACTTCAAAGGTAGTATTTAAATTAATGGGAGTATGCCACCATGCAAGTACAAGTGCAACATAAACGCATAATGTCTAGATGCAAATTTTAAGGGAAAAAGAAACAAAACTTGTACCTAGGAACTGGCAATGGAGGCAAATCACGCCATTCTTTTGTTTCAGTGTCCAATACAAAATTTCGAGCTGTAGGTCCCCTACATTGCGGACCATACTGTCCAGTTACTACATAGATAAATCTTCCATCTGTAACCATCCCCAGATGTGAATGTGCCATTTCCTTTGGCATACCAAATCTTCCTCCCCATGAATTATCCGAGAAATTGTACACATCCACATGAGAATGCACCTATAAATGGAAAACATTGGAAGGTTACGAAAGGTAACTTTCTGACATATTGAAATAACTAATGGTAGGCTTCTGTTGTTTTGCAATGAAGAAAACAGCATGGCAGGGAATAGCTGGTGAATTTTGAAGTCCCGTCTAACTAAATATAACTGACACTCCAAAAATATTTTTTTTACCACATATATTTACAATGGGGTCATGCTACAATATACATAGTACATGTACTTCAACTGTGCTGCAAGAAGGAAGATCATGCTCGAACTGAATAATTGAAGTGAGATCAAGCTTGAGCTTTGAATAATCTTCATTCATTTTATTCAGCTTAACCTGTCGAATCTATGGAGTATAGATTAAGACTGATACAATCGGTCAGATACTACAGCAACAGAGAGCATAGATTTTTTTCACAACTTCGGCAATTTTATATAAAATCAAATTTTGGTGAAAACAATAGTACAAGTAGCCAACTTGAGTTATCCAAAGCCAAACTATAGGGCATGTTCTTTTTGGCTGAAGCTTATAGCTTTTAGCTGCGGTTTGTGGTTTTTGGACTATTCGTGCGAGAGATTACAGAGTAATAGAAACTCACGTGCGGTTTTTGCCGATATAAATGAAGTCGGTACAGTATGTACTACAATTAACTAGTAGACATCATCTTAAAAAACACTACGTTTAAAAACTAGTTACTGTAGAAAAGTCAAAAGCAGAAACCAAAAGCTGAAGAAGAACAGGGCCATATATACTTTCTTGTCATAGCTTACCAAAGCGGAAAATATAAAATTATTCCTGTAAGACAGGATCACTGCTCCTATAAACATGCTACGTGTATGCTATTCTTCAGCAAGCATCAGATTTTATAAATTACAGAAAAAGGCAAACCTAGAAAATCTATAGAAGATCAGGCAAGTTCCCTCACATAGTTAATGGTGCCATATCCAGCAAATACATATAAGAGATCCTTAAGTCTGTATAGCAGCGCCATCCAAACGTGCCACAGGTGCTTCAGCCATCTCCTCCCTTTCTAATTATGGTGCTGGTAAATCTGCAAAAGTTGCATTTATGTCCATGGAACCTATAGATTTATTCTCCTTCGCTTGCTGTACAACAAAAATAAAATATGACTAATTTCGAATGAGGCCATTGTAGCAGCATGATGAGAATAAACAAACAAATCAACTTGAAATCCAATTTTACAAAGTTATAGGCCATAGCAACAACTAGTCACAGCATAGGCCATTACAATCAACAAATTAATATGAAGGTTGGAGAACATTCGAGTGAAAAACATAGTTTGCACATCGCTTACTACAGTCTAATACCAAATTCATGCAATGTAGACATAAGTAAGATACCAAACATAATGTGGCAGAAAAATTTAAGTCCAAGGAAAAGTCTCTGCTGCTCAATGTTTATACTCTGATGGATAGAACCAAGATACCAGATTGGATGGTAGGGGAATGCTAGATATGCCTAGATAAACACAAATTAGCAGTGCTAACAAAACCGGTTCTTTTCTTTTTGGTGCTCTTAATCAAACATGAGGGCCAAATGGAAATCATAGGGCAACTTGCTACTTTTAGTTCCAAGAAATGACAAACCCATCCAGCACGTAGGATGTGTTCCTACACTAACTACAGTTTGGCAAACAGAGAAATCATCTAATGTCCTAAGTTTACACCTAACCTAACAAGCAAGCACATAATGGTTGCTCATAAGAACTGCATTAGGTCGAGCGTCGAGGGAAAGTTACCAATCGAGCGAATATGTTCTGCTCTTCCAATCAAAACGTAGAGGTGTACCTAATCCCCACCAGATCTCACTAATCCCACAGTGCTCTCAGGGCTGCACGCCCCCAACACTACCAGAGCACGGAACACCTGAAGGCAGTAGAGGCAGCAATCTAATATCCCCAAGCATTGGGGTTGAGTGTGAGATGGGAGGCGTCACCTTTTTCGCCGCGGGTGGCAGCGACGCTGTGGGGGCGAGTGGAGGAGAGGTCGAGCCTGGAGGACCAGATGGCGGCCGCGGCGGGGGAAGACGCGGAGGAGGAGGCCCAGAGGAAATCGGCAACGAGGACGAGATCGAGGATGGCGACGAAGGCGAGCGCCACCAGGTGCTTCGGCGGTGGCACATTCGCCGCCGGCGCCGGTCTCGCCATCGGTGGGCGCTTAGAGGAGGCGGCAGCGGCGGCGAGGAGTGGAGTGTGTCGGTGGCATCAACGGCGAATTGGTGATGCGATAAGGAGCGTATCGAAGTGCGAAAGGGAGACGGCGAGTGTGCTGGATTGAGAAAATGAGACCAGAGGATGTTCAGCGTTCATACAGGTGATCTCTGTATGTAGAATCTTGCCGTTTTCATTTTGGTTCATGGATTTTTCTTCTTCTTTTTGACATGAAAGGATTTTTTAAAAAAAAGTCTGCGTGAAAAAGGAATTTGTTTTTGGAGATTGCAAATTTAGACACCCCTTTTGGATGTTTTTCTTTTGGGATTACTTGATGTTATTCGACAAGAAATTGGGCTTCGACAAGATATTGGGCCTTCAAGTCTGCAAGTGGTGAATTGGGCCGGAGCCTCAGGAAGTATTTCAGAATCTAGGATTTTGTCAAGGACCTTCAGCTGAAAAAAAAGGAATCGGTCCATGCATTGCTACGGTATGAAAGATCTGATGCTTCCTTCCCCTGTCTTTACGTGGCACTTTTCTCTTGATCGTGTCTTGTACCTAGATTGAGAGAGCAGTGAGTATCATTTGCAGGAAAGTGAAGTTACAGCGTTCCTCTTCTTGAACATACAGGCCAACCGCGCAAGCGTGCATCTGATCGCCGACCACACGAGAGACGATCAGCATGGCACGCTAGCTAGCAACCGCCAGCTTATGTTTTATTCTGGCCTAAAAAAAAAAAAAGCCTCTGTTCTAAAGCAAGAGAGGAGAGCATGGACCGACACCCAGGCGGCACGGCAAACCGGCCCCAGTTACCGAGCTCGCAATGCCCAGTCACCTCAGACCAGCCGGATTTTTTTTTTTTGCTGGAGTTGGCCGTAGCCAGAGAGCACTTGGCCCATGGCGCCACGGCTCCTCCCACTGGGCACACGGATAGGCACAGGAGCAGAAACGGCCAACGCGACTATTAAAACCACTCTCGTCGGTACGCCAAAGAAACAAGCTACGCCTACCTCTGCCATGCGCGCTGCTGATGCACAAGGCCTGCCTCATCTTAACCACCACGTTTCTGTTCCCGTGCCGCACCATTCGTCTCATCCATGATTCACGCCACGCATGACGTTAACCGCTTCAGCTCTTAGCGTCCTTCCAGTATTTTTGTGCGATACATGTTTGTCAACAGCAAAGGGGGTCACTTTGGGACAAATCCTGAATAACAAATGTGAAAACAAGGAGAAAGAGAGTGTGCCATTCCTTCGGTTTGTAGATAGCACACCAGGTTCGTAGTTGAAAAGAACACAGTTTTGGCGACGAAGAGAGAAAAACCACTATCGTTTTGCAATGTGCACGGACATGTCAAAATAGGTGGTGTAATGTTAGATGGCTGGTGCAATGTGCAACATGATATCAAGATAGATGGTGTTATCTGCAAAGATCGCTTAGACATGATGTAAAATTTGTTGTTTACTGGGGGGTTGCACGAAATGTGTTGATTACTGGACAGTAAAGAAATGTATGTGTTAGTTAGCATGTATTGATGTTCTCAATTTGCAGAAACCATTCCCAATTTATAGATGTTCTCTCTATTTATGTTTGTTGTATTGTTGATCTGTAGATGGAAAAGAGGACCAAGATTTTAATTTTTAGCGTAGCAAATTTTGTTGTCAATGATGGCCATGATTATTGAGTCTAGAAAAAGAAAAAGGAGAGAAGGTATTAGATATGGACCACTAGATGAAAGGGATAGAACAAGAATTGAGTACCTCAACAAAAAAATTTGGAAGGATGATACAACATGTATCAACATGCTTAGACTTACTAGAGCTAGTTTTTTTCGGTTTAGCCACTAGACATGTATCAACATGTATCAACTTTTGTGTGTACCACTAGACAATGAATTGTGGTTTAGCCATATGTAAGGTTTAATATTGCAATTACTACTGAAAATTGCAATGAGCATATTTAGATGTGTCTTATACTATGCATATGAAAATTGAGTTGGTAAGAAGGTAATCCTACCAAATTCATAGGAAGGTGAGTGTATGCAGTTATCCCACTTCATTCTTTCATCCAAACAAGAGGTAGGATTACTAGATCCCATTCTATCCCTCCATCCAAACAAAAACAGGGACTAACCCATCCTTACAACCAAACTAAAAATGGGATTATCCTATCCCACAAACCTGGGATAGAGCTATCCCATCCCACCAAGTCCCCAAACCAAACACTACCTTAGCGTCCTGCTACGATAAAGGCGCTTCACAGGACACCGTAGCAGCTGAAAATACGAAACTTCACTTTTTTTTTTCCTTCTTGAGCAGGTTGCCACACACCTAGTTATGGTAAAAATATGGTATATCGTAGTTTATGGTCACCAAATCTGTCCCTGCAATTTAGATATATTTTAGTGATAAACTATGTCAATGACAAGTGGGCCAAGGTGCTAAGAAATTGTGGGGTGGATTAAATGTGGCTATCAACCAAACGGTGGCTATAAAAAGGTCAAACTTGGCCAAGGACCAAACATGAACCAAACTTTCCTACTGCTCTGTAGAACACAAGCATAACAATAAGCATGTTATATATACATTTTACTTTTGAGCCCACAAGCTATTGGGTGTACGTATTACCTTAATGGATAAGTCCAAGAAGAAACATAGGTCTTCTTTAGTGGGGCTTCAGCTTCCAACTTAAATCCATGAGAATCTCTCTCCTCTCCCAGTCCCAGACAAGGTGGTGTGGCTTTCTCGGAGAAGTTTAAACACATTTTTGTACGGAGAAGTTGAATCCCTCTCGACTGGCTGTAGCTACATCTAGCCGCATAGGTTCTAAAACACATTGTGCAATTGGAATGGCTCTTGCTTTGCATTAGTGGCAAAACCAGGATAAATATGAGTGTGGGCTTAAATGACTAAACTAAATTGACACATGTTCTGCTATAAATAGCTTTTGGATTTTAGAAACCAGAAGTTGAATGGAATGATTTCTCAAGGTGGTTTATATAAACAGTTTGTACGAGTCACTGCAAGAGCTGCTTTGAACGGAGTGACTTCTCAATGCGAGTGTCCCTTATTCCGTCAATCTCCTTTGCAGACAGCTAAAAGCCACAACACTTTTGAACAAGCATCATAGTATTTTACTCTTATACAATCTAAACTCATATATGAATAGAAAAGATTTAAATGATTCACGCCACGCATGACGTTAACCGCTTCAGCTCTTAGCGTCCTGCTACGATAAAGGTGGTGATCGGTTCGGCTGAAAGTGAAGGTTTATACTGAAACACTGTAATGGTGAAAAAACATCAGAATGGTAGGAGCTTATTTGACATAATTAAATTTAAAAATTAAAAATATAAAAAATATGCTAGCCCATCATGCACAACGCAAACGAATACGAGAAAAAAGAACCGACAAAAAGCTCAAAAAATCAAAATTCAGAAAAACGAAATTATGAATAGTGCAAAATAAGTTTTAAGCCAATAAGCTTAAGCTATATTGAGCAGGGCCAAAGGCGCTTCACAGGACACAGTAGCAGCTGAAAATACGAAACTTCACTTCTTTTTTCTCCAGGGAAGGTTAGGGGTTATTTGGTTGGTTGCCACACGTTGCCACACACCTAGTTATGGTAAAATACCGTAGTTTATGGTCACCAAATCTGTTCCTGCAATTTAGATATATTTTAGTGATAAACTATGTCAATGACAAGTGGGCCAAGGTGCTAAGAAATTGTGGGTGGATTAAATGTGGCTATCAACCAAACGGTGGCTATAAAGGTCAAACTTGGCCAAGGACCAAACATGAACCAAACTTTCCTACTGCTCTGTAGAACACAAGCATAACAATAAGCATGTTATATATACATTTTACTTTTGAGTCCACAAACTATTGGGTGTACGTATTACCTTAATGGATAAGTCCAAGAAGAAACATAGGTCTTCTTTAGTGGGCTTCAGCTTCCAACTTAAATCCATGAGAACCCTCTCTCTCTCCCAGTCCCAGACAAGGTGCTGTGGCTTTCTCGGAGAAGTTTAAACACATTTTGTACGGAGAAGTTGAATCCCTCTCGACTGGCTGTAGCTACATCTAGCCGCATAGGTTCTAAAACACATTGTGCAATTGGAATGGCTCTTGCTTTGCATTAGTGGCAAAACCAGGATAAATATGAGTGTGGGCTTAAATGACTAAACTAAATTGACACATGTTCTACTATAAATAGCTTTTGGATTTTAGAAACCAAAAGTTGAATGGAATGATTTCTCAAGGTGGTTTATATAAGCAGTTTGTACGAGTCACTGCAAGAGCTGCTTTGAACGGAGTGACTTCTCAATGCGAGTGTCCCTTATTCCGTCAATCTCCTTTGCAGACAGCTAAAAGCCACAACACTTTTGAACAACATCATAGTATTTTACTCTTATACAATCTAAACTCATATATGAATAGAAAAGATTTAAAGAAAAAAAGCGAGAAATACAATGAAAGTAACTCAGTAATGGAAAGCGCATATTGGAAATATATAAATATGCTTCTAGTGAGTAGAGATTTGTCATCTGCATATCAAAAATAGCAAAATTAGTGATACAATAGTCAATTGTGAATGATCATAAATATTCAAAATAAATGAAACAAACCACTAAGGTGCTAGCTTAAATCACGTGGCAAACTGCGAAATTTCATACCTTAGAAGCGTCTTATGATTCTATCATCCCTGCCTCCCCAACAGTCAGCTTGGCTCCCTCCTGCCTGCCTCCCCACTTCCCAAACCTAGCGTCGTCCCTACTTCCCCCTCGTTACCCTGGCTCTCCCGCTAATGCCTGCTAAGCCGCTAGTTGGCCTTGCCCTGCCTGTCTTGCCTCCTAGCTCCTAGGCCTAGCACTGTGGCGTTGGCGACCTCAGCTTCCCCACAGCCCATCGACCCATCGCCCACACCTTTTCCACTCCTTGCGGCTCCCCGTGTGGTCCAAGTTAGACCTAACTCCCTAGCTACGGCCCGCCCGGGCCTCGAACCTCAAGGTCGAGGCAGGTCCACCGTGGCCTAGTGGCCTGCTGTCGTCCGCTGGCCCGATTTACCCTTCCGCGCGCCCATTGGCCGCCGCTCAAGTGTGCACTCTCTAGTCTACACTCGATCCTTCTTTGATTTTGCATTTGGAGTAAGGTAGAGCCGTGGGGTGGATCTATTGTTACTTAGGATTGAATGCTTTCTCAGCCCATTTCTCTGATCTCTTCTATTCTTCTCCTTTTTCAGTCCCAGATGCAGGCGTAAGGAAGCCTACCGGTGGATTCACCCCTGATTTGTATTATTGTTTTCTCTCGAGTAAAAAACGAGATATCACCGAACAACTTGTTAACTACGTCATCAATGGCAGTCTTCAAATTTTACACTACTGCCGGCGCCCTCCCTCCCCGTGCGTGTATATCTGCTCCATGCCCACCAAAGAAAACACGCAGTCAAGGTCGAGCTGCACAGCACACTCCCACTCACACTCGCAGCGCTCACACAAACGCCCAACGCCGCAATGGCCACCACCACGGCAGTGCCGCCCTCCTACGACACGCCGGAGGGCGTGGACATCCGCGGCCGGTACAACCCCGGGTTCGCGGCCATCCTCACCCGCGACGCGCTGGCCTTCGTGGCCAGCCTGCAGCGCGAGTTCCGCGGCGCCGTCCGGTACGCCATGGAGCGCCGGCGGGAGGCCCAACTGCGCTACGACGCCGGCGAGCTGCCACGGTTCGGCCCGGCGACGAGGTTCGTCCGCGAAGGTGACTGGACGTGCGCGCCTGTGCCGCCGGCCATCGCGGACCGCACCGTGGAGATCACCGGCCCCGCCGACCCAAGGAAGATGGTCATCAACGCTCTCAACTCCGGCGCCAAGGTCTTCATGGTAAGCAACTACACAACCCAACGTACGTACGTACGAAACACAAGTGCACTGTAGTGTTCATCGATCATATCTAAGACGAAGGGGGAAAAAACGTGACGTGCGTGCAAGGCTGACTTCGAGGACGCGCTGTCGCCGACGTGGGACAACCTGATGCGCGGGCAGGTGAACCTGCGGGACGCCGTGGCCGGCACGATAAGCTTCCGCGACGCCGCACGCGGCCGGGTGTACAAGCTCGACGACCGCACCGCGAAGCTCTTCGTCCGTCCGCGCGGCTGGCACCTGCCCGAGGCGCACGTGCTCATCGACGGCGAGCCGGCCATCGGCTGCCTCGTCGACTTCGGGCTCTACTTCTTCCACAACCATGCGGCCTTCCGCGCCGGCCAGGGCGTTGGGTTCGGCCCGTTCTTCTACCTCCCCAAGATGGAGCACTCGAGGTACGTACGAACGAACCATCCATCACAGAGTGACACAGAGCTCGCGTTGTGTGCAGCACTTCATGGTTTCATGATGAGCGAGCTATATATTGCTGCTCTGCCATATGTGACGATCGAGCATGCAGGGAGGCGAGGATATGGAACGGTGTGTTTGAGAGGGCGGAGACGGCGGCGGGGATCGAGCGAGGGAGCATCCGGGCGACGGTGCTGGTGGAGACGCTGCCGGCAGTGTTCCAGATGGATGAGATCCTGCACGAGCTGCGCGAGCACTCGGCGGGGCTCAACTGCGGCCGCTGGGACTACATCTTCAGCTACGTCAAGACGTTCCGCGCCCACCCCGACCGCCTCCTCCCAGACCGCGCCCTCGTCGGCATGGCCCAGCACTTCATGCGCTCCTACTCCCACCTTCTCATCCGCACCTGCCACCGCCGCCGCGTCCACGCCATGGGCGGCATGGTAAGCAAGCACGCACTCCTCGATCGTTAATCCACTAACCATGCAAGGATGCGTTGATGCAACCACCTACGGATATTTTGTTGGGACTGAATGATCAATTCCCTCACATTCTCTTATCATTTTGGATAAACACACACAAAAAGGACTAATACACAAGTGTTAAGATTGAATCATTTCATCTTCTTTGACCTAACACTCTGCACAGGAATTATAATTACATGACTTTAAATAAGCCTTATGCACACACACGACCTTTACGCACGTACTAACCTAGGCCTATTCTCATACCTTCTAAAATCTATACACGATATACACGAGACCGCTTCTCACGGCTATGACCACTTCATCTTTCGACTTCCCCGTACTCGAATGCTCCGACTGCTACAGTGTTCTTCTGAGCACCAACTGCTATAGTGTCCTTCCGAGTACCGATTTATGATCATGATGCTACAGTACTCTTATGAGTATTGTAGCTACGACAACGAGTAGATACGACCACTGTAGCTATCACTTTTGCAGCTACGTCTTCACACGTACTTGGAATGTTCGACTGCATTCGTGCTTGGAGTGTTTGACTGCCTTCATGCTGGGAGTCTTCGACTACGGTCACTTCAACCATAGCTATTTCGACAACGGCCACTTCAACCACAGCCACTTCGACTGCAGCTTCGATCACGGCTTCGATTGCTCCTTCGGCCATGGCTTCGACCACGTACAAATCATCAAGATTAATTATAGTATTCTCCCCTTAATCTTAATGTGTTGACTCACCGATACAAATCACTCGAATCTTCTTGTCACTCGCAGCGGCCTTCTCTTCGTCGTCTTTGTCGGTCTCACACCGACTCCTTTAGCAGCGATGGCTTCACACCACCGCCTTTAGCTTCATGTCGAAACCTCACTCAGCGGCTTCTCCTCACAGCAACATCACACTACCGTTTGGTGTCGGCATCACACTGACTCTTTCTCACAGCGGTCTCACACCACCACCTTCATGATTCTTCTTACAGCGACACCACACCGCTACCACTTGGCTTCACACCCAACATGAGCCTCATGTTGTCTTCCTCGTTACGATGGCCTTCTCCACCTACGCCAGTCTCCATCTCACATGAGTCTGCTGCCACCCATGGTTGGCCTCCACCTCACATGAAGCCTGCCACTACGCCACCTCTGGCCTCCACTCATGAAGTCTACCGTTGGTGTGCCCGTCGTCGAAGCCACCGCTCACAACAACACCACTTGACGACCCACCACCATGTGACATCACGTCTTCGTCGCCGGTGTCCACATCACGTGCAATTCTGGCACACCACGCGGACCTTCGCCGTCGTGCTCCTGAGCGCATGGTGTTGCAGCTGACTCGTGGCCAACACCTGCACACCTCCGCCCAACGCGCGCCGCTGCTCACACCATCACCCCGACCAGTGAGTCATCGCTAGGCAGCTTCTCCTCACACCTTGCTCTGGATCTTGAGACTCTGATACCAATTGTTCGGACTGAATCGCTCAATCCTCACAGACTCTCTTATCACTCTAGATAAACACACACAGAGGGAGACTAATACACAAGTGTTGGGGTTGAATCACTCAATCTTCTTTGACTTAATACTCTGCCTTCACATGAATTACAATTACACGGCTTAAAATAAGCCTCATGCACATATACGACATCCACGCACCCACTAACTTAGGTTTATTCTCGTGTCTCCTGGAATCTCTCCACGATCTACACAAGATCGCTTCTCACAACTACGACCACTTCTTACGGCTACGACCACTTCATCTTCTGACCTCCCCATACTCGGATGCTCTGACTGTTACAGTGTTTTTCCGAGCACCAACTTACGACCATGATGCTA
Organism: Bonia amplexicaulis; assembly: GCA_036346245.1. Classification (NCBI taxonomy): domain Eukaryota; kingdom Viridiplantae; phylum Streptophyta; class Magnoliopsida; order Poales; family Poaceae; genus Bonia; species Bonia amplexicaulis. The sequence goes on along the minus strand of CM070745.1, from coordinate 12,205,754 downwards.
CAGTACTCTTATGACTACTGTAGCTACGGCCACTGCAGCTACGACTTCACACGTACTTGGAGTCTTCGACTGTCTTCGTGCTCGGAGTCTTTGATGACGGTCACTTTGACCACGGCTACTTCGATCACAGCCACTTCAACCACGGTCACTACGACCACGGCTACTTCGATCACGGCCGCTTGGACCACGGGCACTTCGACTGCAGTTTTGATCATGACTTTGATCATAGTTTCAACTATTCCTTCAAATATGACTTTGCCCACGTTAAAACAATCAAGATTAATTCTAACATATCCGTAGTAAACTAGTAATAATGTGTGTTAACAGGCGGCTCAGATTCCGATCAAGGACGATGCGGCGGCAAACGAGGCGGCGCTGGAGCTGGTGCGCAGGGACAAGCTGCGGGAGGTGCGCGCGGGGCACGACGGCACGTGGGCGGCGCACCCTGGGCTCATCCCGGCGATACGGGAAGTCTTCGAGGGCCACCTCTGCGGGAGGCCGAACCAGATCGACGCCGCGGCGCGGGACGACGCCGCAGGAGTCACCGAGGAGGACCTGATCCAGCCGCCGCGGGGAGCGCGCACGGTGGAGGGCCTGCGCCTCAACACCCGCGTCGGGGTGCAGTACCTCGCGGCGTGGCTGGCCGGGTCCGGGTCCGTGCCGCTGTACAACCTGATGGAGGACGCGGCCACCGCGGAGATCAGCCGCGTCCAGAACTGGCAGTGGCTGCGCCACCGCGCGGAGCTGGACGCGGGCGGCGTGGCGGTGCGGGCCACGCCCGAGCTGCTGGCCCGCGTCATGGAGGAGGAGATGGCGAGGGTCGAGGCGGAGGTCGGCGCCGACAGGTTCCGTCGGGGCAGGTACGCCGAGGCCCGCAGGATCTTCAGCCGGCAGTGCACCGCGCCGGAGCTGGACGACTTCCTCACGCTAGACGCGTACAACCTCATCGTGGTGCACCATCCCGCCGCAGCATCGCCTTGCATGCTCTGAACAGAGCACGGCGACATCCATCCATATATACTGCATCCACTTCGGCGTTGCTGTTGCTGTTTGCTGAAGCTAGCTAATAAGGATGAGCTTTCAATTAAACCAGAGATAGCTAAAAGAAGGTAAAATTGAGGGTATAACCTTGTAACACTGGCCGCCTACAACCTGCTCTCTCATGTAAGCTGCTTCTAGAGCTCCTGCTGCCTATTAAGGTGTAAGAGAGATCAATACCCGTTTGAAAACACTGAAGATTCATAAAAATAATATTTCTAAACAAGGCCTAAATTTGAAATAGCAAATATACGAGGTTCGCTTAAACGAAGAAAAAGTTCGAATCTTGCCAAAGAATTTCAGAGTTAAAGCTGGCGTCATCATGACACTAGGCAAGCCATAGAACTTCCAAACTCTTCGTTCGGGATTCCCCTTGTGGCTCTGTTGCACGAGGATGGCATAGAGATTAATTTTCCAAAATTAAAATAAGAAGCAATGAAGTGTTAAAGCAGATTACGAACACAAAAAACATCGGCTCATTGGTGGTGACAGGCTTTTGACCAAAACCAGCACAGAACATACTCCCTCCATTGAAAAATATAGATGTATTTTGACTTTATACAAAGATTAAAGCGACGGTGAATTTGAGAAAGACACGAGGGAAAATGATTAAGGTACCCATCATAGTTGTCTTGAAAAGATGAGAGAAAATATTTTATGTAGGTGATAATGAATAAATACAAATGGTTGAGAGAGAATAAATAGGGGTGTAATAGGAAACACCGAGTAACACTTCAATGCTTTTCACTCTAACAAGAATGTCGCTAATCTCAAAGCACACGAAGGAATAAGTAATCACCATCCACCATCCAGTTCTGTTTTAAAAATTATGCAAATCACTTTGAAGAAAGTATAGAATCACCTCTCGGAAACACCTCCTTAAATCTACATGCAACATTTATATTTGTCAACAAGATCATTCAAACGGAGCGAGTAATGTACATTATTAATTGCTCTCTCTTTTAAAAAACATGTCGTTCCAAGATTTGTGCAATTCTCCTCCAGCTCCATCTGGTCATCACAAGTTGTTGATCGTCCTAGTGCTGAAGCTTCGCATTAACATCTCTAAGGTATCCATGTGTACGGGACAGGAACACCACGTGCTAGGTATTAGATGAGGAAGATATGACGACTAGGGTCTCGGTTTTGCCCGCACAAGCTTTTGGTATCTGTCATGACTCGTCGTAGACCAAAATTTAGTTCACTAATCAGGAATGGTTCCCAATGTTTCCTACAATGTCATAGGTAACACAACAAATACACTCATCAAAGTTTGGTACCCGTTGCCTTTTTGTCCCCTGGTTTCATCCGCACGAGCTTCTGCTGACCCACCGTGAACCAGAATTCGGTTCACTAAATAAGAATGGTTCCAAATGGCTCTCATGATGTTATAGGGCATGCATGAAGTGCACTCGCCAAAGTTTGGTACCATGTTCCTTTCATATCCTAGTTTCGTCGGCACAAGCTTCTGGTACTCATCATGGCCCACTGATGAGAATATCAAGCACATATACATTAATTGGGCTGGAGAGGAAGGTGAGGGAGGTCGGCCCAACAGGAGGAGGCCACGATATTTTCAGAAATAGCTAATATTACTACTTTTTGGGATTATGTTGTGCGTTGTTTTTTTTGGAATTAGGCAATTCATTTTTTGTGGAGGAGGGTACCAGAGTGGCTTGCCATTGGGCCCTTGTGTGTCGTCTAGGTGTTGCACTACAGTCTCGGCGTGGCGCACCCCAACTAAACCACTTTATGAACGTTGTCTTGCTATCTTAATCAGGTTGGATAGGGCTAATCAGCTGCAGCTTAAGCGGGTGCCTATCACACATCGAGAAATATCCATGATATATCCAAGTTTAGACGATTGCCTATCTGCATGATAGATGGGGTTTCGCACTAGACGCAGCGGCCTTGTACATTAAGGATTTAAGCCTCAGAATTAACTGCGGCCCATTCAAGAAGTGTTTCACCATTGCGTGCATTGAATCCATGATGCTGGCCGGCCCAAACTCATGTCTGCTTTCTGTATGCTGTCTCGCTCACTCGGGACAGGACAACACGTGTAGGCGGCAGTGTCATACTGCGGCTTGCAGATCGTGCTGTCACAACGAAGCAATTCACGGAAATGAGTGGAAGATCTCGCTATAACCTCCGTGAGAATCTACAGGCCCGGTACAAACCGATCAACCCAAGTAAAAAACTAGTAAGCGTCAACTCCTTGTAGGTCTCGAACCGCAATTCCTCGCCGTCGCGTCTGCACTAAACGCACAAACTACCAACCGCAATTCCGCTCCACACGGTGGTGTTCAGTTCGGCTTATTTTTGGTGACTTATGGTTGAAAATATTGTAACCGGTGAAAAAACAACAGAATGATAGAGCTTATTTAACATAATTAAATTTAAAAAATTAAAAATATAAAATTTGTTAGCCCATCACGGACAACGCATAACGAATACGGAAAAAAAGAACCGCAAAAAGCTCAAAAACCAAAATTAGAAAAAGACGAAATTATGAATAGTGCAAAAATAAGCCAAAAGCCAGAAGCTCAAGCCATATTGAGCGGTGCCAAAGCTTCTAGCTTATTTAAGTTTTTAGTTTATTTAAGTCAGAAACTATTTAAAGCATGTCAATTTTTAATTTCGACTTATTTTTAGTAAATTTTCACGGGTGAATGGAGCCTTGTGAAACCCACCCTCTTTTTTCAGCTTATAGATATATTCTTTTTAGCTTCAGTTTATAACTTATGACTTTTAAGTTAGTTGTGAGAGAGACAACGTAGTAACAGAAAATCGCATGCGGTTTTGACTGATATAAATGAAGTCACTATAGTGTGTATCAACATATAAATCTCATCTTAAAAGGATGATCCATTTGAAAGTTAGTTATCGTAGAAAAGACAAAAAAACAACTTTTAGAAGTTGAAAGAAAAAACAAGCCCTGTGTCTTCGCGATCGATGACGGCACAAGGGACAGAAGCAATAGTAGATGTGACACGGCAACGATGCTGCTACTGCTGCTCTCACGAGCAGCGGCGTGCCTTCAAGCGACATCAATCTTGCGCAAGGTATACGAGCCGCCCCCCCGTGACGGCGTCAACACTACTCGAAGAAATAGGCACGACAAGGCGGCTCCAAGCAGTCACGGCCCCGTTGTGCTTCCCAGCCAAGAAGCACGTGTGTGCGCCACCGTCGGAAGACGCCGTCGCTTCACTGCATCCTTCCCAAGAAACATGTCCATGCGCCGTCGCTCGCGAATGCCGGCTCCGGATCCATCGTGCCCACTGGAGGCTGCGATGAAAACAAGAAAGCATTGCCTGCATGTTCGTGTGTTCACGTGTGTCGGCGACTAGAAAAGACTAGAAAAGTTTGCGTTGCTACATCCTCCGCATGGACCAGGCGGGTGTCTCCATCACGCCAAAGACTCGTGTCACGTCACGGGTCCCATAGGGAGGCAGGCGCATCTCGTCGGGAAACAGCAGGAGCGCTGTGTAGTCGAGCTCGAGCGTGATCCGAGACAGAAGAGGAAGGAAATTTCCAACAGCGGTATCAGTATCAAAAATCCTAGTTGCATACGTTGATTTTTATGAAACAAATTTGAATTAATATTTAAGCTAACTCTAAATTCACTTCTTTCTTAGAAAAATACCTAGTTTATACTAATAATATCGCAAGATTAAAAGTACATAAGCAATTAACTTTTACATTGAAAACTTTAGACGATCAATCTATTACCATCAAACTTTTGAGTTGATGAACATGTTAAACTTCTTTTATCTTCCACGTTGTAAACTCTGGATCTTACAACGACAACAAGATTGCCAACAATCGTGGAAGCCGGAAGTAGATTGTCACCCTAGCTAACCCAGAACTAAGCGGGGATCTGGCCGGAGAGGGCGTTGTCGTAGAGCTTGAGGGACTGGAGGAAGCGGCAGTTGGCGAGCTCGGCGGGGAGCAGGCCGGAGAGGCGGTTGCCGGACAGGTCGAGGGTGACGAGGTAGGGGAGCCAGTCGCAGAGCGCGGGCGGGATCGGGCCCTCGAGCGCGTTGGACGAGAGGTCGAGCGTGGTGGCGGAGCGGCAGTACTGGAGCGCGGAGGGGACGGCGCCCTGGAGGCCGAACGAGGAGAGGGAGAGCGCGAGGACGCGCGACTCCTGCGGGTTCCAGCACGAGACACCGGGGAACTCGCAGATGGCGCCGGCCGACTTGTTCTCGAAGGTCCACGACTCGAGCCGCCCGTCCGGGTCCTTGAGGCCGTCCTTGACGCCCTGCAGGCACCGCGCGTCGTCCTCCTTGGGCGCCGCCACCGGCTGCGGCGCCGCGGACGGGGCTAAGGCTAGGAGGAAGGGGAGGAGGAGCAAGGGAGGCATGGTGGATTGGTGGTGGGGGAGTACTAGCCTGGTGTATGTGTGCGCGCGCGCGCGTTCTGTTGTAGTGGGGTCGTGTTGGGTCCGGTAATCGGGTTGGACTGGGCGGCGACGTGGTGGATGGGAAGAGCAGTGAAGACGACACGGAGAGGTGTAGGGGTGAAAACGGATCGGATTCGGTCGGATATTGCTTAAACCGTATCCTAACCCATATTTTTCTCCGGATTCGAGTCGAATCTGTAAGACCGGATCTAATACGAATTGAATATTCGGAGTTCGAATACGATGCCGTCGAACGGATATGTAACGGATTCGGTTCGGAAGCGGACAATATAGACGGATATCTGAATCTAGGTTCTATATAAATAAAACTTAGTGCAATATAGCAAGAGTGAAAGTTCACTTAACTAAGTCTGACATCTACATTATTAGCGTGGCTCGATCTTATTGCTCGATACCACTGTGGCGCCCGTCGTGGCGTGAAGTAGCTGTCAAAATTCGAGTTTGATCCTTCAAATGGCACTCTCTCGGATTCTGCGTATTAATGCTAAAATAAATATTTATAGCTAATAATTTTAGAAAGAACTAAATATATAGGTAAATACCCCCTATTTAGGTTACTATCTAGACTTACGGAACTCTCGGCAAAACCTATATCTAACGGGAAGCAGAAATAACAACATGAATGAAGACAACTAGAACTAAACTCTGCTGACTAAATCTTTTCTACGGCTGCTGGCTTTTCTCTATTTTCCTTCTTTTTTTTCCTTGACCCACTCGGCCTTCTCACGCTGCGGTCGGCCTCGGTCCACTGGCTTCACAGCGCTGGCGCGCACCACCGACGCCTCGCTCTCTCCTTTTCTTCGCCTCCTCCTCTTCCTCAGTTCCACTGCCGCCTCCCTCTTTTTCTTGCCTCTCCCGATTCTCATCAACACACCGCCGCCTCCCTGCCTCCTCGCCTCCCTGCGCCTCCTCACTGCTTCTCCTCTCCACCGCGCCTCCTCAGCGCTGCGCCTCCTCTCCACTGCCGCCTCGCCGCCGCCTTCCTCGTCGCCTCTCCTACTCCGGCGGTTCCTCCTCGCTGCACCTCCCTACCGCGCCGCCTCGTTCGCCTCCTCGCCTCCTCCGGATTACTCCTCCTTCCTACTACGGCTACTACCTCCACCCGCTGGTCATGGCGCGCTCCTCGGCTCGGCTCCGGCGGATCCGGTCTAGATCGGTGGTTGGCGGCGGATCTCGGTCCTCGGCTCTCCCTACGGTGGATCGGAGCTAGCCTTCGTCGGATCTGGAGGTTGCTTTGGGGACTTGGGTTCTTGATTGCTCGGTAGGGCCGGCTCTGTCTTGGCTCGGATGGCGGCTTGAACACACCGAGGCAACACGTGCTAGCCTTCCTATTCCCTTATTTTGCATGCAATGATTTTACTAGTTCAAACTTTTATTATGATTTTATTCTCACCGAAATCGGCGGCTATTCTAGGGTTTGGGGCCTCCTTCCTCTAGGGCGCCGGCTGGCTTGGCTAGTAGGCTTTCATGGCGCCGTGAGGGCTAGAGACCTACTTCTATTATGTGCATGGGTTTGGATGTCTTGAGAAGAACATGGCATGGTGTGTGGTTTGAATCGGTGTGCTCCCAAAGAGGAAAGAAATGGGCGGATATCCGAAAATTATATCCGGGTATTATCCGATAAAATTTCGGATAGTATCCGTATCCGTCGGATAGTTCTTTTCCGAATCCGAATCCGTATCCGAAAAAAAAATATCCGAATCCGACTCCGAATCCGACAATTATCCGACACAAGTATCCGAATTCGATCCGACTCGGATTCGGCGGCCGGTCGGTCGGAAAATATCCGATCCGTTTTCACCCCTAGAGAGGTGGAAAGATTGGTGAGATCTGGGAGGCACTGACTGGTGAGTTTCTGGTAGCGCGCGCTGATTTATTTAGTACAGATAGTTATATTTTGTGTTATCCATACATAACCCTAAAGATATATTTCATAATAAATTATCTTTAACGTATTATCTCTAAAATATAGACAACATTAATACAAAGACACATAAGTTGTCTATAACAGGCTATTTTATCGCGTTTCGACCGTCTATAAAATTACAATCAACCTCCTTCACTCTCATCTTTCTCTTTATCCACCTCATTCAAATTCTCATGTGGCATCTTTTATAGACAGCTTATATTACCTTATTGTACATGCCCGCAGGTGCGATCTTTTAGATTTTTTTAACAGTGACACTTGGTTTTGATGGTTTATAGTTATGACTGTCGGTGTTAGTTACCGGTGTCGAGTGAGTATTGTAAGAGACTCGGTAAAACTCTCTCTCCGTTATTTCTAGACTGTTACCATTTCCTTTGCTAATGGGGGCTGTTCAAACTAGCTTTTTGGCTAAAATTATACTATAACGTTAGTTAATTTTTCAAAAAATAGAAAAAATTGTTATATCGTTATGGGCAATACAAAAGGAATATGAGAAAAAGAAAAGGCAAAAAAGTTAAGAAAACCAAAATTAGATGCCAACGCATTTCATGTGGTTTCTAGATTAAATAAGCCAAAAGCCAGAAAACTAGAAGCTAAAGCTATCTAGAGCGGGGGCCTTAGCTTCTGCCTGCAACGCCACTGCTTGCACAGAGTTTGTTATACATGAATTTCGCAAAAAGAACATCTCATTTTCTATAGAAACAAAAAAATTACTAGATTTTAACTGGGCCACACTCTAACTGGTTCGTGGCTTAAACTTATGGTTGTGTCTTTTGGTTTATAACTGAAATTGTACTGTAATGGCTGTTAGCTTTTTCTAAAAAATAGAAAAATAAAAAAATTGTTATATCGTCACGGACAATGGAAAAGAATAAAGTAAAAAAGAAAAGGCAAAAAAGGTAAAAGAAGCTGAAATTAAAAACCAACACGTTCTAAATGATTTATAGTTTAAATAAATCGAGAACCAAGATAAGTTAAAACCAAAACCATTTGAAGTGGTCTAAGTTGACCCCCACAACCAAAGCGGATAGGTTAGATCAAAAGGGCCATTTTAGTCTGCCTCACTCAGGCAACACGCTCAATCAAACACAACTTCTGGGGAGCTTTGGTTTTAGCTTAAGCTTGGCGGGGTTGATGCGTGCAAGCCAATCGAGAGTCTGGTTACACCATGCCCATCTAGCGGCGTGACGCTCTTTAGAGTTTTTGCTTTTTGCTTTTAGTATTTTCGTTTTTTTGTGCATTTTTCATTTATTTCTTTATATTATTTGAGATAATATAATTTTTTATTTTTTAATTTAATTACGCTGAAGATACTACCAACACCTATATTACGGTTTTGCTATTTTAAAGCGAAATTTTTTCTCTCATTAAGTTACACTCTCAAACAACTAAAATTGCGGCCCCTAAAAAAAAACAACGCGGGTGATTGAGTGCAACTAAATTTACATTTAGTTGCACTCAATCAACTAAAATTGCAGCCCCCAAAAAGAACAACTGCAATTTTAGTTGATGAGAGTGCAAAATAAGAGACAAAAAAGCAATAGTCACTCCCATATTGTAAAATAAGCTAGACCGGTAGCGCCGAGTCGTCGCGGCGCCGCGTTGCCCGTCTATAGAGGCGGCGACACGCGATCTGCAACCACGCGCGAGTCCACGGCGAAAACCGTGGCGACTTGCCTTGTACATGGAAGTTTCGACCGCCGAACGAGACACGTTTGCCTAGCTCGTCATGCGCGTCCTATTGCCTTGAAAGTCTGCAGCTGCTCCTCTCCCTCGTCTGGTAGACTACATTAGATCTCTTCCCTTTCTTGCCTATCGATCGATGATATATAAATCTCTCTCTCTCTCTCTCTTCTTTTCCTCGTCTGATAGACTGATTGGTTTCTTTCTTGCACCGAACGGTCGATCTCTTTTATCTTTTGTTTCGTCTTGCACGTCAGGTAAACTAGCTAGCTAGATTTTAGGGGTGATGATTTGAGCTGCGGTAAGCCAGTAATTCAGTAGGTGTCACTGTGCGGCTAAACTTGCTTCCAGCTGAATTACAGTTTGGAAGCTTGTGATCTCCACTGACACTTATCTGACATGATGTCTTTAATTGGCCATTGCTGGAGCCCAAGATCGGGACAATGATGTGTCTCTGCAAGCCAACACAGCCAAACAGAAGGCTCGCTCGCTCGCTCGCTCAATCTGGTCTGCACTGATCCTGGCCAGCCAGCCAGTTTAGAATGTCTGCTTCCAAAGAAGCAGCGTGCGCGCGTGGAGAGGCAGCAAGGAGGGAAGGGAGCCGTGTTTAGTACCGCATCGAGTACCCGAGCACCAGCACAGCAGGAGGAGCGGCTATGAAAGGAGACGTGGTTCTCCATCTTTACTCATACCTTTCTCGGCCTTTTGGCTAAGATCAAGTGTAGTATCTGTTCTTATCAGTTTAATATCTGATATGTGAACCATGTGTTCATTTTGATATTAAATTTATTTTTTGTAGGGGAGGGAACCGGAGTGGTTTGCTATTAGGCCCTTATGTGTCGCCTAGGTGTTGCACTACAGCCTGGGCCTGATGCATCCCAACCAAACCAATTTATGAACGTTGTCTTGCTATCTTAATCAGGTTGGATAGGGCTAATCAGCTGTAGCTTAAGCGGGTGCCTATCTTGAATGGGCCGTTGTGGCGCACCCCAACCAAACACCAATTTATGAACATTGTCTTGCTATCTTAATCCAAACGGACCGCCCACCGAGCCAAACCATCGCCCAGAAACGCAGCGGTGGGAGAGGAGGGAAGCGGAAGGAACCGGCTCACCAGGCGGTGAAGAACTTGGAGGACCGTGAACGCCACGAGCGCCGCGACGAGCGGGTCGTTTACCACGTCGGCGGCCGCCAACCTCCGCCTCCTCACCGGGGAAGGGAGCGTTCTCGTAGAGAGGGGGATTCGAATTCGCACCTCTCCTAGTCAGCGAACGTAAGCGTCACCGGAAGAACTGAAGAAGGCTGGCCCCTGCGTTACGGCTGACTGGTGAACATGCTTTTGGGCCGCTACGTTTGAGCCTGCGAATATGCCACCGATGACTGAAAAGAAAACTCCTTTTATGGTACCTCCGCAGATATCTTCGTGAAGACGTGAACCCAGCAGCATCTCGTTTTTTGTGAGCGATCGCCAGAAAGAAAAACAAAATCTCGTTTTTAGTGGCTTTGATTACGGCACTAACCTGGTACCGAAAAAGGACAACTAGTACGGTACGTGTTTACCAGGTAGCCAGATACTGTACCCGGTCCAACGACAAAATGGATTTGGGAGATTACCTCGTAGGCCGGCATTCGATAGTACCATGATCTTTCATTACGCTTCATTATTCTTCCATATCTTTCGATTAATATATATTTTTGATGCAATCGCTTCCACGGCCGTGCGTGAGTTACTGCCTTCCATAACCTATTTTTGTTTTTTTCAGTTTTTTTGTCCTATTCTTTTATATTGTCTATAACAATATAACGGTTTCTCTTTTCTCTTTTTTTTTTTTTTTCTTATTTTTCTTAGAAAAAATTAATAATCACTACAATGTAATTTTAGTCATATCATAGGTGTGGACTCTAAACCTAACCGGTTCATTATTAGAAAGTTAAAGATTAGTTTCTATTTAGTAGAGATATAATAGTAGTTTCTATTTATTAAAAATATAATTAAGATTAAATTCTATATGTTAGAAGAAATACATCTATATAAGAGATCTACCGTGAACTATTGAAACTAAAAAGAAATAACAAAATCATTCTCATCTATAGTCTCTCTCATTAACTATGCACCTCCTATAAACTAAGATTCATTACAATCTTATACAGCAAAAGCCCAGCTTGATCGAAAGCGTTGCTTCAATAGATACTCCACACAGACCTGGCTGCAATTTCCTCTGCAGGAGGATGCTTGCTTCTTCAAGTGTCCGTATGAAGTGAAGAAACGATGCAATCAGTGTTAAGCATACGGAATTGCCAACTTTGGACGTGTGGGGTGGGAATAGCTGGGCAGTGGGCACGCACCTCTCTGTTAGATATCTGTCCGATTCTTGGTTGCAGCTTGCAAGCATTCGAGTATGTACAAGTAGCACGACAGGACAATGGTTCTGATTGCCAATTAGTGGTACCATTCACCTTTCCCAACAAGTTTAACTAGTTCAGCTTTGGCAGCTTCCATGACCAATGGAAAATCAACCTCCACATAACGCCCCCTGTCAGCAAAATTTCAGCCTGTTGGGGTAAATCGGTGTGAAGGAAAAATAGAAAGATAAGACAAAAAAGCCGAGGGAGATACCAGAAGTGGTTTTTGGACCAAGTAGCAGACGGAAAAGCAGGGCTCGAGATGCCATGCATAATCCTCGCAACAGCCCTCGGGGTGAATTTTGCAAATGAGTTGCTTTGAAGGAACACCTACGAGCACAGTGAAGACATTGTCAAGCCTATTACATCATACCAAGTCACAAGAGAAATTTACCATACCGTTTGTGCTTACCTTTATGTCGGCTTGCAAGAATGGTCTGCAGGAAGCAAAAATGAAATGTTTTGAGTCAAAAAATCACAGGTCAAGCTCTGTTCTGTCTGGGAAGAGAGCACACAAACCTGCTCTTGGGCAGCTGAGTACAGTAATCATCATCTGATGTGCCGTCATTCTTGCTGAAGTAGTCCATAATCTTCTTTTGAATGCACGGGGTGTGCTGGGAACCAGAACAGCCACCGGTCCTTTTGCACCCTTTGACAGCGAAGTTTGCAAGACCAAACATAGCGTCCAACTTCCTGATCTGTTTGGACAGCAAACATCAGGAATCAGTTAATATGATCAACATCCTCTCAAAAAAAAGTGAATATGATCAACTGGGAATCTAGGATTACACTTCTGTTTATAAACGTCCATGGATCAATAACATAGCACAACTTATTATCCTAAAAAAAGGAGCAAAAGTTCTATACTGAAGATCTGCAGCTACAATTTGAAGCAACAGATGTACGAAGAGATTCTTATTTATGGAAAGTAAGGAATACTTGGAACAGATAACTTAAGAAACTGCTAAGCACCTTTGAGTTTTCTACTTCAGAAAGCCATTTTGTGATATTTGCTGAAAGAGCGTTGAAGTCATCTGGCCTCTTTAAGATCACATAACAGTAGGCGGTGTCTTTCAATTCAAATGAAATCTCTCCTGAAAACTGATTTACAGAGGAAGACATAAGGACTTAACATAGAAATAGTTGCAACTGGATCAAAGAGAGGAGAGAATTAGACAATGGCTCATCCCATAAGCAGTAGCACAATATTATTAAGTCAATGTCAACTCTTACCAGGCTTGCCTTAACTAAAGGATAAAATATCTTACATAACAGGAATAAGCCGATAACCACAACAACTGCTATAACACAACTTTTAGGGTATAATTGCTTTGAGCCCAAATCAACCCTACCAAAATTTAGGCACGACCAAAACAAGGGTATAACCAAAAAGTTGGTATAGTGGATCTGTTTGAATTACAATCATACCAATATAGCCAAAATTTATTACATGTTGCCTACATGGCATCTATTTTTTTCACTGAAATATAGCCAATATATATCTTGTTTTGTTGATTAAATCGCAAGGAATACAATGATTCAAACGGATCACAAATCAGACAGACGGTTTAGAATATATTATCATTTGAAGTTTGTTAATTAAAAAATGGAAGCATTAAATGCAACCAACCAGCTACTGCCACCTCATGGATGCAACCAACCTTGCCTCACCAAAATTTTGGCAAGCAAAATTGCCGCCCAAAATCTGCCCACTGATTGCATTGCAATGCCAAATTTTTCAGGGTTAGCCAAAGTTTTGGCATCAATCCAAACAATAGCCAAATCACTAAGGCACGCCAATATTTTGGTTTGGCACGTTAGGGCAACAATCCAAACATACCCTAAATGACAAAGCTTGGTAGAAGATAAAAATAAAAGTGCTAACGTAGGCAACACGTAATAAATAATAGAAACACTACGCCATATGACAGGTTAAAATAGCAGGTTTATACCCATTTTTTGTACCAACAAGCCAACATGGTGTATTGTCTATAGCAATTAGCTACAGTAAATACAGTCACATAACGGTTAACGACAATTCTAGCAGCAATCCAATAATGTGATTGCTATGATCTAACAGATATTTTTTCTGTAGCAACATAATCATGAGATTGTAGGAACTGTGAGTTGCTACTCAGTTACTACAGATGCTGTAGCCCATTACTAAAAGAAATACATCCAGCTGCTACAAATAAGGGGGAGAAAGGTACATAAATTCAGCAGATACAAAATAAGGAAAAAGGTACAAAGATCCAGCTGCTACTCATTGAGTACATGAGATTCCATCCTCATGTAAAGTGCACCAAATATAACTAGAGTGGTTCAATTGAAAAGGTTTGAAATTAAGTCTATACTTCTAAAATGAGATATATAGTTCTTTCAAATTCAATTATCATTTTGCTCTTTGATAAGTTTAGTCCATCAAACGCCATGTAACTGAAAAAGATTACTAGGTTTGGGGCCTTCAGGCAAACCTTTAGCTTATGCAATCGATCAAACACTTCATTCATTGTGATATTCAGATCATTAGCTATTCTTGGTATGTCGAAGACATAATTGCCATCCTTCATCTCTGACCTGATATTCCATGAGTGCAGAATCAGAATCTTAGAGAAGTGCAGCAAGTTCAGAGAAGCTTATAGAAACAAAAGCTGATAGTGTGTTTACTTATTTAGAACTGATCTAACTAGTATATCCTTGTCAGCAAGCAGTTGTGGCGATGTCTGCATCAATGTAATTCAGTGAATAAGGTGAAAGAAAAGGATGCAAGTATAATAGCTTAATAAAAGAACAATGAACATGGTATGTCCATGGCAATCAAGTGGATAGGTGACAGTGTCACTTGAACAATGAAGAATTACTCAATGATACTGGACAGACACCATGGTAATTGACTGAGCACTATCCAAACATTCGGTTCACAGTGTGCAAATCAAATCAAACCGGGTCCAGATCACCGGATAAGCCTGTGTTATACCTTCTGTTTATAAACGTCCATGGATCAATAACATAGCACAACTTATTATCCTAAAAAAAGGAGCAAAAGTTCTATACTGAAGATCTGCAGCTACAATTTGAAGCAACAGATGTACGAAGAGATTCTTATTTATGGAAAGTAAGGAATACTTGGAACAGATAACTTAAGAAACTGCTAAGCACCTTTGAGTTTTCTACTTCAGAAAGCCATTTTGTGATATTTGCTGAAAGAGCGTTGAAGTCATCTGGCTCTTTAAGATCACATAACAGTAGGCGGTGTCTTTCAATTCAAATGAAATCTCTCCTGAAAACTGATTTACAGAGGAAGACATAAGGACTTAACATAGAAATAGTTGCAACTGGATCAAAGAGAGGAGAGAATTAGACAATGGCTCATCCCATAAGCAGTAGCACAATATTATTAAGTCAATGTCAACTCTTACCAGGCTTACCTTAACTAAAGGATAAAATATCTTACATAACAGGAATAAGCCGATAACCACAACAGCTGCTATAACACAACTTTTAGGGTATAATTGCTTTGAGCCCAAATCAACCCTACCAAAATTTAGGCACGACCAAAACAAGGGTATAACCAAAAAGTTGGTATAGTGGATCTGTTTGAATTACAATCATACCAATATAGCCAAAATTTATTACATGTTGCCTACATGGCATCTATTTTTCACGAAATATAGCCAATATATATCTTGTTTTGTTGATTAAATCGCAAGGAATACAATGATTCAAACGGATCACAAATCAGACAGACGGTTTAGAATATATTATCATTTGAAGTTTGTTAATTAAAAAATGGAAGCATTAAATGCAACCAACCAGCTACTGCCACCTCATGGATGCAACCAACCTTGCCTCACCAAAATTTTGGCAAGCAAAATTGCCGCCAAAATCTGCCCACTGATTGCATTGCAATGCCAAATTTTTCAGGGTTAGCCAAAGTTTTGGCATCAATCCAAACAATAGCCAAATCACTAAGGCACGCCAATATTTTGGTTTGGCACGTTAGGGCAACAATCCAAACATACCCTAAATGACAAAGCTTGGTAGAAGATAAAAATAAAAGTGCTAACGTAGGCAACACGTAATAAATAATAGAAACACTACGCCATATGACAGGTTAAAATAGCAGGTTTATACCCATTTTTTGTACCAACAAGCCAACATGGTGTATTGTCTATAGCAATTAGCTACAGTAAATACAGTCACATAACGGTTAACGACAATTCTAGCAGCAATCCAATAATGTGATTGCTATGATCTAACAGATATTTTTTCTGTAGCAACATAATCATGAGATTGTAGGAACTGTGAGTTGCTACTCAGTTACTACAGATGCTGTAGCCCATTACTAAAAGAAATACATCCAGCTGCTACAAATAAGGGGGAGAAAGGTACATAAATTCAGCAGATACAAAATAAGGAAAAAGGTACAAAGATCCAGCTGCTACTCATTGAGTACATGAGATTCCATCCTCATGTAAAGTGCACCAAATATAACTAGAGTGGTTCAATTGAAAAGGTTTGAAATTAAGTCTATACTTCTAAAATGAGATATATAGTTCTTTCAAATTCAATTATCATTTTGCTCTTTGATAAGTTTAGTCCATCAAACGCCATGTAACTGAAAAAGATTACTAGGTTTGGGGCCTTCAGGCAAACCTTTAGCTTATGCAATCGATCAAACACTTCATTCATTGTGATATTCAGATCATTAGCTATTCTTGGTATGTCGAAGACATAATTGCCATCCTTCATCTCTGACCTGATATTCCATGAGTGCAGAATCAGAATCTTAGAGAAGTGCAGCAAGTTCAGAGAAGCTTATAGAAACAAAAGCTGATAGTGTGTTTACTTATTTAGAACTGATCTAACTAGTATATCCTTGTCAGCAAGCAGTTGTGGCGATGTCTGCATCAATGTAATTCAGTGAATAAGGTGAAAGAAAAGGATGCAAGTATAATAGCTTAATAAAAGAACAATGAACATGGTATGTCCATGGCAATCAAGTGGATAGGTGACAGTGTCACTTGAACAATGAAGAATTACTCAATGATACTGGACAGACACCATGGTAATTGACTGAGCACTATCCAAACATTCGGTTCACAGTGTGCAAATCAAATCAAACCGGGTCCAGATCACCGGATAAGCCTGTGTTATACCTTGTGAAAATACAATGTGCAGGTAACACTGAACTGAGGAAGTAAATGGAGATATTGCTGATCACCAATTTCCAGCTGTGTGAGGACTGTCAAAAGCACCTACAGTGGTAAAAAGATTATTAAGCACGGATAGGTGGCAGAATAAGTGTATGACAAAAGAAACTAGGTGTACTGGGCTGATGAGGCAGGTGCAAACCTCTTCTTTTATATCAAACTTGCGTGATGTTAACTCTTTAACCAAGGAGCAAATGCACCCTGTTGTGTTATCAGATGAAAATATCTGGTAAAGAAATTTGCTCATTGCATATTCATCAACACCATCACTGCCAAAAAAGGTTGCTTGTAGTCATTTCATAGGAAACTTATGGCAGACAGAACATGTAAACAAGAAAAAATGATTTACCTGTGTGAAAGACTACGGATCTTGTAAAATGTTGCTGAATCAAGAAGTAGGTGACAGTGTGATAACCGTCCATCCCTTCCAGCACGGCCAGTTTCCTGGAAAGAGCATATCCAGATGTCTCAAGAGGAGAAAGGAGAATGGAAAAAGCATCTCTCACAGCTTGAAGTTCAATAAATTACCTGTATGTATTCTTCTAAGCTTTCTGGCAGGCTATAATGAATCACCTTTAAGGGAGGAATGCTTGAATCAGTCCAAGTTAGCAGCAATTTAATTTCACTTAAAATTATAAGCTATCACATTTGCAAGAACATAGAAATACTTCAAAATTTTAAAAACAAGGAGCAATTGCAACTCCCGTGCAGATTGAACATAATAATGTAGATATATTCATACCCCTTCAACATCACTCTTATCAAGACCCATGCCAAACGCCACAGTTGCGACAACCTTTGCTCAGGGAGGGAGGAAACAAGGTTAGACATCTACACCTACCAAATGCATTTGATGAAATAGGTACGACCAAAGAACTAGATATGCAAACATATACCACTCTTATTTTGTTAGAGCAAAAGAGCTCCTGTACACGGCTCCTGTTCTTCATCGGAAGTCCACTATGGTAACTCTACAAAAAAATGGAAAATTCCGTAAAAAATAGGAACAATAAACTCATGTCAAGCTAAAGATGAATGCCAACCTTGGCAGTAATGTTGTTGTCACATAAGTATTTACAAACGAAGTCAGTTTCCGCCTGTTCAATATAAGAAAAAAATGTTACATCTTCAGAATTGAGTTGTACCTAAACAACAGGTAATGGACAGATGTGCAACCATCTTTAGAAAATAGAAAGTCTAACCTGAAACTTGCAATAGACAATAATACTTTTCATGTAAACAAAAGGGGAAGACTTCAATAATAACATTAAATCCTTCAGTCTGTGTCACAAAAGATAATGTGTCAGTGCCCTGAAAGCCAGATAGTATGCCTTCTTTGACATGTAAACCATATTATAGTGACTTTGCTATTGTCCTCGTAAAAAAATGACTCTGGTATTGAAATCAAGAGTAGGAGGAAGAGTGGCCTACCTGTTATCACTCACACTGATAGAAAGCTGTAGATTTTCCTTATTTGAGACGTTTGAATAAGATTGTCAGATGGTATTTCTAAGGCATTCAGTATCTCCTCCAAGGTTTGGGTTGTTGCAGTTGCAGTCATTGCAAGAATACACTGAACATTAAGTTTTCTCCGAAGCAGTGACGCACGAAGCCTTAGATATGAAGGTCTAAAATTATGAGACCTGTCCATTTGGTCAAGATTAGGTCATGAACTTAGTAGCTACACTAACACTACACAGTGAACATCAAGTACATAATAGACTAGGAAAACAAAACAATGGTGAAATAAACTCACCATTCAGAAATGCAATGAGCTTCATCAATCACCACAAGAGATATCGGTAGTGCGTCCTTAAATATCAGCAAAAATTCTTCATTCAAAAATCTCTCAGGGAAACAAAAGCACCTGATTCAAAATGGAAAGTACCTCAGAATACTCCATTAAGTTACATGTCAACATCACTACTGCAAAACGGTGAAGCACAATTGTGTTCATTTCAGAATTTACCCAATAATGATTCTTCTTATAATTAATATTCCTGTTACTACATCAAGAAAAGGTGTTGTGTTGAAATTGCATTGACAAGATAGGCAGGGATGGTGCTCTAGATAAGGCAGCATCAAGGCTGTAGTTACTGGAGGATGCTACACTCGTCGCCAAGAAACGGGGCTTAAGAAAACTGTACCTTTATTTCCCCTGCACGCAGCCCTTGTAATGTTTCATGAAACTCGTCACTCATCTGAATGAATGAAATAATATAACACAATGATCAAAAACGAAAATGAATGGGACTAGTAGCAAGCATATAAATTTTCTTTTACCTGACTGCTTGTGAAAATACAATGTGCAGGTAACACTGAACTGAGGAAGTAAATGGAGATATTGCTGATCACCAATTTCCAGCTGTGTGAGGACTGTCAAAAGCACCTACAGTGGTAAAAAGATTATTAAGCACGGATAGGTGGCAGAATAAGTGTATGACAAAAGAAACTAGGTGTACTGGGCTGATGAGGCAGGTGCAAACCTCTTCTTTTATATCAAACTTGCGTGATGTTAACTCTTTAACCAAGGAGCAAATGCACCCTGTTGTGTTATCAGATGAAAATATCTGGTAAAGAAATTTGCTCATTGCATATTCATCAACACCATCACTGCCAAAAAAGGTTGCTTGTAGTCATTTCATAGGAAACTTATGGCAGACAGAACATGTAAACAAGAAAAAATGATTTACCTGTGTGAAAGACTACGGATCTTGTAAAATGTTGCTGAATCAAGAAGTAGGTGACAGTGTGATAACCGTCCATCCCTTCCAGCACGGCCAGTTTCCTGGAAAGAGCATATCCAGATGTCTCAAGAAGAGAAAGGAGAATGGAAAAAGCATCTCTCACAGCTTGAAGTTCAATAAATTACCTGTATGTATTCTTCTAAGCTTTCTGGCAGGCTATAATGAATCACCTTTAAGGGAGGAATGCTTGAATCAGTCCAAGTTAGCAGCAATTTAATTTCGCTTAAAGTTATAAGCTATCACATTTGCAAGAACATAGAAATACTTCAAAATTTTAAAACAAGGAGCAATTGCAACTCCCGTGCAGATTGAACATAATAATGTAGATATATTCATACCCCTTCAACATCACTCTTATCAAGACCCATGCCAAACGCCACAGTTGCGACAACCTTTGCTCAGGGAGGGAGGAAACAAGGTTAGACATCTACACCTACCAAATGCATTTGATGAAATAGGTACGACCAAAGAACTAGATATGCAAACATATACCACTCTTATTTTGTTAGAGCAAAAGAGCTCCTGTACACGGCTCCTGTTCTTCATCGGAAGTCCACTATGGTAACTCTACAAAAAATGGAAAATTCCGTAAAAATAGGAACAATAAACTCATGTCAAGCTAAAGATGAATGCCAACCTTGGTAGTAATGTTGTTGTCACATAAGTATTTACAAACGAAGTCAGTTTCCGCCTGTTCAATATAAGAAAAAAATGTTACATCTTCAGAATTGAGTTGTACCTAAACAACAGGTAATGGACAGATGTGCAACCATCTTTAGAAAATAGAAAGTCTAACCTGAAACTTGCAATAGACAATAATACTTTTCATGTAAACAAAAGGGGAAGACTTCAATAATAACATTAAATCCTTCAGTCTGTGTCACAAAAGATAATGTGTCAGTGCCCTGAAAGCCAGATAGTATGCCTTCTTTGACATGTAAACCATATTATAGTGACTTTGCTATTGTCCTCGTAAAAAAAATGACTCTGGTATTGAAATCAAGAGTAGGAGGAAGAGTGGCCTACCTGTTATCACTCACACTGATAGAAAGCTGTAGATTTTTCCTTATTTGAGACGTTTGAATAAGATTGTCAGATGGTATTTCTAAGGCATTCAGTATCTCCTCCAAGGTTTGGGTTGTTGCAGTTGCAGTCATTGCAAGAATACACTGAACATTAAGTTTTCTCCGAAGCAGTGACGCACGAAGCCTTAGATATGAAGGTCTAAAATTATGAGACCTGTCCATTTGGTCAAGATTAGGTCATGAACTTAGTAGCTACACTAACACTACACAGTGAACATCAAGTACATAATAGACTAGGAAAACAAAACAATGGTGAAATAAACTCACCATTCAGAAATGCAATGAGCTTCATCAATCACCACAAGAGATATCGGTAGTGCGTCCTTAAATATCAGCAAAAATTCTTCATTCAAAAATCTCTCAGGGGAAACAAAAAGCACCTGATTCAAAAATGGAAAGTACCTCAGAATACTCCATTAAGTTACATGTCAACATCACTACTGCAAAACGTGTGAAGCACAATTGTGTTCATTTCCAGAATTTACCCAATAATGATTCTTCTTATAATTAATATTCCTGTTACTACATCAAGAAAAGGTGTTGTGTTGAAATTGCATTGACAAGATAGGCAGGGATGGTGCTCTAGATAAGGCAGCATCAAGGCTGTAGTTACTGGAGGATGCTACACTCGTCGCCAAGAAACGGGGCTTAAGAAAACTGTACCTTTATTTCCCCTGCACGCAGCCCTTGTAATGTTTCATGAAACTCGTCACTCGTCTGAATGAATGAAATAATATAACACAATGATCAAAAACGAAAATGAATGGGACTAGTAGCAAGCATATAAATTTTCTTTTTACCTGACTGCTCGCAAGAAGGCCGCCTGACAGAAATACAGGGAGCTTCCTCAGTTGATCCACCATCAAGGAAAGCAGTGGACTCACCACCAGCGTCAGTCCAGGCAAAATCATAGCAGGCACCTGAAAAACAGTATCATCATCATGTCAGAACTGACCTATACAAAATTAATAACTCAAAGTTTACGGCACACCTGATAGCACAGTGACTTGCCCGCGCCGGTAGGCAGCACAAGCATCGTCGACTCCCCTGCAACCACATTCTGGATCGCCTCAAGCTGCCCCTCGCGGAACGAATCATACCCATACGCCACCCTGAGCAAGCTCTCGAGATTCCGCTCGGACGGGTTCTCTCTCGCCGCCTCGACAGCCTCGAGAACCCCATCGCCGCCTCCGTCCCCCTTCTTCTCCCGCTCCACCAGCGCCTCCGCCACGAAATCCCCTTCCTCGTCGCCGGAACCCCGGGGCTTCGAGCCACCAGCCCGCTGCCGCCGCCAGGAGCGGCATTTCGTCGAGCGCCTGGCCTGCGCGTTCTTGAACGTCCTCCTCCGGCCGTACCCGTTGATGTTGAGCCGCACGAAGTTGCCCTCGGCGCCACCTCTCGGCCGCTTCGGTTGCTCTGCTGCCGCGGCGGTGGCGGGGACCTCCGACACCGAGTTGGGGTGCACCCGCTTGGGCCTGGTCTGCGGCGGCACGTCCTCGGCTGCTGGGGGCGGGCATGGCGCGGCGCTTGGTATCTCGGTGGGCGCGGGGGCGGAGGATGCGAATGCGGCGGCGGGGTCGAAGGAGGGATTGCGCGACTGGACGAGGCAGCGGAAGGAGGAGACGGTGCTAGCGGCGGCGGTGAGCGCGGAGGCGGGGGCGATGCGCGCGGTGAGGCCGTGCGGATCGGAGAGGGCGGCGGCGGGGAGTGTAGGCGGAGAGGCGGAGGCGGGGGTAGAAGCGAGTACGGGCTTGGGCTTTGGCTTGGACTTGGGTTTTGAGGCGGAGGTGGGCCCGGGACGTGGCTTGGGCGGTGGCGGGCGAGGCGGTGAGCAGCGGCGAGGCGGGGAAGCGGAGACGTCGGAGAGGAGGGAGCCGTCGGAATCGGAGTCGGCGGCGTGGGGCGGGGAGTAGGAGTACATTGGTGGTGGTGTGGTGGAGGCGGAGCCCGTGGCCGAGTTGGTGGTGCGGGGCGGTCGGGCGGAGCACGGAGTCGAGGAATGGAGGAATTGGAGGGAGAATTCGGGCGGACGTCCCGCCAAGCGCCCGGTTTGGAAAAGTTGGGAGATTGCCCTGGTATGGTACGCTAGTGATGAAATTTTTAAATTTTGGCTGTTTACGGTATAGATTACAGAGAGAGATATTTACTTGCGATTTTGAATGGTACAGATATTGAGTTTTTAACGTGTATATCGTTTAACTTGTAGACCCCATCTTGAAAAAATACTCCATTTAAAAGTTAGGTACTGTAGCAAAAGCCAAAAGCTGTCAACTTCAGATGAAAAGAACAGGCCTATAGATATCGCATCACTAGCTTATAAATATAGGATGTTATTAGCTATATTGTACATACATATATAAGAAAGAAAGCAATAAAGAAAGATCAGTAATTATCTCTATTTCTGAGTTTCAATCTATTATTTCGGTCTGTCTATGATTGATCTGATTTGTGCATAGCAGAGGAATCGATCGGACTGGTCGCCAGTGACGGTTTCTCAACACGTTATCAGTACAAATCGCTCCGGTGAATTGCAATGTAATCATCGAAGCATTAGTAGATTAAATCGTCTACATCTAGATTGCTTTAAATTTCGCAGATTTCGCACTTATATATTTAGCGAACTACATTAGACTGGACATTGCATTTGCCGTAAACTTATTAGCAATGTATAGTATAGAAACTACCAAAAAGCGTTAGTAGGGAATAAAAGACACCTTCCGATACCTCCAAGGAAGCAAGGACCTTGGGTTATACTACAGAAAGAATCAAGATTTGAATATGCCTGGCTATTCAGATGCAGGGTACTTGTCGGACCCGCATATTGCAAGATCACAAACAGGCTATGTATTTCTATATGGTGGAATTGCAATTTCATAAAAATCGTCTAAGCAAAGTCTTGTAACGACTTCGACAAACCACTCAGAAATCATAGCACTGTATGAAGCTGCACGAGAATATGCTTGACTCCAACGAATGATTCACCACATCCAGCAGTCATATGAAATGAATATTATGCAAGCTCCTACAATTATCTATAAAGATAATGCAGTTTGTATTGCATAAGTGCAGACGAGCTATGTGAAGAGTCATCTGACAAAACATATCAACCATATGTTCTTTTATGCTCATGAATTGCAAAAGATGGACGAAATTAAAGTACTACATACTAAGTCATGTGAAAATCTTACAGATTTATTCACTAAGTAACTTCTAGCATCTAGTTTTAAAACATACTTATAAGAAATTGGAATGATGAGACTTAGAGAAATGCAGAATTCAGAGGAGATTTTTCTCAAGCTCTTATTAAAACTTGATCATAAAAATCAAGTACCCAAAGAATAAATCTTAAAAATTAAATAAAATTAGGTGGATTGTACTATTTTCCCTTACGTGTTTTCCTGAAGTTTCTCTGCCAAAATTTTAATAAGGCAATTCGTGCAACACAGTATAACATATATCATGTACTATTTCTTCAAAATTTTCTCACTGGATTTCTATAGAGTTTTGATAAGACATAAACATGTCGGATGAGTGGCCAAGGTAGAGTGTTAAAAACCTAGACCTGAGCTTAAAGCCTTGTCCCATGGTAGAGCTCACCACTAGACTATAAATAAAAAATACTATTTACTATATTGTACACACATATACATAAGAAAAGAAAGCACTAAAAAAAGACACCAAAGACGAACCAACTCAACAGGTGCGGTGCGCAGACACCAAAATATCAGACTTCCAAAAGCGAGCTTTACAATAATATAAAACTGGAACAGGCATCGCGAGAATGGTACACCTAATCGAATTAACATTAAACCGAGTTTTAACGAAAACATGATGGGCAACAGCCAGCAAAACGGTCCACCGGCATACAGCAATCAAAGTTTTAGCTCAACAAAGGTCGCAACAGATATTGATTATTTATCGAAAGAAAGTTCCTGCTCTTTCCGGAGAAAAGAGGACTACATCTTCAGGTCTAGACGTTCTACTGGGTGCTGTGCATGTGACGGATCAGGTCCACAACGCGAGAGCTGAAAAAATTCAAAGGATTGGAGTTATAATACGAATAGTCTGCAAAAGTACAAGAAGCATGGCAAAATGCTACTCAAGTATTTAATATGTAACAGAAAATGTTCCTTCTATTCATCTCAACAATTCGATACTACATGATGGGAAGCTGGGAAGGAGGGCACAAGCACAGCAAAATATATACTGGCTCAACGAACTGTGCAAGACGTGCCTAGGAGATACTAGTATGCTACTACCGGAGCATTTACTAAATGAACTGCTACTCAACAGTAATCTACTGGTCAATTAGGGATTCCAGCTTCACACAGTAGTCTAGTAGAGAAGAATTATCCCACGCTATGTAATATATCATCACAAATATAACTTATATAAGTATAGTTGGTTAGGGCAAGTTTAGGAAATTACCAGTAAAATTGAGACCTAGCCTAGGAGATAGGGCCTAATAGCAGTACATGAAACGAATTACAATGAGCACAGCATTGTTTACCTGTATCCCCACTCATTGTCGTACCATGACACAAGCTTAACAAACTTCTCATTGAGCGCAATACCAGCCTTTGCATCAAAGATGCTTGACCTGTTATTGATATACATGGGTAAGGAGGTCAGGGGCATCAACTCAACGATAAAGAGTTGCTGGTACAGAGTGTTTAATCTACATATTTAGCATATCCAATTATCAGCTGTAAGATAAAGCTTCAACAGCCAGAAGCCTCTACCTGTTGTCACCCTGGAAGTCTGTGGAAACAAGGTCCTCCTCCACATAACCCAAAATACCCTTGAGTTTCCCCTCAGACTCCTCCCTGCAGAATAGAACGGGATGTCAATGCTAGTGTCTGAGTTGAACATATCAAATGGAACGGAAACAGTGGGAGCATCTTCAAAGAAAGAGCGAAGGATGATGACATTAGAAACTACTACTACATCTTATTTGAATCAGTGCAACAACCACACAAAGTGAAAGACTACTTCTGTTAATGTGTCAGCACCCAGTAACTTTGTGTTCTGAACTAAATATACATTTCACAAAAAAAATGCAATGGCAATTCAATACTACTCACTTGATGGCGGCCTTGATCTCGTCATAGGTAGCAGACTTCTCAAGCCTAACAGTCAAATCAACAACAGAGACATCCACAGTAGGAACACGGAAAGCCATACCGGTCAATTTTCCATTGAGAGCAGGAAGCACTTTGCCGACAGCCTAATCAGTTATTGTAAAGAGGTTACATTAGGTACAATAATTCCAAAGAAATGACTAGTGCAAATGCAGAAAGTAAAGGCAATTCTAGGAACAGAATTCTTAAAAAGGGAAAATCTACCCCATATCATGGATTAACTACTTAGGCACACAGTGTTGCGCTTCTAGCCTTCATGCTGAAGGTAAACAGGATGCAAACAAATATGCATTAGGGAGGCCATCACCGAAACGAAAACAGGAAAGATGAAATGGAAGCTATACACTAATCAATTAGTGCGGGTTGCTTCAGAAAGCAGCAGATTGCACCTTGGATGAAATTCAACAAAATTGTGTTTCAAACTTTTGTTAACATGTAAAGAATGCCAAATGTTAATTAATAGAAATTATATATCACAACCAATGACCAATTGACAACCACATTCAAAGACACCATCATTGAATCATTGACAATATGTGCAGCCCACTTGCGTACATTTGACAAGAGAGATGACTACACTTCAATTATTAGGCTGATTAATCGACAGTTTAAGATACTAACTTACCCACTTGCATTAGATGTATGCAGGCAAAAATGTGATGGATGCTGACCTTAAGCTGGCTAAGCATACGTGGTGATAAAAGGAATTCATTCTCATGTTTACCTTTGCAGCTCCAGTGCTGCTAGGAATGATGTTGAAACTGGCAGCCCTTCCACCCCTCCAGTCCTTGCTTGAGGGCCCATCAACGGTCTTCTGAGTTGCTGTAAGAATTACAACAATGGATCACATTAAGAGGCCTCTACATTGATCAACTGAAAAAAAAAACACATGTACTATACAAGTCATACCAGTGATAGCATGAACAGTGGTCATCAAACCCTCAACAATACCAAACCTGTCATTGATAACCTGAAAGTAATAGAAAATTTTAGCACAGAGCTTCATATTGCAGTGATGCGGTTCCCGGCATCACTTTTTGTTAACTGCCAGCAAGTAAAAATGAATAAGAAAAGCACCTTGGCAAGTGGAGCAAGGCAGTTAGTGGTGCAGCTTGCATTGGACACAATGTTAATGTCAGGCTTGTACTCCTTCTCATTGACACCAACAACAAACATGGGGGCATCCTTGCTGGGAGCAGAGATGACGACCTTCTTAGCACCACCCTGTAAAATTAAACATAGGAGATTATGTGGTTATGGGTATCATCCTTTATGTGGATAATGATGACATCAAGTAATCCATCATCATTGCAAAATGTTGGAATTCACAGAAAATACCTTAAGGTGAGCAGCAGCCTTGTCCTTGTCGGTGAAAACACCAGTAGACTCCACAACATACTCAGCACCAGTCTCACCCCATGGAATCTCCTCGGGGTTCCTTTACAGAAAAATTCAGATCGAGTCATATACCAAATTGATGGCATCAATAGCTGCGGGTATGATAAGTGTCTTACCTGCAGCCAAACACAGTGACCTCCTTCTCACCAAAGAGAAGGGTCTTGGAGTCCTTCACCTTGACCTCGTGATGCTTCCACTGGCCGTGCAGTGTCATACTTGAACATGTACGTCTAAAGATAACAGAATTAGTTAGTACCACAGGCGAATTTGTACCAACATTGTTGAGGGTCAACCAGCAAACATCTAACATTTTACCAGGTCCACTTCCAAATTAAAGCAACCGGAGACAACCTAATCTTTGAAAGGTGTATGGTATGACAAACAAAGCTCACTCCAATAATGTAATGCAGTACAGTTGTAATGGAGGGAGATCTGAAACCTAAAGGTAGATTTTGCACACAACGTTCCTGACCAGTGACGAGTGTAGATTACATGATATTGCATCTAGATGCAGCAAAAAGACCCTTTTTCACAGCTATCAGTTAGCCGCACCACAAGTCCATTGCAGCCCATCTAAATAAACAGATCAATGACCATTTGATCCATACACTATTATCCAAAATCCTCACAGATCTAATTACTACGATACAAAAACGAGCAGCTATGTAAAGCTCGCATCTGTAGATCGACACACTGGAGGAAGAAGTCTGTCAAAAGCGCACCCTCTGTGCCTGTGGCGTGCCAAATCTGCTTGCAGGAAAGCAGACTCCCTAAAACCTCCTAACTCTTGAACCAACTAATCAGCGGATCCAAAACAAAAACCCATCTATCTTCCCACATCTATCCACAAACCAACGGAGCTGACGAGAGCAGAGCAAGGCACGAGCGATACCATGTAGTCGGTGGTGATGAAGGGGTCGTTGACGGCGACGAGCTCGACGTCGTCGCTCTGCAGGGCCACCCTGGCCACGAGCCTCCCAATCCTCCCGAACCCTGCAACCAACCGCCCAAAAAAAATCCATCAAAACCACTCGAACCCCCCGGCCAACATCGAAAAAAACAGATCCGAGCGCGGAGCCGAACTCACCATTGATACCGATCTTAATCTTCGCTGCGGAACCAAAACCCACCGATAAAACAAGGGGGAAAATCAGCACAAATGCCACGAGATAAACCAGAAGGACAGGCAGATCGGGGTGAGGTGGAGGAGTTACCCATGGCGATCTCGATTCGAACTAGGCGAGGCGGATGCGACGCGGTGCGGGAGAGGGGACAAGTGTGAGAAAACTGGGGTATGCGATGCGACGAGTGGGTGGTGTGGCTGGGGTTTTTATGGGCTCGTCGAGTTTCCAATCCAGGGTGCGGTGAAGGCGTGAGGTGGTGGGGCCCGCGGCCTCAGGGTTTTCGGATCGCGACCATTGTTTTCGTCGGTTCGGATGTGCCACGCCGGACTGGGTGAGCCGAGGTCTTAGCTCTTACCGTCCGTTCATATTAGCTTTTATTAATAATTTTTTATTTAATAATAACTTATAGAATGATGTATATTGAGAGAAATGTGTGATTTTAACTAATATAATTTAAGTCACTACAGTAGTACTAAAATCGACTAGTGGACCCCATCTTAAAAGTCGTTCCATTTAAGAGTTAAGTACAATAAAAAAACAGTTTTTATAAATTAATATAATCAGACCGACTTTCTCCCAAGAAGATCATATGCCATTTTACAAGTTGCAAGGGTTGGCATCCGATCTAGATGTCAAGAGGGTTATGTCTTAGGAGTACCTGAATTTGCGATTTGATCGGCTTGGTTCTTTTCAGTTTATGGCTTTCTCCGTAAAATAGATGGGACGGTTTCTCTATCACCATTTCAAAACATCTTATCGTCGAAGCAACTTATCAGCATTCGATCTATTCGCATAAACGCTCATATTAGAAACAAAAGCCATCATTCGTAGTTATAATCATCAACCGCAGCAAAAAAAAAAGTAACCATCATTTAACGCATTACTATAATCGCTATACCAATTTACCACAGTATCCATTGGGTCTTGGACGTCCAATTTGTAACTAACCTACATTGGCTTTGATAGACGTGAGAATGAAGTGTTATTTTGTTGTCAAACTATGATTTTGTAGTGTCTGGTAAGATAAAGCTTCAACAGCCAGAAGCCTCTACCTGTTGTCACCCTGGAAGTCTGTGGAAACAAGGTCCTCCTCCACATAACCCAAAATACCCTTGAGTTTCCCCTCAGACTCCTCCCTGCAGAATAGAACGGGATGTCAATGCTAGTGTCTGAGTTGAACATATCAAATGGAACGGAAACAGTGGGAGCATCTTCAAAGAAAGAGCGAAGGATGATGACATTAGAAACTACTACTACATCTTATTTGAATCAGTGCAACAACCACACAAAGTGAAAGACTACTTCTGCTAATGTGTCAGCACCCAGTAACTTTGTGTTCTGAACTAAATATACATTTCACAAAAAAATGCAATGGCAATTCAATACTACTCACTTGATGGCGGCCTTGATCTCGTCATAGGTAGCAGACTTCTCAAGCCTAACAGTCAAATCAACAACAGAGACATCCACAGTAGGAACACGGAAAGCCATACCGGTCAATTTTCCATTGAGAGCAGGAAGCACTTTGCCGACAGCCTAATCAGTTATTGTAAAGAGGTTACATTAGGTACAATAATTCCAAAGAAATGACTAGTGCAAATGCAGAAAGTAAAGGCAATTCTAGGAACAGAATTCTTAAAAAGGGAAAATCTACCCCATATCATGGATTAACTACTTAGGCACACAGTGTTGCGCTTCTAGCCTTCGTGCTGAAGGTAAACAGGATGCAAACAAATATGCATTAGGGAGGCCATCACCGAAACGAAAACAGGAAAGATGAAATGGAAGCTATACACTAATCAATTAGTGCGGGTTGCTTCAGAAAGCAGCAGATTGCACCTTGGATGAAATTCAACAAAATTGTGTTTCAAACTTTTGTTAACATGTAAAGAATGCCAAATGTTAATTAATAAAATTATATATCACAACCAATGACCAATTGACAACCACATTCAAAGACACCATCATTGAATCATTGACAATATGTGCAGCCCACTTGCGTACATTTGACAAGAGAGATGACTACACTTCAATTATTAGGCTGATTAATCGACAGTTTAAGATACTAACTTACCCACTTGCATTAGATGTATGCAGGCAAAAATGTGATGGATGCTGACCTTAAGCTGGCTAAGCATACGTGGTGATAAAAGGAATTCATTCTCATGTTTACCTTTGCAGCTCCAGTGCTGCTAGGAATGATGTTGAAACTGGCAGCCCTTCCACCCCTCCAGTCCTTGCTTGAGGGCCCATCAACAGTCTTCTGAGTTGCTGTAAGAATTACAACAATGGATCACATTAAGAGGCCTCTCAATTGATCAACTGAAAAAAAAAACACATGTACTATACAAGTCATACCAGTGATAGCATGAACAGTGGTCATCAAACCCTCAACAATACCAAACCTGTCATTGATAACCTGAAAGTAATAGAAAATTTTAGCACAGAGCTTCATATTGCAGTGATGCGGTTCCCCGGGCATCACTTTTTTGTTAACTGCCAGCAAGTAAAAAATGAATAAGAAAAGCACCTTGGCAAGTGGAGCAAGGCAGTTAGTGGTGCAGCTTGCATTGGACACAATGTTAATGTCAGGCTTGTACTCCTTCTCATTGACACCAACAACAAACATGGGGGCATCCTTGCTGGGAGCAGAGATGACGACCTTCTTAGCACCACCCTGTAAAATTAAACATAGGAGATTATGTGGTTATGGGTATCATCCTTTATGTGGATAATGATGACATCAAGTAATCCATCATCATTGCAAAATGTTGGAATTCACAGAAAATACCTTAAGGTGAGCAGCAGCCTTGTCCTTGTCGGTGAAAACACCAGTAGACTCCACAACATACTCAGCACCAGTCTCACCCCATGGAATCTCCTCGGGGTTCCTTTACAGAAAAATTCAGATCGAGTCATATACCAAATTGATGGCATCAATAGCTGCGGGTATGATAAGTGTCTTACCTGCAGCCAAACACAGTGACCTCCTTCTCACCAAAGAGAAGGGTCTTGGAGTCCTTCACCTTGACCTCGTGATGCTTCCACTGGCCGTGCACGGTGTCATACTTGAACATGTACGTCTAAAGATAACAGAATTAGTTAGTACCACAGGCGAATTTGTACCAACATTGTTGAGGGTCAACCAGCAAACATCTAACATTTTACCAGGTCCACTTCCAAATTAAAGCAACCGGAGACAACCTAATCTTTGAAAGGTGTATGGTATGACAAACAAAGCTCACTCCAATAATGTAATGCAGTACAGTTGTAATGCAGGGAGATCTGAAACCTAAAGGTAGATTTTGCACACAACGTTCCTGACCAGTGACGAGTGTAGATTACATGATATTGCATCTAGATGCAGCAAAAAGACCCTTTTTCACAGCTATCAGTTAGCCGCACCACAAGTCCATTGCAGCCCATCTAAATAAACAGATCAATGACCATTTGATCCATACACTATTATCCAAAATCCTCACAGATCTAATTACTACGATACAAAAACGAGCAGCTATGTAAAGCTCGCATCTGTAGATCGACACACTGGAGGAAGAAGTCTGTCAAAAGCGCACCCTCTGTGCCTGTGGCGTGCCAGATCTGCTTGCAGGAAAGCAGACTCCCTAAAACCTCCTAACTCTTGAACCAACTAATCAGCGGATCCAAAACAAAAACCCATCTATCTTCCCACATCTATCCACAAACCAACGGAGCTGACGAGAGCAGAGCAAGGCACGAGCGATACCATGTAGTCGGTGGTGATGAAGGGGTCGTTGACGGCGACGAGCTCGACGTCGTCGCTCTGCAGGGCCACCCTGGCCACGAGCCTCCCAATCCTCCCGAACCCTGCAACCAACCGCCCAAAAAAAATCCATCAAAACCACTCGAACCCCCCGGCCAACATCGAAAAAAAAAACAGATCCGAGCGCGGAGCCGAACTCACCATTGATACCGATCTTAATCTTCGCTGCGGAACCAAAAACCCACCGATAAAACAAGGGGAAAAATCAGCACAAATGCCACGAGATAAACCAGAAGGACAGGCAGATCGGGGTGAGGTGGAGGAGTTACCCATGGCGATCTCGATTCGAACTAGGCGAGGCGGATGCGACGCGGTGCGGGAGAGGGGACAAGTGTGAGAGAATGGGGTATGCGATGCGACGAGTGGGTGGTGTGGCTGGGGTTTTTATGGGCTCGTCGAGTTTCCAATCCAGGGTGCGGTGAAGGCGTGAGGTGGTGGGGCCCGCGGCCTCAGGGTTTTCGGATCGCGACCATTGTTTTCGTCGGTTCGGATGTGCCACGCCGGACTGGGTGAGCCGAGGTCTTAGCTCTTACCGTCCGTTCATATTAGCTTTTATTAATAATTTTTTATTTAATAATAACTTATAGAATGATGTATATTGAGAGAAATGTGTGATTTTAACTAATATAATTTAAGTCACTACAGTAGTACTACAATCGACTAGTGGACCCCATCTTAAAAGTCGTTCCATTTAAGAGTTAAGTACAATAAAAAAACAGTTTTTATAAATTAATATAATCAGACCGACTTTCTCCCAAGAAGATCATATGCCATTTTACAAGTTGCAAGGGTTGGCATCCGATCTAGATGTCAAGAGGGTTATGTCTTAGGAGTACCTGAATTTGCGATTTGATCGGCTTGGTTCTTTTCAGTTTATGGCTTTCTCCGTAAAATAGATGGGACGGTTTCTCTATCACCATTTCAAAACATCTTATCGTCGAAGCAACTTATCAGCATTCGATCTGTTCGCATAAACGCTCATATTAGAAACAAAAGCCATCATTCGTAGTTATAATCATCAACCGCAGCAAAAAAAAAAGTAACCATCATTTAACGCATTACTATAATCGCTATACCAATTTACCACAGTATCCATTGGGTCTTGGACGTCCAATTTGTAACTAACCTACATTGGCTTTGATAGACGTGAGAATGAAGTGTTATTTTGTTGTCAAACTATGATTTTGTAGTGTCTGTGTCGTATGTGGCTATATCATCACTTCATCGTGAAAGTAATTTGTAAGCATTTCTTCACTAACCACTCTGGGCACTAAAAACCTCCCATAATAGAGTAACTAATAAGAGCTCATCTGGGCTTGGTTCTCTTTTTTTTAGGCTTTAACTGTTGGCTAC
The DNA here is from genome assembly GCA_036346245.1 of Bonia amplexicaulis. Lineage (NCBI taxonomy): Eukaryota > Viridiplantae > Streptophyta > Magnoliopsida > Poales > Poaceae > Bonia > Bonia amplexicaulis. Next base: position 12,172,414 of record CM070745.1, on the reverse strand, counting down.
TCCAAAAGTTAAAATAAATAAAGTGGTTTCTTAAAGTAGATTTTTCTAATAACTTTTCGAGCTTAAAACTGTGTGCGTTGTTCGTATTAGCATCTTCGTCATCCGCTGCCGTCTCAAAAAATACAGACAAAAGTCATCAGCATCAGTCAAAAATAATAAGGTAGTTAGTATAGTAGAAAATGCCTACTATAATCTACCTATAGATCTTATTTTTAAAAACATACCGTTTAAAAGCTAATTAGTATAGCAGAAAGTGGTAAGCTAAAGCTAAAAAAAATTAGGCAGGCCTCGCCTTGCCTGCTGCTTCAGGACTGTTGGGCCGTCAATCTCTTGTGAACCGTAGGATTTTGCGCGGCCCAGCCTCTAACTAGAGAGGTCTGTAAAGCAAACGTAAGACGGTATGGGCTGTGCAAAGCAGCACAGCGTCCAAACAAAAGCGCCAGTCTAACCCAACACTTCTCCCAAAAAAAAAAAGTTTAACCGAACAAAAAAAATGCACCAGTACAGTCCCTGTTAAAAAAAAATGAATCGCGCCATACCTGCACACGACCGTTGCGAGCGCCGGTCCGGTCCGGTCTGCCTTTATAACGGACCCACCACCGTGCGCATCGTCCACCGTTCGAAAACGCTACGAAAAAGACGCAGGTTCCCATGAGCGCCGCCGCACCGCACCACTAGCCGTTGCCGCCGCCCTTCCACTCCCCGAGAGCGGACTCCTCGCGAGCGCGCGCAGGCAGAGGCGGATCCGGAAGGCGCGGCCGCGAGGGAGACTGAGGAGGAGGCGGAGAGATGGCGTCGAGGACGGCGTCCAAGGACATCATCACGCTGCGGGGCTCCGCCGCCATCGTCAGCGAGTTCTTCGGTACGTATGCGCCGCGCCGTCCCCCGCTCCACCTCCCTCCCTAATCGCTCGTCCGATTGGTGTTTGACGGAATGCTTCCGCCGCAGGTTACGCGGCGAACAGGTGCGCGCGGGCCGGGAACGGCGGCGGCGTCGATTGTCGATTTCCTTTGAAATGGATCGGTAAAAACAAGGCTCGGTCTTGATTGATTTGTCTGTGTGGTCGCAGCATCCTGTACAACCGCGGGGTGTACCCGGAGGAGAGCTTCGCCAAGGTGAAGAAGTACGGGCTCACCATGCTGCTCACGCAGGACGAGGGAGTCAAGGCCTTCATCGCCAGCCTCACCTCCCAGCTCTCAGGTTGCTGCTCATCGAGATCCCCCTCTCCGCTCCTCCCCAGTCCCCGCACCGGCTGCATATATCAATTAGCTCTGTTGGATTTGCTAATTGGTTTTGCGTCTCTGCAAACTGCAGAGTGGCTCGAGGCCGGGAAGCTGCAGAGGATCGTCCTGGTGATCATGAGCAAGGCCACCTCCGAGGTGCTGGAGCGCTGGAACTTCAACATCGAGACCGACGCCGAGGTCGTCGAGAAGGGGTACGCCACTCTCTGCTCGTCCTACCCCTTCCTGTCTCTTTGATTGGGATCTTGTCGAATTCGGAAGCGGCCGCTGCTTGATTGCGTCTTCTGATGCTCCTGGACGGATGGGCGGTGTGTGTCCCAGGGCGATCAAGGAGAGGAGCGACAAGGAGATCATGAGGGAGATCCAGGCCATCATGCGCCAGGTCGCCTCCTGCATCACCTACCTCCCCTGCCTCGACGAGCCATGTAAGGAACAGACAGCTAAACCCCCTCCCTCTGATGATCCGATCCTTCTTGAATCTTATGGCCGCCGGACTGGAGCTGTAACTCCTCCTGACCTGTGTGGAATCAATCAGGCATATTCGACGTCCTGGCCTACACCGACAAGGACGTCGACGCGCCGATGGCCTGGGTCGAGAGCGACGCCAAGCTCATCCACAATCCGCAGATGGTGAAGCTGCACTCGTTCGACACCAAGGTAACAACAGCACGTAGAAACGCGTCTCTGACATTCCGTTCTCTTTGTTCTCGGGATCCATTGCTGAGGCCGCGTGCGTTCGTTCTTGCGATGGCAGATCCACAAGGTGGACACGCTCGTCTCCTACAAGAACGACGAGTGGGACGAGCAGTAACAGCCACGAGGGCCTCCTGCTAGCTAGGCTAGCTGCTTGCTTGGCGTGAAGGTGTTGTGTGAATCGTTCGTTCACGTCTAGGCCAACTCTACTGCTGCTGCTTTGGGCTCGTATTGCCCCGTCATTTTGTTCATGCTTGTGCCTTGCCTGAAGACTGAACTTCTGAAAGCCTGTACTTTTGGGACTGGAATTTTTCCTGGAGTGAATGCATCGTGTGCCATTTTTGACGTATGTTTTTGCACAGTTATGCGCCCCTTCACAATCATGCCTCTCAAGCTTGGTAAAATGTGATCGGGTGGGTTTTTTTCGGCTGTGTTTTATGGTTTTTGACTCTAGTGTGAGTTCTTGTGCGAACGAATTAAATGCCGATAAGCCAATAATCTATTTCAAAAAGTCTGTCTCGACAAGCCGCTTTAAGAATACGGTGAAGAAGTCGTCGTTTGTTTGTTCGAAGAAAACATTAGCAAAAAAAAGGCTGTACGGATGAATTTTTAGGGTAGATATATAATACCTTCACACTACAATACCCCATATTGTGTCAATTTATTTTAGCTTCCTGGGAGGAATTTATCTAATATATGTGGTGCTGAACAAAAAATGTACTTATTTTGGAGCTGAGAAATAGTACTTGCATCAACGGCATCCAGCAATTCAAAATGTTGCTCATCCACTGTGAGTACAGTGGGCTTGCAATTCAATGTGCCACTGCAATTTTGTACTCTGCCTTGGGATCCTAAATGGTGCATTCTTGCAGAATAAATTTGTTTCCCAGGCTTTTTACCAAATATGCTTCCAGTAACATCTCTTCCACGGATTTGTACAAATCTAGAGGATGGGTGCCTGAACACCTGTTCTCCCCACTTTTGCCGCACGTGTAACAAAATGAAACTTAGCTTCCGATGCTAAAAGGCTACTTCTGCTTGGTTTTAAATTACGTTAAACTGTATGGCCCATTCCTACTTTGGACACAGATTAGATGACTTGGTTAGGCAAATGTCACAAAATCAATCACCAAGCGATCGCATCCGCTGATAAATCGCAACCAAGACGAACATCGTCAAGGGTCTCAGCGGTTCTGTAGCCACTGTACTACCTAAGGAGTATCCAACCACGCCGTGAGAGGAAACCTAGGAAGTACTCGGTGTATTCTTTTGAACTTACGGCTTAAATATTTGAATTCTAGCTATTCGTGAAAGGTAGCATTTATAGAAAAATAGTCGTATATGATTTTGGTATTAATTCGATGATTCGATCCAAGATCAGGGAATTTGATTGTTCGTCCGCCTGATCCCAACAATGACTTTGAAGTTGTCCTCGAGAGACCGTTTGATGTACTTCTGGAAATCAAACTTGTTGCCAGGAGCTAAATGTACCTACAAACAAACATATGCATGGAGCAAAACAACTGTTCATTTCTAGCCAAAATATAGATTTCTACTTATACTCACGTTGACGAAGCTACGACGCAATGCACAACAATTGGCCCTCCGAACCGATCTAAAGAATTGTCTGAAGAAATTGATCCGTAAGCACACATCAGGTGCCAATGTGCCATCAGAGCATTGATCATGTCAATTAGCTATATCGCATATATCTTGCTGTATGTATGTAGCTTCAGTTTGTATAGTCTTTAGGCCGGTATAGTTTCAAAAAGGAAATTAATATTGCAGTATAAAATGATGCCGGGGTCTTGTTCAGCACATTCATGTGTTGCTTGACAAACGATGTCTCGTGGGTAAATCTGAAGCGCGTCAGATCAGCAAGATTGCATTGCCATTCAGAGAGTATACGAACAGATGAGAAAGGAAAAGATCAGCATATGTGTTGTGTGTTTTTCAGTTCTAAAAAAGTACCATTAGAGAACTATTCAACATTCATGTGCTTCTTTCTCCCACTCCATCCATTCACGAATCTGCAAACATTACACCACCAGCTACTATCACCATGTACATATATCACGGAGATTAATTAATCAAGTAACCGTAGAGTGCCTTCCTGCCTTGGCCTTGTCCAGTGCCATGGTAATAGCTCGGTATGTCACATGGAGCATTGCCAACAAGAAGATAAAGATGTGCAGTTGGCGCAGTGTGTTTGTCGAGATCAGTGACACCTTCCCCTGCAGAATTCAGATCATCTCACTTCAATATGTTAACCATACATAAACCCGATCAAATGCAAAATTCAGACTTGTAAGATTGTATTGTGGTCACGACCTTGGGGCATTTGGTTGACATCTTGGCCTCGGCAAGAAGCCTGTGGGGGTCCAAGGGCGCGGTGTAGGGAGGGCCGAGGCTGAAGTGCTCTGAATCTTAGGGATTCGCGCCACCATGGTGCTCCTTGTCGGTCTCGGTCTGGATGGCCTTCTTGAGGCGGCAGGGGAGCATGGTGTTGGCGGCCTGCTCCATGATGCACGTCTTGATGATGTAGTTTTGCCCGAACACCAGCAGTAGCAAGATGAACCCCAGCACCATTAGCTTTGAAATTGAATCAACCTAGCTGCGAAGCAGTGGAGGGAGTAGGAGTGGATGGCGTGGACGAGTGGCGGGAGGAGGTCAGAGGTGGGGGAAAATGGTCGGCGGTGAGGCGCGGGAAGTCCGGGAAGGCAATGAGCACGTCAAAGATCAGGGTAGAGGCGGGTGCAGAGGAGATGGCGAGCAGGGAGGCGAGATGGGTGGTGTCGGACTGGGAGATGGCGTCGGCCACGTGGGAGAGGTAGTCGGCAATGCGACGATGTGCCTTGCCCATGCTCAGGTACGCCACCATCTCAGGTGCAACGGCGGCGGTGGCGACGATTGTGTTGGGTTTGGAGATCGGTGGCGAGTAGGTGCGCGGGATGACTGGATGAGGGATGGAACGGCCTACCAAGTTAACCTTTTTCTTTCTCACCCTAGATATCGGAGAGTTGATGACCCCACTTGTCAGTACATTTATTCAAAGAGCGGAAAAGACAAATAAATCACCACCAACTGAAGCGGGTGGTGAACCAGTACCACTAACTTCTTTTAAGTAGTAGAGATGTACCTTTTAGACCTCTCTTTGATCGCATGAATTTCCCACGAATTTCGAAAGTAACAGTTTAATCTCCATCGAGAAATCCTTGAGATCGCAGCTTGAGGTCCCGGTCACAAATTTGTAGAGTAGAGTTGCGCTATAACAAATCATCACAGCTTTTGTGCCAACTCACGATAGTGTCCAGTTCTTTTGGACTGTAATTGATGGCTTTTAGTTGCGGCTGATAGTTTTTGTTTGTGTTTTTTATACGATGACAGATGACGAAGCCGCCCATGTAGACAGCGCGCACGATTTTAGATTTGAAAAACTATTTGAAGAAGCATCTTCAAGAAGCCGTCCTATTTATTTTAACTTCCAGAGAAGCCAAAATCAAAAACCACCAAAAAGCCAAAACTAGCATCTAGGAAGAGAAGGACGTAGGAACCGCAAAAGAAGAATCTGAGTTGATCACATAAGCCAAAATAACGACTAGGACTAGGAGGGCACTCACCATGTTCTTTGGGTTATGGCTAATAACGTTTTGGTTACAGTTGATGGCTTTTGTCTGTGCTTTTAGAGATGGTAACGGATGATAAAGACGTCGATACAGACGAAGCATATGGTTTTATGTTTGAAAAGCTATTTATAGAATCTGTTTTGAGAAATCATCCTATTAATTTTGATTTTTAAAGAAGTTAAAAAGATAAAAAGCTCTAAGACTCTGAAGAACAGCACCATTACCATGGTTGGGACGGAAGCTTCCACCTCAGCTGCCTGCATCAGAAGAAGAAACCACGTAGCCAACGAGCGACCGAGCGAAGCAAGCAGCGAGTCAACAGCAGAGAAATGCTTCGCCCTGGTAGTTGACAGAAAAAAATGGCACTCCAAAACGGAGAAAGTAGGTTCGTCGTCACGTGATTTCACGAATCTGAAAGGAAGATCGAACAGAGATGGGGATAGTCACGCGCTCTGAACTTTTCGCGGTCCGAAGCTTTCGTGCCGGCCAAGTCGCTGCTGCAGCTGACGCAACACGCCTGCGTGCGTAAGCGCTTACAGAGAAGAGCCCCGTCCCGTTTATTTCTCCAAACAAACAATCTCGTTGCTGGTACTACGGTGGTTTTTAAATATGATTGCTAGTTTTTGATTAAAAATAAATAGTAGTGATCGAAATAGGTGATTTTTTTTAAAAGACGAGTGATGGAAATAGTGTGGGAGAGATAAACATGCGAGATGGGAGTAAGAAGAGTGTGATACATGATGCTCCTGTAACTTCTATCTTATTCTCAGAGCGAGACGAGAATGAAAGGAATAGAGAAGTTGCTTTAGGTTGTCTGTTAATACTGTCTTCAAATAGAAATCAGAAACAGAAACAAATACAAACACTCCTACGTACATGAGCTTTTGATTAGAACATGTACAATAGTTTGTCTGTTAATGTTGTCTCTAAGACTTTTACCTCACCTAAAGTAGCACTATAGACAATATCTCTAACAATTTATCTCTAAAATTAATTTCTCTAACTATTTTATATTATTCTCATTAAGTTTTTTCTCTCACACTTTATTACCATATGCGTTGATTTGTGTGCTCAAGTTATCTTTTGTATAAAGAGATATCACATTCTCTTTTCTCATCTCCTCTACATAGAAATTTGTTGATATGATAGCTAAGAGATAGCCGAAGTAAAATTATTGCAAATGATATGCTCATTTCAGTTTAAGGTTCTGGCTTATTTTTTACTATTCATAAATTTCGTTTTTTTCTGAACTTTTGGTTTTTTTTTCTCTTTTTTGCCGGTTCCTTTTTCCTGTATTTATTTTGCGTTGTCCGTAATGAGCTAACATATTTTTCTATTTTTTAAATTTAATTATACCAAATAAGTCATCTTTGACTATAATACAATTTTAGTTAGTTATAGTATAATTTCAGTTATAAATTACTGTTTTTTAGACTCCGGTGAATAGGCTACTGGCGACTTTTGCCACGAAGGAATCCATCCAAAGAAGAATGTCCTGGAACGTTCAGTGAGCGCCGAGTGGGAAAAGGGTCAGGGAATTGCAGAACACGCACCGAGGAAAGAAACAGAAGGGAATAAAAAAAAATCGTATTCATGCGTTGCAGGCAGGCAGCACGTACCACCTTTCCCTCGTGGAACAAACTCGAGCCACCAAAACCCGAAAGCAAAATCTCCCGTTCCTACTCCCCGACCGATAATAGTATCACGCCACGCAGGTAATCAAACGATACAGTTTTGTCTTCATAAAACTGGCACATTTTCCATGAGCTGTGTCTTTTCTATATATATCAGAAAATATTTATACCCTGCTCGGTTGGACTGAAAAATAGTAGTTTATAATTGAAATTATGCTGTAGCTAGCTGAAATTACCTATAGCTGAATGTGACTTATTTGACATAATTAAATTTAAAAATGTCTTTGGATGCAGTGTGTTAAGGGACGTGCACACGTAAGTGTGTTATGTCTTGAGCGTATGCGTTTGTTTTTTATCTAAAAGAAAAATATTTACCCGTACTGTTTAATGTTCTCAATCTCTAATTACATTTTTGAAAGCATTCTCACCCCAGAAATATTGCTAGTTAGTTGGCTGTACATCCTAAATCAAAGCTGAACCATCCGAACAATAACGACACGAGACGGGAAGAGCTCGACGGAAGCGGTCCACCACGTAGCCCGTCGGCCGCGCTTCTCGAATTTTTGATACATACGACACCGTTTGAACCAGCATTTATAAAAATAGTAGTACATCCATAGTATTGACAAAAATAACTTTTTATCATCTGATCATTGCGCAATGATATTGTTCGACTGACACGTTTTACCTACCACCCGTCCACCATGTGGCAGGTAACCTACTACTTGGCCACCGTGCGGCCAAGGCTCGCCATGGCCATCGGGCTCCAGGTGGCCTGCCGCCGGTGGCTGAGCTCTAGGTGATTAGCACTGTAATTAATTAGATTAATTACATGATTAGATAATTTAAACATGCACTGCACGTAGAATTTTGTGCATATAGCAAATGAGTACAAAAACTTACGGAATTTTTTAGAGCTTCTCGACGTAACATAGTTCGTTGTGTAATTTGCTCGCATTTTTTCCATTATAAATTTTACTCAAAAATTCATTTATGTAACCTATTTGAAAGAATTTCCGAATATAGGAAATGAGATAAAAAAAATTATAGCAGTGGACTTAAAGGTGCATTTTTTTTATTTAACTATGCAAGGAGTACATATAGTAGTACAAAAAATACATAGCATGGGATGCGATATGGCTCACTCATCCGAATCACTGCTATCTCCTCACCGCATCAGCCTCCGCGTGCGTGGTCTTGTCTTCCGTTGTTGAGCATGTCTCGTGGGGTACGTCAGCCGGTCTAAAGCTTGCGTATCGGATCGGAGGAGGTATGGAGACCATTGCGTTTGTTGAGTGGCCGGCGGTGGCGCAGTAGGCTGAGGTACACTAGATAATGTCTGGTGATAAGCGTGATGTGATCCTGTTGAGACATGTTGAATTGGGGCTACTATAGATGAAGTCGTGAACGAGGGACTCTAGGAATCCCCGATGTGCGGAGAAGCTCTAGCCTTCATCGTACGTTGTGGCAGTGATGTCAGAGGAGCTCTGCCCATCGAAGTCTTCAAACTTTGTGTATGGCGTGAACGATGAACTCTGCCTTGCGTACACTGCAAACCCTGGCGCTGTGTACCACTTCCTAGAAGCAGTGGGAAGGCCCGTATTGTCATTGGTGGACTGGTCGTTACCTCCACGTTGAATACCCTGGCGCTGTGTACCACTCCCTAGAAGCGGTGGAAAGGCCGTATTGTCATTGGTGGACTGGTCGTTACCTCCACATTGAATTGAAGGCTATATGATGCAATGATGTTAGTCACAATAAATATTCCGAATGTAGAATTTGAATTTCGTAACTCCCTGATGTGCAGGAAAGGTGATCGACGGGGAGCGGTAGTCTGTATAGGTTGTGCGGTAGGATAAAAGTGATGTATCTCGACTACGGACCTGCGGCAGGAGAACGCTATGATGTTAGCGGAACGTAAGGCATAGCAGGAAAAACAAAACATATGTTTACACATAAGTTACCTCATCTTCGATCTTGCCCGAGGATGATCGACGGCTAGTACTATGACGCCGACCAGACTCGGTAGGTCGCGATGAACTGGCAGATGAGCATGGTGCCCTCCACTAGGTGCCCGATGCGCGTGGCATGGTCCATCGATCGACCGCAGCTCAGGTTGTCCATTATTTTTTTGCCTGCGATAGGATGTACTTGAAAGTTTTCTGTAAGGCCGGTGGTGTGTATGGGTTGCTCATGGAGGTTTCAGACGCGGTTGAGATACGCTACGCCCACTCAACCGAAAGTGACATACGAAACATGTTCAGTAACAACTAGTATAAATTTCATAAATGAAACAATCAGAATTTGCAACTGTCTTACGGTGCTATGGTGGCGTGAATCGTTGTGGGGATCGATCGAGCGTTGTAGACTGTCTTCGTGCGTGACCTGCTCCGGGCAATTTGGTAGAGGAACGATGAGCTTGCCACGCGACCGGGGTACTTGCCGTAAGTCCGAACGTCGTATGGATACTGTTCCATTACGACATCCAACATGCCCTGTTCGTTCATACCATCGTCTACTCCTGCTGCAGTGGCTACCAATCCGTATCATTATGAGAGAATGTATAATTCACCTGTGATCGGAAAAATGGAGATAAATCACTACGAACTTTTTCGAAAAGCTTGAAGAAAAATTTATCAATCCGACACTGCAAGCAAAATAACAAAAAATCCATGAGAGAGAGAGCATCTGAGCATATTTTATGTGCAAATCCACTGTAAGTATGCGCTAGCAAAACTATTGTTGTGCTACTAAGATTATCATACATACATACATACATACATACATACATACATACATACATACATACATACATACATACATACATACATACAATAACAGTACAATACTACAAATTAAGAATTACGATGAAATAAATAATTACATAAATATACACATATATGTATACACATATATATATTATACAGGAAGTACTTGCTAACACAACTGTTAACCGACTGCGAAGAATTGTGAGAATGATTGCGATAGAGAGACTGTGAGAGCGACTACGAGAGAGCTCCCTATTTATAGCGCGAGCGAGAGTGCAACGCGCTAACGAAGCGCCGATAATGGTAGGAGTAAACTGTGCGTCGGGAGACAGACGCGATGCATCCTTACTTTCAATGGTCTGTTCTCTCGTCGCGTCGCCTGGTGCTGCTCCGTCGTGCGGTGGCCGGATGGCAGGCTGTCTGCTGTGGTCATAAGGCTCAGGTGGCACTTGTCAGCTTGACAGCGTCGCTGCTTGGTGACTAGACGGTAAAAATGATATTTTTATTATAAATATGAATTTAAATAGTATGATCTATACAAAAAAAACTCTCTAAACAGCTCGGGACGTACGCGCACGACCAAGTGATCTTATCGGCTCGATCCAGTCCCACCACTCATCGTCACGCCCCCGGTCACGAACGCAGCCCCATCAAGGCGAGCACCACGTGTGGGCAGCGCGGCATACGTGGTGTAGGTGTAACCACCAACTACCTCCCCCTTCTATCCATGAATGCTCGCTGTCCCTGTCTTTCCACGGCTGCGTAATCCGCCGTTTGTTTGGACGTACAGTGCACGGGATGAGATAGGCTGGCTGGCTACATCAGCCAGGGCCCCACGTGTCAGTGTGTGCACCATGTGTCAGTGAGTGTCCCCACGTGCCGGTGAGGGCGCGAGGTGGCGAGCGAGCTGTTCATATCTTGCATAAACCCCCCCTAATCAACGCGAAAACACACGGCCGACCAACTGAGTTATTTTGGGAACTTCTTGTGGAGTATTTTGCTATTTTTCCGACATCATCGTAATATTTATAGCCATTAAATATATCTAAGACTAGTGTCCACCACTACATCTACACCCACGCAATGCTCTCTCCATCATCGCCTTTGCTGCGCCTGCAATAGTTGCGGGCACTAAGTATATCGATAACGCCACTCGCCTCCTTGGCTTCTAGTTCTTCTAGTTCCACCATACCTTGATCAGTACCTGTGGAGCCACCGACCACCACCCTTCTCCCCATTTGTTATGGCCATCACCCTATTCATCGCTTGCTTTCACCCTTGACACTCCACCCTGCATCCATAGCTAGTGATGCCCTTGCTGACTTGCTATCACTTTGTTGCCTTGCTGCTCTCCTCGAGGATCTAACGTCAGTGTTTGGTGAACCCTAAAGGAGAACTAAGTTATGTTTCTCGGACAAATTCAAGACCGAGGATTGCCAGATTCTAGGTGAATATGTACACTTTCCCTTGAATATTTCATCATGAGATTGTGTTTAAAAAACTTCAAAATAAAAGGAGAAACTAAACTCCTTAACGGCATGTACTCAAACCTACATTTTGAAAAGTTTATGTACGCATGAGGCCCCTTTTCATTCTTTTGCGCATTCGATAAATTATCATCGTATACAATGCAAAGATATACCACCTTAAACATAATCAGGTATATGGCGATCAATTTTATTAAAAAAGAAAGGCAATCAACCAATTTAAACAATTTTGCATTGAGACTCTTCTATGGCACCTAGAGTTTACTATCATCACACTCTTAATCACCTTCTTAGGAAGGTGCACATATGCAAAAGCAAATCCACATAGTTTTCAAAACCAACGAGGCACGGTATTCATCCTTGCTCACCCAAACACATCCTAACCAGCGCGGATTCGCACGTCCGCGTAGCATAAGGTCTTGCTCTTTTAGGTCATGATCAATGGCTTTTGGTTACATGTTTTAAAATAGCGGTGAACGATAGGAACATCGACACGAATAATATATATGATTTTAAACTCAAAAAATCATTTAAAGAAGTAGTTTTAAACATATAAAACCGAAGCTAGAAGGGGGCAAAACAAACAGAACTTAGCCTATATTTTCCGGCAAGATCCTGCGCGCACCGAGAAACGAAGAAAAACCCCACGAAAAGCGCAACAGAAAGGAGAGAGCGAGAGGGGACGCGAGTAGAAAAAGAGATCGGCCTAGCCGCCCCCGCCAGAGCTGGCAGGCAGGCAGGCCACCACGCCCTCTCCTCTCCTCTCCTCTCCCCTCCCCTCGCGCGGCGCGGAAGGCCAAGGGGAAGGAGGCTTCGAGATTTCCGCGGAGCCCCCACGCCACCGCCAAGCCCCCGCACCTCCTCCTCCTCTTACCCTCCCCCCTAGGGTTTCGCTCCCCTCCGCTCCAATCCCAGTACCCACGCCACCGCCGCATTCGAAGGTGTCTACCCCCCCGTGGCCGAGTCGCCAATTCCCCTCGAGAATCCTCCTGCCGGTCTGCGGATTTCGGCTCCAGTCGTTGCTGGTTTTGGCGGGGACTTTGGAGCCCTTGCTTCGGCGATTTGGGCGTGATTCTCCGGGTTGTGTCTCCTTTGTTGTGGAGGTGTTGGTGTTGTTGGCGGGTTTCGATTTGGGGTTGGATTTGGGGGGAGGTTGGATTTCGCGGGTTCTCTGCTGAAGGATTGGCTTGGGATCCATGATCGAGATTGCTCGGTGAAGTTTTTGGTCCTAGGGATTGTTTTTTGATTGGCCCGGATCAGGAATGGAGGGTTCTCTTGGGGAAATCTAGGGTTGCGTGTTCTACCGTTCTGTGTATATTGTAAACACACACAGAGAGAGAGAGAGAGAGAGAGAGAGAGAGAGAGATTGGAGGCTATGGCTCTGAATTACTCGTCGTGCTCGTTCCTGGTGAACGACGACTGCGCTGGCATGATGCGAGGGTGCGGGTGCCCGTCTGAGGAGGCCTCGCCGCTGTCGTCCTGCGGGGTGAATTCCCTGTGGTGGGATGAGCTGGAGCTGGAGCTGGAGGAGGAGGAGTTCGACCCAGTGGATCTCTTGCCGACGGACCCCTTTGGGATGAACCTGGAGGCCACGTTCACTGCAGCGATCGCCAGTTGCATCGGGGACCTCACGGTCATGTCCGGTGCTGGGCGTTTTGGAAGCGGTGGTGGTGATGCCGTTTTTGCCGACCTGAGTTATTACTTGAATCAGGCTTTTGCGCTCTCTCCGGAGCCGCCGATTGGTGGCCATGTGGGTGTTTTTGAGGGCCCCTTTGCGTTTGGAGGCCTTTCTGGTGGATTGCCTCCCCATGCATCCTGCTCGCAGTCTATTGGGTTCATGGAGGACCCTTCTACCTCTGGCAACTCTGCATTGGCGTGCCGTGATGCAGTTGATGCTGTTCCTGTTCAGGAGGGAAGTGTTCCGCATGAGGGAATGATGTTCGCTCTTGGCTATCTAGGCCTCCGTGACATCCTCTCTGTTGAGATGGTGTGTAAGTCATTGCATTCGGCTGTCCGTAATGATCCCTTATTGTGGAAAAGCATCCGTATTGAATCGCTCTTGAGCAAGAAGATTTCCGATGTTGATCTTCTACGTCTGACACGAAAGTCCCCAGGTGCTTTGCAGTGCCTAAACCTTGTGGGCTGCATAAATATCACAGATCAGGGGTTGAAGGCTGTTTTAGAAAGTAATCCGAGGTTAACAAAGGTTAGTATGGCCTGTATCCTCTTGCAAGTATTTTTAAGATTAATTCAACTACTTCAGTCTTGGAATTATATGTAGCAACAAATACATATGTATATGTTCATTGTTATAGTAAGGTGCTTTGCATCTTAGCATACTCCTATCGATCCAGTGTGAATGTTATACCATGTTATTAAGATTGTTAGTCTGTTACTTTCACTAAAAAAAGATCTGTATTATAGTTTAAAATGGAGCTTAATCTGGTTTGCTAGCTATAGCTATCATTGTAGTATTTACAGTCATGAGCATTCACTATGGAATTTTAGTATTACGATAATACCCAATGATTGCTTATATACATTGTTGGAGCAGGGCTACTGTTTTTAGGATCCTTTGTTTCTCTAGCTATCCATCTAGGATCAACAAAAAAACTTACATTGTTTATTTTGTGTTTAGCTAATATTATTTGCTTTTCTGTATGTCTCTGCTAGATCAGTCTCAAAACCAAACTAGTTAGACGGGGCAACTTGCATGGTCTGCACTCTGCAAGAACTGTGATAGCAGTCAGAAAAATGTTGTAGATTAAATGTTTTTGCAGTAGAACAAAAAATACCCCTGCCTAATTAGTGGTTTTGAATCTTCATTAATACTTCAGGATATCCACACTGGTGACGGATAGCAATTTTCTATATTATTTTCAAATAGCTTTAATTCGGATTTTTATGCCTTGTGCATGACAGTGTTAAATTGTTGCGAAGAGCGTGCTGAATCTGTGACTGAATGATTTTTTTAAAATTTGATAGATGATTTTAATTCCCCGTGATAGTTTTTTGGAACAGTATGAGAAAAACTTGTGCTATCAACTTTGCAGACAACTCTTTTATTTATGTGCACATCTTTGTCTGTTGTACATTCTAATTTAGCAGAGATGACTCATTCCATTTTCTCTTCTAACTTACCTTTTTACACAGTTGGGCATTTTGGGCTGTGCACGGTTAACTATAGATGGTCTTATTGCCAATCTCAAGTCATTTAATATGAAAGCAGTGGATGGTATTAAGAACCTCAGAGTTGGAGATCTATTCAGTTTACCGAAAGAGAATTACGAGGAGTTATTGTCCTTGTTGAACATTGACAAGATGCAGGAGGTGCACAGCCGGGAGCCACGATTCTTTCATGCTAATCAGCTTTTATCAGATTGCAATGATGGATATGCTCTAGATATTGAGATGTGCCCTATTTGTCAGAACTACAAGCCTGTTTATGATTGCCCAGCAGAGGGATGCAATGACAGAAAATCTGGTAATTGTAGAGCTTGTGAAGTTTGCATCCTGAGATGTCTGCACTGCGGGAGGTGTGTACAAAATTTGGAGTATGAAGAGACATTCAGTCTGGACTGCCTTTGCTATAATTGTCAAGATCCAGTCCCATCTCTCGTCGAGAAATAGGAGTTTCTCTCCATTTTATCCATTGGAAGAATACTATCTCCGTGCTCACAGAGAAATAACAGTCAATGGCTCTCATCCATGCAGCCATCTTCACGTAGTATTTTGAAAGAGAAAAAGAACAAAAATAAGGAGATTGCCATGAAAGTGCAGCATGTTGACGTACTACATTTGCTTGCAAGAAAACGAATAAAAAAAGACAGTAAAATCCAGCAAAAGAAGGATGTTTTCATTGAGGTGGGTGGTGCTGTACTTTTCATTGACAACGTTTAGTGCTAAGATCATGCGCGTTCATTTTTTTGATCTCTTGTTTTAGGGATGTTTCTTCCTTGAAATTGTAGTTCAAGAGTTTGAAAGTACGGCGTGAACATTATTGTCAGTGGGTTGCTTGGAATGCCAGATCGAAGATGAACTGCTCTCTTCGCCCACCAAAAAAACAGGTGATGTATTTACCTTTGTACATGTGTGACAATTGTAATAGAGATTAGTTCTGGAAACGTTGTGTCATGTAACTTGCGATCGTTACTTCCAAGAAATAAAGACTTCGAACACAACTGCTACTATCTTTCGCACCTGCATTTTCTCAAGTGCTTATCTAGGTATTTACCGCTTTTGCTTCGTATACAGCTAATTGCTTGTTCAGAGCTCACCCTTATGGTTGGGACTTGGATGGATTTTACTGTGATCCTACTATTTTGTAATGGATTTTACTGGGATCCTACTATTTTGTAAATATGTTTCCTTCAACTACGCTTTGAAATCGTGCTCTTTTGTAACCAAGGCGATTGGTCAAAAACAACTCCAGGGGAACAAAATTTGTTTAGGCGTGTGGACTGAGTGCTTTCTGGCCACGGAAGAACGTGGAATTTTGCTTGCTAGTCTAATTATAGAGTAGCGACAAACCTGCGAAATCGACGAAGCCAGGAACTGATAATTTTTTTTTACGAATATTCTAAGTTTTATTCGAAATATACTCACCGTAAGGTGACTGGAGCCTATCGTTCAATGGTCAAACGACAACAACATTGTTTGCAAGCCGTTGGGCGACAACATGTAGAGTCGCCCACTCATATGGTGACTGCAAAAAGCATGCTGCTCTACTCCGTGAATTTTGTAGATTTATGACTTTTGTAGATTATAACAGAAAGATAACCTGTTGGATTTGTAATAAAAGTTTATGATCGTTGTATGTTGTTGGAGCGTAAAAAAATTTGTGAAACTTTTTTTAAAAACAATTGAACTTAGAACGATCGGTAAATACGATGGTAAGCGATATTATGATGTTACCGGAAATTTGTACGAGAAAAACTAGTATGTTAATATTATTGGATAACTTGCTATGAAAATAATTGAATGCGAAAAGACGAGGAAATAAA
This sequence comes from Bonia amplexicaulis, assembly GCA_036346245.1. Classification (NCBI taxonomy): domain Eukaryota; kingdom Viridiplantae; phylum Streptophyta; class Magnoliopsida; order Poales; family Poaceae; genus Bonia; species Bonia amplexicaulis. The sequence goes on along the minus strand of CM070745.1, from coordinate 12,155,962 downwards.
CTTGTCTGAATTTAAATAGACATCATAATACAGTTGGGAGTAATATGCCGTATACTTTTGGATTACATGCATAACAAAGAGCATCATGTGCGACTAACCCACCTAACTGCCTCGGTAAATACGATGGTAAGCGATATTATGATGTTACCGGGAATTTGTACGAGAAAAACTAGTATGTTAATATTATTGGATAACTTGCTATGAAAATAATTGAATGCGAAAAGACGAGGAAATAAGCTTGTCTGAATTTAAATAGACATCATAATACAGTTGGGAGTAATATGCCGTATACTTTTTGATTACATGCATAATAAAGAGCATCATGTGCGACTAACCCACCTAACTGCCTTCTACTTCGCATGCCACGCCTTCGCGAAAGATCCAAACGTTTTTCACGTATACGCCGCATGCCACGCCTTCGCGTAGCTAATATTGTTCTTGAATTTCTTCTCGATAGCCACCATGATGTGCGTGGCCTTTATATTTTTCTTCTCCACTATCTCTCAATAGTTAATACATCAGATTGGCTATAAAGGCAGACGTTAGATTACGATGCCTCGCCAAAACACTACTGAGAATACAAGAGTGCGGCTCCACCTTCGACACAATCCAGTGAGTCTCATACTTGGGTCTACGTGCGTGCACCCTCCAAGAACAACCGACCTGTTCGCACTTCACGGTGTACTGCTCCTGATTAGATTTCACGACCCGAAAAGTCCGCTGCATAGAAAGGGCCCACAGCTTGATGACATCCTGCAGCGACGCCTTGTCAGCAAACATTGAATGCAACCGAATTTCTGTCCCATGATACTCCGATGGTGATTCATGCTCGTTATGTGCGGAGACACTCTTAGAATCAAATCGGTTCTATTCCTGCGGGACAGGAGCTTCATCCTCATCCGAACTGTTCTCATCGTCCTCCTGTACAGCTTCCTCTTCAGCCCACGCCGTTTGGTCATCGCACTCCATCTGCTGCACTATGTACTCCATATGCCCCCTTCATCGATTTGTCCTGTTCCCTCGCCATGGCGTAACCATTGTACCTCTTCTCCATGTACCGCATCGGCCTCGTCACGAGCATCTTCCTTCTCTTCACCAACATGCGGGCCGTCCGAGCTGCTCATACCTCCTAGCGCAAGGCTATAAGTACGACCTTAAACAACTTCTAATGAGCATGATTGCACAAGCAACACACACTTGTATCCACGGCGCCGGCACCCTTACACAAAACCCTTCCACGCAACAGTGTGCAGCAATGTTCTCAACTCCCATCTGATGTCCGTGGGAGACCGGCTCCAAAGCCCTTGTATGATGACACTGCACATCTCGGGGGTCCAATGAAAAACTTCGGGTAAACCAATGCATCACATCTGAGATTCGAGCATTCTCGCCGTCCGGGTGTACCAGAGTGGCTTGCGAAAAACCGCTTAAATCCACACCATTTGGACCTTCACGAACGGTTCCAGCACCGTAATGCACTCTCAATGTAGTGGGTATCGACATTGCTGATGTCTGCATGCTTATATGTTTTAATTTGCAACATATCAAATCACATCGCACACTACGAAACAATCTTGCGCGTCGCAATTCACATTTCACCCATATCGCGTAACTAACTACACTAACCTCGTAGTATTAACTTTCTATTGGCAGCCCGCGCATCGACGCCGCACTTTTTTCGCTACTCGAGTTGTCCCCTACTGCAAATAATTCATAATGGTTTCGACAATTTACATGGCGTATCGATTTAAATGCCTATATACCAGTTACAATGGTGCACACGTTTTTTCAATGTACTAACATCATCACATTCATTCGTATTTAAACATAAATATCACATATTATTATTTTTCACAAAGCAAATTATGAAATTCTAACATAAATATTGACTGAATTTTGTAACACCTACAATTTTCAACGCACGATTAATTTGTACGTAACGTTGACTGAATTTTCTACAACTACAATTTTGTACGCATGCCAATTTGCTAACGATGCTAATTTTGTACAACTATGTTCGCTAAATTATACACAACTAGACGCTACTACGGCTGCTAATTTCCTAAAACTACATTAACTAATTTTTTTATACCAAAAATTGAATTATTTCTACCTACATCTACAATTTTCTACTAACACTAACAGTAAATAATATATCAACTGCATATACAACATTTCAAATACAAGAAAAAAATTACCTAAAGTTGCTTCTTCCTCTCCTCTCATTCTCTCCTCCCCTTCCTCTCCTCCGCCTCCTTTCTCTCCCTATCTTACATTCTTTTCGTGGATCGCTGATAGCGCGGTCGAGCGGCCGAACCGTTGGGCGACTGGAAGAACAGTCGCCCGACCGTTGGACGACTGCAATTGCTGTCGCCCAACGGTTGGGCCAGTCGTCTAACTGTTAGGTAACCGGAGCCTATTTCTATAAAAATATATGGACGCAGGTATATTTATATTATTTTAAATAAAAAATTGATTATTTGTAAAAAAAAAAATCCAGGATCTGGTCTCAGGATAGCGGCATGTACGCTGCACTACAATCAGAAAGCTGGCGGTAACCAACCGAGTACACGGGTTACCGGTCAATTAAGCTAAAATTTGAACAGGCCGGATATGCCTAATGTTTATGACCAGGTTCGGTCGTGAGTCCGCGGACTAACCGGCTCCTAGATTACTTGTGGATCATGGTCAGACTAACCGGCTTGCTTGCCCCACAGGCAAGAAAAAACAAGGGTTCCGCTGAGAAGCAACCGGCAGGTCGATTTAGTAGTGATCCAGTTTGACATCCAGCGAAGGAATATCCTGGAAGCAAGCAACACCGGTTGGGTTGCTTTGCTGCTGCTTCTTCGCGTACAAGTAAAGAACAACTCAAACACTGCTACAATGGGCAGAAGGCAGGAAGCCCCAGCTAACCAGTATTGAGAGAGATTTAACTTTCAAATTGTTTCGACTTAGGCTTTTGATTTAAACGATATATATTTATAAGCTCAACATTTGTACTATACAAAATCGCAAATGAGTATTTTTCTCTCCGTAATCTTTTTTCTCGTAACAACCAAAATTTAAAATTTCAACTAAATATTTTTATTTTTTAAATTTCAAACATGCCCATAATGGGCAGAAGGCAGGAAGCCCCAGGTAACCTGTATTCAGTTTGAAGTCCACACGTCATTTAGAAAGCTCTTAATTAGCCCAGGTAAGTTGCACACTTGTTTCGCTTATCCGCCTGGTTCGTTGCCACCTGCTTTCTATCTTCAGTAGTTTAGGCAAACCTGAAGAACATGTGGAACGATCACACGACATGTCACAGATCATTTATCCAGTCAGTTGAGAAAATGCAAATGCCGCGAATCTGAAAAATACACAAAATGATTACAAGGCATACTACAGAAGATTATATACTCGTTAACGATGCTAAGAAGAAGGGCGAATTGGATGGTTTGGCAGTCATTCATGATTAGACCACTTGTCGCAGCGGACACGTACGTAGACGATTGACCATAAAGTCATTTACGATCACACCTCGTCACAGTAAGTCGATAGTTCTCTTGTCGCAGCGGACACGTACGCAGTCGAATGATCACAAAGTCATTTACGATCACACCTTGTTGCAGCAAGTCGATAGTCAATCATCACACTATCCACCATTTAGTTCTGTTTTAAAAATTATGCAAACCACTTTGAAGAGAGCATTGAAGCACCTGCCTTAATTTAAAGAATAATCAGAATCCAGTGTACAATCATTGATAGAATTACTCATTGGAAGAATTCTACATGACCACCAACATCCATACACAACAGCCTGGCTTCAGTAGCCAGTTTCCTGCTCTGAACTATCACCAGATCCGTGAGCCGGTGCTTGGGCTGCGGCTCGAAGGATCTCGCCTCGGCATCCTTCCCCAGCAGCACCAGCTCCCGTGCCGGCATCACGTTCCCCCACCAGAAATCGTGCAGGACATCGTGGATGAGCTCCCAGTACGTGCGGTCTCGGGGCACTCGGAACAGGCTGCTTCCGTTGGGAGTCCAGCAGTAGAGGTCGACCCAGTCTCTGCCCATGATCTCCATCAGGCCCTGCACCTGCGGCATGTAGTAGTATGGCATGACATGCCATGGCAGAGCGAGCTCAGGCTTACCCTTGTTGAACGGACACTTGACTTCCAGGATCCCGCCGTCAGGGTCGCACCCAAGAATGCCATCAGGTGAGGCTCCAAGCCACCCAGAGTTGGCCTCAGTGTGCACTGCGAAGCCAAGGGAACCCACCAACCGTGCTGTGATGATTGTGTACTGCTCTATGGCTACGCTTTCATGAAGGGTCCCCCAGTCCATGGCAGACCTGGCTGCATCCGCCAACTTGATTTCTGTTGGTCCAAACACCTTCTCATTCCATAGCTCTAACCGTCTGTTGCCGGCCCAGAACCCCAAGGCAGTGCTGAAGGTGCTTGTGGTGAGCTTGTCCTTGCGGAGAGCGAACCATTCCTCTGACCTTTGAGCTACGTCAGAAGAGGTGAGCTGGGAGGACACCATGAGAGCTGAAGATGGTGAGAGAGAGAGAGAGCAGTGATGGCCGGCTATAGATCTGCAATGATGAACCTGAACAACTGCGAGGAATATAGCCTTCAATGTTTCGCCTTGATGGCAAGAATGCAGACGGAGTTAAACGCCCACGAGGAGTTGAGCAAGCCGTTGGAATTGGCAGGAGTGTCCTAAACAAATAAGGAGCTGTTCAATGGTTAGACAGCATGTTAAATGATGACGCAGTTTGGATAAGTATGGAATAGCTGGGAAAGCATATAGGAAGTGCCCAACAAGAATGGTTAACCTCTCAACGTGCAATACATGACAACGTCATGCTTCTTTTATATGAAGAACTTGCTTCACTCCTTGAATAAAGAATGGAAGAATATTGCAAGCAACTAACAAGGGTTTATTCCTTACCTGATTTCAGGAAGCAGACTTGCTTGGGACAAGTAAAAATTTGGGCAAAAAGCTAGTTAAAAGAGACCCCAGCCTCTCAAGCAACGAGGTGTAGTGTATACTCCAAAGAAGCAAAGACCAGGAAGTTGAAAATGGCAACCTGCAAATTATTCAAATCTCTCAACCGGATAAAAAATATGTCGCTTATAGTTTGGCCAAAATTTATTTTCTCCTGCCTCTGATTTTTCTTTTGTGTGTGTATCTTGGCATTTTTTCAAGTTGTATGCGTGTGACATACTGACATCTATCACATACTTCAGTCTATTTTCATCATGAGATCAACCAGTACATGTGCCATTGCATACCATCTCCTTAGGTGCAATCATGATGATGATGAAGCTGAAGTTAAATCACCAAAAGACACTGCTGTCCAAGTAGCCCGTAAACCCCAGTACCTCACCAAGCCCCAAACAGCCATTGAAGAACCCGACATACAAAACAGATCAACCATTAGCTACCATTCGAGCGAGGGGGGAACCAAGAAAGGATCCACTTTTAGTACCTGAAACGGCGCGACAGGCGGCGGCGGACACGGCCGAGCGCCGCGGCGGCGTCCGGGTGGCAAATGCAAAGACCAATGAGCATTTTGCCAGTACAAGTTCGTCTCAACTTGACCAACATCAGTTCATACACACAACACAACTCAAGTAACAGTAAGCAACATTATCAATTATTCATTACAAATTAACTATTGTCGCTCAAACTGCAGATGCAAAGACCAACGAATATTTTGCCAGCACAAGTTTGTCTCAACTTGACCAATATCAGTCTATACACACGTAATACAACTCAAATAACAGTAAGCAACATCATCAATTATTCATCATAAATTAAACATTTCAATTATTCATTGTCAAAATATATTAGACTTACATACATGGTCTAACAGATGTTCACCGTGGGAGGGGTCTGCGGACGGCATCCATGAAGGAAGAGCGTAGCGGAGATGGGGGAGAGCTTGAGGGCAGCCTGCTGTCCCGCCAGCGAAGTTCTCGCGTTGTTGGCTTAGCGACGCTTGAACCGACCACAATCGAATGGAGGGAGGGCCGCTTGGTTTTTTTGGGGAGGGGGAGCCATGGGGTTAGGAAGGGTGGGCGACGAGCCTGGAGCGGGTGCCGGTGGTCGTCAGGCCCGGAGTGGGCACCGCCGACGAGGGAGCAGACGAGCTTGCTTCGTTCAAAGGAGGTTTCGGGAACTGAAAATATTCGGAGAAATCAACAGAGCATGCGCTTCCAAGGATCTTGGTGTCATGTCAATTGGCTTCATGCTGCCCAACTCAGTGATGCTCTTATATGGAGGGGGTCCTCGCAAGAATGGACTCATCAAACAATTCCTGAAGGATGTTGATTGGGGTGAGATCGACTATCTCGTGGTGGATGCTCCTCCAGGAATGTCCGACGAACATATTTCAATCGTGCAGCACCTCCAGACTGCAGGAATCGATGGTGGAACCATTGTCACCACTCCGCAGCAAGTTTCTCTAATTGATGTGAGGAAGGAGACAGATTTTTTGCAAGAAGGCTGGAGGTCCAGTCTTGCGCATTGTCGAGAACATGAGTGGCTTGAGGCAGGCATTTTCAGATCTGAAATTTGTGAAGCCAAGCGAGACAGGCGAGGCAGATGCTACCGAGTGGGCACTGAACTATATTAAGGAGAAAGCTCCCGACCTTTTGTCGGCTGTCGCATGCAGTGAGGTGTTTGATGCAGTAAGGGCGGTGCTGAGAAGATGTGCCATGAAATGGGTGTCCCTTTTCTTGGGAAGGTTCCCATGGATCCGCAACTCTGCAAGGCGGCGGAGGAGGGGAGACCATGCTTCACCGATCAAAAGTGTAGTGCAGGTGCTCCGGCTCTTAAAAGCATAACCGAGAAGCTGATCAAGAAGCGGTGATAAGATAATGTGAAACATGACCACGAGATGATGTCAAAAGTTTCCATTGTATATTATTACATGTTGAGCGTTTTACGGCAATCTTAGCTTTGCATAACCTTTTTGTTGTCGCATGCAAAAACGGCTAGATTTTGCACAGCTGTGTATTGATACAGCGGGAAAGCAATTTAGTACCTGTAGAAAACTGTGAGATGTTAGCTTGCAAAATCGGAATCTTGTATAAGGTCGATGCTCTACCTTAGCTTTGTGTGTGAACTTTAGTTATTCAACAAGGCCGGTGAAAGTGTGTCGAAATGTAGCTTCTGTTAGTTCCCTTTCCCCTGCTGGGCTGTTTATATATGTTGGCAACTTTTGTTCTGCCATGCCCCTCTTATCATCAAGGCATTGCTAATGATCGATGAACAGTACAAAAATGCTGATCGGGTCTGCGAGTTTGATCCTACAAATTGCATCAATATCAGGCTTTTATCCTATCTTGATTTCTTGGCTTTGCTCTGGTTATCAACTCATGCATTTCATCATCTCAAAAGTACGAGATCTCGCTGTCAGCTTATCCTGCAAATGCAGTTGGGAACACGGCGTTCCCAGCATCAATATTAGCAGCCCAGCCAGCGGAATTGCAGGTATAACAACATTCCAACATCGAAAACGTGCATCTACTGAAACATGCATTTTTATTTCACCGTCGTAGTCGTGGTATTTCGTGCATAAGAATGTTATTACAGCGCCAGGTAGTCGGCAGTACAGCGAAAATATACAGCATATATATATCCGCAATAGCAGTATAGGGGCACTCTTATTAGCTAAACAGTATCTACGAGGGAGGCTATGGAAGCAATCATACTATGCAAGGGTGGGTGGTATCCATATGTAACCAGGGGTCTGCATATATCCAACTCTCTGGCTCATTTCATCGGCTTCCTTGGGGCCTCGGCTGCCAGGTTGGTATGGAATAGCCTTCAGCCTGCATGCGTCAATATCGTGCAACAAAGGGGTGAAGATCTGCCAAGCAGCCTGAAAACAGCAGGCACAATGTCAGGGTGGCAACAAAATGGAAGAGCCCCCTTCAGAAGAGAAACAGGAGAGAAAATCCCTTCAAAGAAAATTATGTAGGTTGGCACAAACCTTCAGCTCATCTCGGCGAACAAAGTGTTGTTGGTCTCCTCTTATTCTGTGGAAACATGCATGTAAATCAACGCAATCAAGAGAAAATTGCCGATTTATATAGAACAAACTCTACAAAATGTTATGGAAACGGGACATGAAATATGCAGAACTGTGTGTGAGGTTTAGGAATGAACAGTTTTCTTTTTGAGGAAGAAAGATAAATTTAGAACAATGAATAGGATGATACGCACGTATCCAAGATGAGGCGTTCATATGCCTCTGGAATTTTGACATTTTGGTACCGCATCCCATATGACAGATCAAGTTCACTCTGTTCAGTAGCCATTTCTAATCCAGGTTTCTTGACCTGAACGAATTCATGTAGTATTTAAAGATTATATTAGCAATTCCATTGGACTCAAAATGTCATCAAATTTCACTGGAGAAAAGAAGAATTAGACATTACATAAGTAGCTGAACTTACAGTTAATTTCATGTACATGGCTTCTGATGGCTGGAGGCGTATGACAAACTCATTTCTCCTTGCTTCTTACCTTCAACAGGTTATATTTAGTTCAGTTATTAGATCTCAAATTTTGACTTGACATAAAAAACAGCATGTTGATGAAACTAAAATATTGATAGAAAAAAGATATAAACACGAGAGACATTCAACTAAGCTAAAACACGAGGACAATGACCATCTTTAGTATTGTTTTGGTGTTCAATGAACAAAAAGGAACATCCATCCACTCCACAGTTCACATTAGTGTGCTAACTTTCTTGAGATCTAGATGGCATCTAGTCCAATGAATCAGTTTAACATCCTAAGAAACCTACTGACATGACATGATAGGGTTGGGTTGGGAGCTTAAAAAACATGATAGCTAGTGTAATCAAACTTCAGCGACTAGTTAAAATGCAACTAATGCATTTTGCTATGCAGCGGAAAGCCAGAAAGTCTCATTGCAAATGTTTATCTAGTTTTGTCCTTCGTACACAAGTCTTCCTAAAAAATGTCAATTTATCTTCTTGTACTTATTCAACATAAAGCAAGTGCTTTCCTGGCTTCCTGGATACCAATGCATGGATCTGTCTTACCCATTCTGCATTACCAATGAAAATTTAGCCATTCCTTTGGTTTCAGATCTCAAAGGTATAAAACTTATGAAAGAGCTTCTAGCTTTCTACTGCATAGTTATGTAAAGGCACTCACTTAGTCTTTTATAGTAGTGCTGGAAACTCACTTGCTTAGGTAGTAACATTGTATGTAAAGAGTTAACTACACCATGAACATTAACTTCTATAAACATACATCTAAAAATGTCACCAGGAACATCCTTGAACTGCACACGTACTTCTGCTTTCCTTGAGCTTAATGATTTACCAGCTTTAAGAATGAAAGGGACACCTGCAGGATATGAATGTTTGGGAGTTAATACTGAAGATGAAGATGCTATGATCCAGAAAAAGACATGCTCAAGTAAAAAAAACAAGTATTTCAATGCTACCTTTTCAACTCTAATATGTATACATATGGATGAAAGACATACCTTCCCATCTTTCATTGTGTACCCGAAGTACAACAGATGCAAAAGTTGGGGTATTAGAGTCATCTGGCACTGTAGGGTCATCCTTGTAGCCCTCGTATTGTCCGAGGACTACCTCTTCGTGCTTTATAGGGTTAACAGATTGCAGAACCTGACATTAAGACAGGAAACTAGTTTTGCTTAGCACTAAACAAATGAAAAAAAAAACATAAGAGGTGCACTCTTCTACATTTCATAGAGAATAAAATTACAACAGAGAGTTGGTAAAGCTGCAATACAGTAGTAACGTGTAGAGAGTAGAGAGAGATAAGAACCTTGACTTTCTCATCTCTAATGTGCTCAGGCTTAAGAGAGACAGGCTTTTCCATTGCAATCAAACAGAAAACCTGCAAGACATAACAATAGTTGATTGTTGGGACTGTTTAACTCCTAAAAACATTTGTACTCTTCAACGAATTCTACCAAATACTAGTTAAGCTATATATGATTCAGCATGAAACTATCTGTGGCCATGAATGTTATATACCCTGAACGGCAAGTGGACAAAAGTAATGTAAAAAGAGGCGCTTATTGTCTAATATCACAAAAAGACTGAAAGTTAAAGTCGAGCAATAAAATGGTTATAAAATCATATCATATACAGTATTAACAAATCTTATTAATATTTACCTGCAACAAATGGTTTTGAATGATATCACGAATGATTCTGCAGCAACAAGAGTGAGGTTAGAGATTAGATACTTCTACAGTAAACAGTGAATATATGCAGAGAAAAGCATAAAATTGTTTAATCCATTCACCCATACTCCCTTAAATAACCCATTCACCCATACTCCCTTAGTAGGAGGGTGATATAAACAGTATGAATTTTGTTAGAATTCAGTATTGAGTGCTTTGATTGCTGTAAAATTGCAACTTTCTATGTTAAACTTTGCAAACTTAAACGACAAAGGAAAATATGCATTTTCACACTTTCAAATACAAAATATGCATAGCTTGATTAATAAGGACCAACTAGGACTGCAAATATTTCTAAGAATTATCATCACTTATTCACTTACCTTGCTTACCAGATATATGTTGCATGAGATTTATATTTTTGACTTGTAAGGGCATGAATGATTTTATATTTGAAAACCAGTGGTATAATTTTATATTAGAACTCCTTAATAAAATGTAATGCTTCCACATACCCATATTGATCGAAATATCCTCCACGCCCTTCAGTTCCAAAGTCCTCCCTGAATACAATCTGCAGGGTTGGATTGATTACGGATTGAAGCTATTATAGCATGCCATATTGTTGATAGTGTTGTGTTTAAACTACAGACAATTAAAACATCTATATTTTCAGTTGTCTCAGGTTCAATTTAGTACATTTCAAACAACAACAAATTATAAGTAACAACCAACTTATGCAAGGACCTACAAAAAGATGTCTTCTTACATGCAGTAACTGCAGGTGACGAGGATTAAATAATCCATTAAAGAGCCACTTTAATACGTAATCAAAGCCTTTAGACTAGTGTTATAATAGCTTATGCTATAACACGTCCTGAGTACCCCTGGTCGGAGAATCACTATTCATCTACCTGAATAGCTACTACTCGAAAGCTCTATGATCAGACATGTGGGCCTTCTCTGTGGCGATGCCTTGTGCGGTTATTGAGCAAAACATGTGCGCTCCCATTCTCTCAACAACTCTACGTTCAGTCCTGTATCTCTGACAACAACCGCCCTATAGTTGTTTTCTGAGGCTCTTCCTCTTTGACAATAACCGATCTATGCTTATTAATCAGGCTCATCTCACTGCCAACAACTGATTACACGTGCGGACAGAAGGAATCGACAAGGCGCTTGTTCATGCAAACAATCAACACCTCTTGAGCACTAGTTAAGCTTTACCCGGGGGAGACAACGGAGACAACAAAGAGAGAGAGAGAGAGAGAGAGAGAGAGAGAGAGAGGAACAAAGGAGAACAACAGCAAGATCATTCCACATTAGTGCAAATAGCATTTTCCCCTGTAATCGCTCATTTAAAGCAAGTTGTAATCTCATTATAGCAATAAAAATCATCCCATTTTTCCTGCTCATTCTTCTGTGAGGTTTGGATTTCCCTATTATTCGTAAGATCGACGATTCGATCGTCGATCGTAGGTTATATACATTGGATTTCTTGAGTCAGCAATCATAAGCTGCCTATTGCTAACAACAAACTATAAACCAGCTTACCTGTATATTATCAATATTGTCACGGTTCCAAAGAGGCAAGAACAAACGGTTCGCAAAACGAAGCACAAGCTGTGAAATGTGATTAGTTCAAAAGGAGTTACACAAGTGTTACTTAAAGAAAGTATAAATAGCTGAACAAAGCTATAACAATTACCAAGTTTTGGACCAACTCTTTTCCCAGGTAGTGGTCAATTCTGTAGAGTTGGTGTTCCTCAAATAGCTCCCCGAGTTGGGCACTTAATTCTTCTGCAGAGTCCAAGTCCTTTCCAAAGGGCTTCTCAACAATAACTCTAGTCCATCCAGTGCAAGAAGCTGCAAGCACAGCATTAATGTCTAGCCCAAAACTCAACAAAAGTAATAATGCAATTTAGTACTGTAGTATGTAGCTCTGTTTTTTCTGAGCTTAAGTGAACCGGGTAGAAACTAAAATCATCCAATGATCACGCCCTCATTACTAATGCACAGCTGGAAGTTCTGAATAACAATGTATAAATTTATTGCCTTATAAAGTAAAGCATAGAAAATAGGTCTTGGTGAAGCTAAAGCTTCTGTAAAGACTGGAATCTCCATGTGTGCTTCTTCCAATGAAGTGCAATAGCTTATCGGAATTCCAAAACAATAACACACAGCATAGGAAAGAAACTTTACATGGATTCATGCAATATGCTCTGATCATTTTGCACACTGAAGGGTAGACAGATGGAGGCAATGCCAAATAAAAGAGCCTACGAGAGCTTTCCGATTTGTTTGACATCTCATACTCCAATATTTCCTTGTTCAATTTCTCGAATCCTTCTCCATTGTCGTAGGAACCACTGACATATTTTATCTGCGATACAAATTTACCATAATGATGTGTGTGTCACATAAGGAATTCTGAGTAGTTATATACAACAACTTACTAATTGCAAAAATTCTGAAAGATGTTCTTCTGAGGCTCCTTTGAGGTATCTGTACAATTTTTAAAGAGAACACCGTTACGGCATGCAAAATTGATGATTGAAGTTCATGTCTTTTAAATTTCAAGAAACCATCACCTCAATTCATATAGCATATTGCAGATCAACAGTAATATTTGTTTTAAGCACATAGTACTGTCCATGCTTATAGGAATAGAAGTCTAAATTGGCAGTCATCCTTATTATAAAATTCAGAATCCCAGTAGCTAGATATGCTTAAAAGATGTTATAAGTGTGTAAATGCAGCAGCAAGATGTAAAAACCTATGAGTTTTTTTTTCGAGAACACAATGAGCCTTTTTTTTCTTGTAATGTTTTAGTATGGAAAACAAGGAAATTCAGCCATCAGAAACCTTACCCACGGATGCGTTCTCTTAACCCATCATCAGAAAGATTTGATCTTGCATACCCAAGTATATGCACTTCACCAGATTGTAAAAATCCCTGCAATGCATGAACATTAACATCGACAAACATACCAGTTGACCAGAGAACTATAGTGTATATAACAGACACTGCACGAAAGTAACATGTCCGCAAAGACTAAGTTTTGTGTGTTTACAAATGGTGTGTAACACAGCTAGTTGTTAAATAAGTAGAAGCTTGACCTGTAGTTTGCCATCAGTCTTTTGAATTGTCTCCTAAAAGCTATAATTCGTATCTGGGAAGGGAAAAAAAGTACATCTGTTTGTGCTTATACTTGAGAACAGGTCGGTTCAAGCAAAAGAGAATCGATTACTTGCTCTGGAATACCTCAACTGAATGTGCATTAGATTATTCCTTTCACAACATAGCTTTTGCAAATTGTATAGGAACAGCTGGTTATTGGCAAATTACCTGCTCAAAAAGGTGGAAGAGTGCTGGGAAAGTTTTCTTCTTGGCAAGGTCTCCAGAGGCCCCAAGTACAACAATAGAGAGACACCCTTGCTCTAAAGGAAGTTCTAGGTCCCTTGATAAAGAATTAAAGCTGCTTCGTCTTGATGGTGGTGAAGATTCAGCTGATCCTCCTGACATGACAAATAGGATGATTCTCTTCTTCCTTCAACGATACACCTAACCAAGTGAGAAAGATATGGTTCATCTTAAGGTCATCTGAACTTAGGCTAAGCATTTTCATACCACTCATTGAAATGGAAAGATCCATGAATAGTTGCGTGGTTAGGCCTGTTCCTTGCATTGGCAATTTATACTAAAGGCATGACATTATACTAGTGCCCCCTCAACACTGGAAACAAGAACCGCACATGACTAGATCTAAGATCACTACTTCCTCTTTAAAGTGAATTAGCTTTAAAGCTCGGTCTACCTCATACTTCTGATAACAAAGTCTGTCTACCTCATACTTCTGATGACAAAGTAATCTCAACTTATTTCTCCAGCTGCCAAGAACACTAAAAGCATTTTTTTTTTAAAAAAAGAAAGAAACTAAAAGCACTTTATATCCAAAAGTCAACATAGCAATATCCAAATCATACCATGAACTCAAGTAAATTTAAGAAACCAGCAACCAGGGGCAGACCTAACGTGGGGCATGGGGGCAGAAAATTTGGAAAATAAACTGTTATTAGTAGTACTCCAGTACTCCACCACGCAGGCAACAAATTCACAACAAACCGCATGGATTCGATTGGAGGGAAAGAAATATTTGGATTAGATTGATTGCTCTCAGCAAAGAAAAGACTCCCCAGAACAGAACGACAATCAAGCAAGGTAGGCTTCCTTACCAACGAAAGAGGAAATCAATCCAAGCAAGCCCGGGTGGGATGGATCCCACTCCACGCCCAGTACAGCAGCGTGGAGGAGGAGGACAACGAATCCGACTCGATTTCACAGCGAATTTGAGGAACTTGGAGGCAATCGGAGACGAACAGATAGGGCGGAATAAAGAACACTAGAACAGCTACAACAAACTCACTTCTACTTCACAACTAATTGGCAACAGAATGCAATGCAATTTCCGTTAGCCGCGCGCTTCGGCCTGTACAATATACTAGCAGCGAAAGCGTGGCACGCCGCGCTAACTACCCATAGAAGCAAAAGAGCGGACCGTATACACACTCACACAGACGCACAATTCGCAACGTGCGCGCGCGAAATGGCTTATGTCAGCGGTTTGTGCGTAATGGAATCGATAGTAACTTTTTTTAGTATTGTATTGTGCAATTTATCATTGAACAAAATAGGAGTTATTAGCTTATTCTGATTTATGTGTAATGGAAGTTTTTTAATTTGTAAAACGTTATTAGCTTGCACTCTCTTTAAGTTACATGTCGTTGAATATTAAATTATTGCCATCAATTATAGTCTAATATTTTTTTGCAACAAGCCAAAAAGTTACTGACGTTTGTGAATGAAGTTATTGTCTTATACATGTTCAGTTACTGTTAGCATTTAAACTTACTATTGATAGTAACTGTACATATATTTAGAAGTAACGTTACTAACAAACGCATGTAACTTTTTCGCGCACAAAAAAGGTACTAACAAAAAAGGTATCTTTCGATAGACAAAAAGTTTATCACTCATGTAATAATAAGTTATGACCTACTACCAGTGGAGTTACCATCCTCTATACAAAGATGTAATTTCGTTGTGATTCATCCAGATTTTCATACCTATAGTTTCGGGATTCTGTATCATGGTTAGATTGAAGCGTGTTTCATGTCCTACTGATTTCACAATGGCGAGTTTTGCTTGGATTTCACAATGGTGAGTTCTGTTTGGGTAGGGTGGAGAGTGATCTTCAAAGCATTCTGCCTATCCACAATTGTGATTTTGCTTGCCTTGGACGGTGCCTTTCCCGTTGTCTTCATTTGCTCTCCTAACACGGAATTTTCGACGATAATGAGGATTAGGTATAAAATACAGGAACAACATCATAATGACGAATCAGCCGCACTACAACTAGAATATAAGAAACATCTAACCAAATCGCTAACCCTAGGTATAGCCGGGTGAGGTCGACGGCGACGACTGATGGCGCGCGGTTGAAGTGGCGACGAGAGAAGATACCGGATTAGGACGTGCGGCCGACGACAATGCAGCGAGAGAGAGATGGAGAGGCGGTGAGAGATTGAATCGGGGGAAGACGAAGAGAGATTCCCATGTGGGTTTAAAAACCATTCGGATTCCATACTCCACTAAATCCTGGAAAAAGCGCCACATGAGACCTGGGAGCACGGTTTTAATGTACGTGATAAATGTAAGTAATTTCATGTATTATATATGATAACTTGTTGTGCAAGAGACATTAACTGTGCTGTGTGGATGATAACTTCATTCTACAGATGGTAAGTTCGTTGCACATAGACGATAGCTTTATGCGTAACCGCAAGTAGTTTTTTCGGTTTACCAACAACACGACAGCCAATCGTACATAGTGCTGACTGAAAGGGGGTGGCGCGATTGCGATTGGCTGATTGGGTTCAAGTCGTGTCGCTAGGGGTGCATGTGCTTATTGTATGTTTAGCTATGATATATATATATATATATATATATATATATATATATATATATATATATATATATATATATATATATATATATATATATATATATATATATATATATATATATATATGAGGACACCATGGTGTTTGAGCACCAAGCCTCTATTTTTGAATTGCTTTTAGATACGTTATTTCAACGTCCTATATCTAGCTGAAAGTCCAAAGATTTTGTTTCTGGCTCTATTCTTTTTTTCAGCGGTTTTTAGTTTCTCTCAGTAACTACTATTTATTAGACTAATAATCTAAAATAAAAAAAAATCATAAACCGCAGTAAAAAAACATGGCCATAACCAGAGCAACGATTTGTTTTCTATAGTTATTAGGAGAAAGGGATGGGCACTTATTGTTTGTTTCGAATGGTTCGTTTTCATCTGGTTGCTCTAACGAAATGCGGCCATCAGGGATACATACTTGCCGATCTACTTTGATGGGACGATTTAGCCACTTATGATGACATGTGGGATGTGGCCGTGTCCTAAGCTAAGTATCTTGATGTCTGACTTGTGACTGTAGCTCTGATTGCATTAGCTCAGACCATGCCTTGTGAAGGAAGTAAGGTGGTTTTATTTCATAGCTAATTCTTGTTGGCAAATTATGAGCCTAGATCTTCTATCGAAACCGTATTATCATTCTTGCTTCGAGGTCATACATATTCATTAGATTAATAAGCTACGATCTAAAAGAATATAGCCATATCTTAATGGTAGAGTATATCACACAAGCTTGTAATCGTTGAAATCATGACAGTGCCTTAGTTCCTTCTTAAAAAGTAAAGATGCGCAGCTTTTTCACGTACTAGAGACCTTTTTAAAAAAACTAAGTTGGGAACTCGTCATTCACTATTAGGAGGTGAATTTTTGCCGTTGCTCCATGCTTTTTGTTTCCGCTTCATCATTTTCCCCTCACAGCACACAGATCTCCGTGCGGCTTGCTAGTAGCCTAGTACCAGGACCTTGACTCAGATCTGTCCTGAATCTGAAGTCTTAACCCATGTGGCATTACTGGTGCAGAAACATGCAGTGCAGTACATGCGGACAGGAGCTTTAATGGAGTGGTTCATCCAATGGGAGTTGCTGATGAGCGATGGAGACCTACCAGTACCATTTGGCTCGATGGAACATGCTTCTACTGCATTGGATGCAGCAGCACCGGTACTTGGTACCTGCGGATCATCACACCACGTGTAGCTTCCCTTCCCATCCGTGCGGTTTTGGCTTCGGATAGTACATGCATCTCACAGGTTGCAGTTGCAACGCTGCAGATTGCAAACGAGCTCAGCTCCTTCTAGATGACCAGCATGGGTCACGTGTGTGCTGTGCAGTGTGTATATATCCCTTTCTTATTTGGCCAGACGTGCGTGCTCTCGATTAAACCAAAGAAAGATCGATCCAAATCTGCATGTGGTTGAGCAGTTACTGATTTGTCAGCTTGTTAGCAACCAATGAATGAATTGCCAAGGAAAATGTTATCCTGACGAAAGAGGGGAGGCTGCTCCTCTCTGAAGTCTGAATCGCGCAGCACTGTTTTCTGAAGGAAGCAGAAACGAACCAACCCCAGCAAAATACAAACTTATATTAGTTTCCTGCCTCCAGCGAATCAGCAGAGTTGTCCAAAGTCTGCAGCTTGGAAACGAACAGCAAACCTTCAGATTTTCAGACTTGATTTCCACACACACCTGTTTTCTTTGGCATCTCGTTCGATGTAATTAAGATGTCAGCAGAACAAGATCAACATCAAGGGCAGCAGCTATGCATTGAGAATTCTTTTGTCATATTACTGTGGACTTACAGTTATGGATACTGATGAGGCAAGATCAAGCGTGCCTAGTTCAGAACCTGAATCTAAGAGGCACTCCCAAAAGTGAGGTGGTCACTGGGACGGGTACTGTCTACTATGCGAGCAAGAATGCGCTGTTGCATGCCTGTTGGTGGTTGGCTGCTCTGAAATCCAATTGGTGGATGCCAAACTCTCCAGAAAGGGACCCTCCCACACACACACACACGCAGGGCACAGCTCCCACACCACACACAACAGCAGATCAATCGGATCATGCCAACCGAAATTTTGCCATGCAAACTGAGCGTCGTCGGCAATTATGATGTCGTTGCAAAATACAGAGCCTCGGCAATTATGACAATTACGACGTCATTGTAAAATACAGAGTCTACAAGACGGAAGATAAAGAAAACAAAGCATTCACCTTGTCAAAAACTTGATGGTAATATATTGTTCATCTAAAATCTTTAATGTAAGTTGGATACTCGTGCATAAGTTTGGTATAAACCAAACGTCTCTCTAAAAAACGCATGGAGTAGTAGACTTCGGATGAAATGAAAGAAGCGTGCCATTTTTCCAGAATCACTGCTTCATTGGAACGAGTTTGGATAGGAAAAATCTCATCCAACAGCAGTGACCTTCGTTCCAGGACGTTTGCGGCTGCATTGAAATTCTGCAGAAGAAATGGACTAAAACGCCAAACAGCCATAGAATAGAAATGCAGACTTCTGGCTTATTTTTGCATTATTCATAATTTCGTCCTTTTCTGAATTTTTGGCTTTTTTTGAGCTTTTTTGCCGATTTTTTTTCCCGTATTCGTTTGCGTTATGCGTGATGGCTAACAAATTTTTATATTTTCAATTTTTAAATTTAATTATGTTGAATAAGTCTCTGTCATTCTGATGTTTTTTTCACCAATTCACAGATGTTTTCAGTATAAACCACTAAAAATAAGCCGAACTGAAAGCATCCGATAATAGGGACATTCGCAAAGCAGCCTCAACTCTCAGCCGCAGAAAGCTTAGCAGCCATGTGGGTCCTTTATTCGTGGACAAAAGAACGCGAGGTAGATGATGCAATTAGCAATGCATCTAGGCCTCAAATTCCAAGCCTGGGATTATGCAGATTTTATAGTATCAAATAAAAACGTTCTGGTCAAAAGCATCCACTCGGCACAAATACAAGGGTATTAATTAAACATTGAGCACAAATGTGGTGCAAAATATCGCATTCTTCACAGAATCTTGCTGGCCCACGGCCACTAGTAACTGTTGAAAATATATAACACTTTGCGACAAACTTGTCGCTGATGAGGGCTCGAACAACATCAATAATTGCTACAAGAAAGCAACGTGAGGCAATATCATGGTGTAAACAGGATAATGCGCAAGTAATTCAGGTCTGAACCCCCTTGTTTTATTGGTATTTTCCCGGCCAACTGAACCATTTGTAAGGACAAGTACAGCACCATGCTGTAGGCCCTTTTCTTTTCAGCTCGTAGTTTCTCTCGGACAAATAAACAAAACAATTTCTTTGTCGTTTTTCGAAGCAACTTATCAGAATAGTTTTTTCAAAACAGCTTATCGGCAATTAATTCGTTCGCACATAGGATCAAAATCTATTAGCCGTAGCCGAAAAGAACCCGTCCATAAAGTGTTAATACCATGGGGCGCTACTATTCGCTCTGGTTCTATGGGGTCTCTTGCACAACTGTAAGGGGAAAATTTAATTATTTGCCACTCTTATGAGTAAAGTGACAACAGATTTGCCACCCTGGCTCACTTTCAGTGACTTAGACGGACCCACATGTAAGTGACAGAGTTAATTGGCCAATCGTAAGAGTGGCAAAAAATTGAAATCCCCACTGTAAGGTGGGAAAGCGCTAAGCCACGACACAATTATGATGAGTTGTAGGCGCATCAGCTTTACACGCTACCACCAAGAAAAGATAGATCTAGTTCTGATGGTTCAACAACTTCAGTACACAAGAGGATACAATACAAGTCTAGTACTACAGCAGTGCACCCTGTTCCAAGTTGAAGTTGCTGAATGTAACGCCCCGCGTTTTCTAACTAACTTAAGCGCCATATTAGTGTTACTATTACTAATTAGGTGGTCAATTTAGCAGTAGCATTAATTAATTAACCTCAATTAATTTTCAAATCAATAGCTAATATTTATTTTCCAACCTCTTACATTTGGAGCATCAAATACAATAAATGGACATTTCATACATGGTGCATTCAGAATAATTGAAGCTGAAAATTACATTAGATAATTACAATTGTTGTATACATCAATATTAAGAGAAAACCAAAGTACAACCATGCCATTTCATACATTAAGACCTGTCGTCGGACCGCCACCACGCCGATAGTTTGTTTATGAGTGAACTGTTATTTTAATACCGAAAAAGATCGAACAAAAGAACGAATAAAAATAAGCAAAGGAAAGAAAAGAATTGCCGTGAGCCCTAGAGGTTAAGCTCGGGCGGGGTAATCCGTTCACGGAGATACTGACCGTCCAGGGGGTCGGCACCTCTCACTGGCAAGTAGGCTCATCGCTGGGCAAAAACAAACTGTTTTATTTTAGAAACCAACCAACATATTCATCGATTTTTAAAGCCCACATAGCAACGAAGGACCGACGGCCTCCGGTCCAGGCGACACCCGCGATCGAGCGTGCACCCGGTAGAGAGGTCACGGGTCAAGCCACCCAGCCATTCCAGAAGTGTCAAGCCGGCCAACCCCACGGTAGAAAGAACCCCAGCGTACGGCCAAACCAGCGGCACAAATCATCGAGAAAATATCGCGTGGCGGCCGGCCGCATAGCCAACGAGAGGAAGAGGATAGCGGCAAAACGCTTCACCAACTCTTCCTCACGCACGCATCACGCGAGCGGGTCTTCGCTCAATGGCGTTCATCGGTGACCGTAAGTCTCCTCCAACCGTATGAATGTCTAGGTGTTCTAGTGCAAGGCTAGTAGTTCATGTGTCATGCATAAGGTTTAGATTCCACACATACATGGTCTAACAGATGTTCACCGTGGGAGGGGTCTGCGGACGGCATCCATGAAGGAAGAGCGTAGCGGAGATGGGGAGAGCTTGAGGGCAGCCTGCTGTCCCGCCAGCGAAGTTCTCGCGTTGTTGGCTTAGCGACGCTTGAACCGACCACAATCGAATGGAGGGAGGGCCGCTTGGTTTTTTTGGGGAGGGGGAGCCATGGGGTTAGGAAGGGTGGGCGACGAGCCTGGAGCGGGTGCCGGTGGTCGTCAGGCCCGGAGTGGGCACCGCCGACGAGGGAGCAGACGAGCTTGCTTCGTTCAAAGGAGGTTTCGGGAACTGAAAATATTCGGAGAAATCAACAGAGCATGCGCTTCCAAGGATCTTGGTGTCATGTCAATTGGCTTCATGCTGCCCAACTCAGTGATGCTCTTATATGGAGGGGGTCCTCGCAAGAATGGACTCATCAAACAATTCCTGAAGGATGTTGATTGGGGTGAGATCGACTATCTCGTGGTGGATGCTCCTCCAGGAATGTCCGACGAACATATTTCAATCGTGCAGCACCTCCAGACTGCAGGAATCGATGGTGGAACCATTGTCACCACTCCGCAGCAAGTTTCTCTAATTGATGTGAGGAAGGAGATAGATTTTTGCAAGAAGGTTGGAGGTCCAGTCTTGGGCACTGTCGAGAACATGAGTGGCTTGAGGCAGGCATTTTCAGATCTGAAATTTGTGAAGCCAAGCGAGACAGGCGAGACAGATGCTACCGAGTGGGCACTGAACTATATTAAGGAGAAAGCTCCCGACCTTTTGTCGGTTGTCGCATGCAGTGAGGTGTTTGATGCAGTAAGGGCGGTGCTGAGAAGATGTGCCATGAAATGGGTGTCCTTTTCTTGGGAAGGTTCCCATGGATCCGCAACTCTGCAAGGCGGCGGAGGAGGAGACCATGCTTCACCGATCAAAAGTGTAGTGCAGGTGCTCCGGCTCTTAAAAGCATAACCGAGAAGCTGATCAAGAAGCGGTGATAAGATAATGTGAAACATGACTACGAGATGATGTCAAGAGTTTCCATTGTATATTATTACATGTTGAGCGTTTTACGGCAATCTTAGCTTTGCATAACCTTTTTGTTGTCGCATGCAAAAACGGCTAGATTTTGCACAGCTGTGTATTGATACAGCGGGAAAGCAATTTAGTACCTGTAGAAAACTGTGAGATGTTAGCTTGCAAAATCGGAATCTTGTATAAGGTCGATGCTCTACCTTAGCTTTGTGTGTGAACTTTAGTTATTCAACAAGGCCGGTGAAAGTGTGTCGAAATGTAGCTTCTGTTAGTTCCCTTTCCCCTGCTGGGCTGTTTATATATGTTGGCAACTTTTGTTCTGCCATGCCCCTCTTATCATCAAGGCATTGCTAATGATCGATGAACAGTACAAAAATGCTGATCGGGTCTGC